>VZRM01005889.1:143806-190497 GCA_013397955.1 Grantiella picta | reverse complement strand
AAGGCTGCGTCTTTTTGTTTTTTCTCTTTTTTTTTTTTTTTCTCCTTCTCCCTCATCTCCCAAAAGGAAACTGTTGCTAGTTGGAATAGACTTTTTAAATGTTTGGGATTCAAGATACTTTAGGAAGAGGACCAATTCTGAAAGATAAATCTCTAGGTTCTGAGATGGATTCCGTCAGGTCCTGGGTCAGGAACGTTGGGGTTGTGGATGCAAACGTAGCAGCACAAAGGTAACCGCGACTATTTCTCCCCTACTTTCCCCTTGCTTGTTATTATTTTTTTTTTAAGCAAGCCTTTTCCTTACTCCCTGTTGTTTGCATTTGATATTTAATTTATTTCCTCCCTCTCTGTCCCCCATCCTCAGCGAAAAGTGAAAGTGGTAGCCAGGCTAGGCAGCAGCTCTCCAAAACCGGAGAGCATCAGGAGCCCTAAAACGCCGTGCGGGGCTGCGATGACAGCGGGGTTGGATCATCCTTTAATTTTTTTGTCCCAGGAAGATGTGTGGGGCTCTGGCTTGGCTGTTCCCAACGATTCCAGGCTACTCCTCCCTCCTTGCTGGGCCAGACAGCGGAATAGAATTGACTAAGTTAGAATTAACCCAAATGTAGATGTCAAACCCCAGCCCTCGGCCCGTTAGTTCTGCTCAATTCACGGTGGGCATTTCCGAAATATTCACGCGTGGGTTCAGGGCAGGCGGAGCAGGGTCCGGGGGAGCAGGGGAGGGCATGGGCACCGCGGAGCCCCGCGGGCATCCCGCAGCCTGCGGGCATCATCCCCTGCCCGCCCGCCGGGAGCACCTGCCCGAGCGCCCGGGGGCTCTCTGCTCAACCCAAATGCCCCTAAAACCCCCGAAATGCCCCTAAAACCCCCGAAATTTGGGCTCGGCTGTTTGTTTTTCACTTGTTCGGGAGGATTATCTCCCTTCACGCCCCTCTTTTATTTTCTCTTCCCAGCCAAGTCGGCACAGGACAGTTATCCCCGTCCTTTCCCGTTAGGGGTAAGACACTGAAAACCCTCTGAAAAAACCCTTTTAGGATTATTTTTTTCCTCTTTTTTTCCTGGATAGCTTAAAAAAAGTTTAAAAAAGAAAAAGAGAAAAAAAAAGTAGTAGCATCGGGGAAGGCTAAATTGGGAATCCCAGGAATGAGTCGGGTTTTATTTAGTATTAGAGACAAGGTGAAGGGCATGAAACAGCAGATGGGACTCGAGATGAAACAGGGACGTTTTAGAAATAGTACATCCATGCCCCCACCCACGGCCTGATCCGGCAGCGAGGTCTTCCCAGCGCCATGGGAGGAGTTATCAGAGTTTTATGAATGCCGATAGAGCGTTTAATAAATTCGGGCGAGGGGGGAAGAGGTTTATCCCGGAGGAAACTGAAAGTAAAAGCAAACTGCTCCCGAGGAAGCTCCAACTCCCGGGAGCGCTGGAGGTGCAGCCGCTGGCATCGCCAGCTTTTCCTCCCGGATATTCCTCACCAAACCAATAAATCCGAATTTTTACACGCAGAACGAGAGGAAGCCCCAGACTGGGTGAGGCTGTGGCGGATGCGGTGAGTTCACACCGTACCTCTTTGGCCAGGAAAACGCCGGGAAACAGCTGCAGTTCTCCGAAAGAGTCAAATACTTTATTGCCAAGGCTGTGGAGCTATTTTGG
The DNA here is from genome assembly GCA_013397955.1 of Grantiella picta. Classification (NCBI taxonomy): domain Eukaryota; kingdom Metazoa; phylum Chordata; class Aves; order Passeriformes; family Meliphagidae; genus Grantiella; species Grantiella picta. Next base: position 188,842 of record VZRM01005889.1, on the reverse strand, counting down.
GGGCTGAAAACCAAACCTGCCCCACTCCTAACTGGGCTGGCAGATAGACCTAACCTATTAAATAATTTGGAGGTGCTCATGTGCACCTATTTTCCCCGCAGTGGGTAGAAATTGGCTTCAGGGAGAGGGAATTACAACTAATTCCTGAAAGAAATAAAGCTGCAATCAGGGATTTTTGGGGATAAACAGAAGCATTTGAATCTTTCCAAGCCGGGAAACATCACGATGTTTTCTGCAGTCAGGGACAAGAATTGGGCGAGGGCTGATTAACCCGAGCCTAAATTCTTTCCGTTTAAATCAGCGATGCAAGTCGCAGGAATTGGTTGAAGTAAGTCAGTGATTAAGACAAACTTCGCTGCCGAGGGAAGTGGCTGCCCTGCTCCGAAATCCTCATCTCTGCCCAAAACGAGGTGCCCTCGACTTGACAGCCTGCCCGCAGGAAGGATTTTTGGGGTTTCGGCTGCAGGAAAAGGGCTCGGGATGTGCAGAGAGCACTTCCAGCCCCTCTGACACCTTCCCACCCTGGAAATAGGTGCAGCGAGGAAAACACGCTCTGCCTTTAGCCAGAACCCCTCTCGCTGAATTTCTCCTCGGGGCGCGCAGGGAGGGAATTTGTCCTTCTGCCTCGCCGACATTGGGGTTCCAGGGGCAGCCCCGCAGCCCGGCGGGGACAAGGGACACTCGGAGCGTGCTGTGCTGTGCCTTCTCTGCTGATATTTTTGCCGTTTCTGCTGCACAACCCGGTAATGTCTTTGTCTCTCCCCCCCGAACCCCATCCCGTGTGTTTCCTCCACAGCGGAGTAGCTTTGTCCAGAGCCCACTTTGAAAAGCAGCCACCCTCCAACTTGAGGAAATCCAATTTCTTTCACTTTGTTCTGGCTCTCTACGACAGACAGGGGCAGCCCGTGGAGATAGAGAGGACAGCTTTTGTGGACTTTGTAGAAAATGATAAAGTAAGGCTCGTTACCTTTCTTTTTCCTCTTTTCCTCTCCGGTTTTGGTCTTCTCCCTTCGTTGAGCTGCCAAATCCCAATACCTGTTGTCCCTAATAAAATACAGGGTTTGGTCAGCGTTCAGGTGTCGTGTTGCTGTAGTTATCGAGGGTTGGAAGCCTCTGCTCTGTATCAGGAATTTCATTCACCCTCTAAAAATAATTAAAATTAATGGAGGATAAATGCACTTTTTTTGGGTACCTACCAGATCTGCCAGTTTTTATTAGTATCTGAACAGAAGTGGAATGTGACCTGTAATATGTCAGATTGTCTGTTAATTGTGGTTATGTGTATTTGCTAAGGCTCCAAAGTCAATGGCAGGACTTGAAAAGTATTAGCTTTTGGATCTTAGTTCCACGTTTTGATCACTTTGCATTTTTTTCAATTATTTCTTTAGCCATGAACAGGATTTTTTAAAATTTTGGGTCATACATAATTATCTTATAGGAAATTATATTTTTTAAAAGTGGAAGAAACATCCCTCTTCAGCAAATAAATATCAATATTGACTCACAGTAACACTACCGCAAAGCAGTGGTCACAGTATAATCAAAAGCCACTGCATTTACACGAACTGATTTGAAATGCACAAATTTCTTCTCAGTGCATCGCCTTGAAAAAGTTGAGAGCATAATGGCAAATAAGAGAGGGAAAGAAGTTCTTGAACCTCTGCAGGAAAAGATGTCAGCAGTATTTTGTAGTTTGTCCCGGGTCACTCGGAAGGTTAAATACATCCCAATCAGTGGATTCACCTCTTCGAATTTTAATGAACTTTGTTGTCACTTCCATCACGACTATCACCTTTTGCATTTTAAATGTGCCAAGTGTAAATTCTGGAAGGATTTTTTTTTTCTTCCTCTCTCTCTCTTTTTTTTTTTTTTCCCTTGAATTCCCTTTCAGGAACAAGGCAACGAGAAGACCAACAACGGCACTCACTACAAACTGCAGCTCCTCTACAGCAACGGTGAGTCCTGTCCTGGCACCTCGTGGGGGGGCTGAGATTTCCAAAATACACCCAAATTCCCTTCCAGAGCAGGGATTGGCCCGGAGTTTAGCTGGGCTGGGGGAAGCAGAACCACCCGGGATGTTGAATGGGTTTGTTGTGCTGCTTTCCGGATGCCTGAAGGATGTGATTTATCCCTTTCTCCCTGCTCCAGGTGTCAGGACTGAACAGGATCTCTACGTGAGGCTCATCGATTCTGTCACCAAGCAGGTGAGCAGGGCTGCCCTGTCCTGTCCCACCTCATCCTTCCTGGCTGCTCAACGTTTTCCTTCCCTTTGGCCTTTTCCTCAGCTCTATCACAGACCTGTTTCAGAGGGGAATCAAAAATCCTGCTCTGAAGTGTTTTTCCCCCTCTCTGGACTGTAGGTTTTTCCCCATTTTGAGGCAATATTTACATAAATCTCTTCCCCCCTGCGCATAAAATGTGATTATTTGCAGGCCATGGTAAAATCCCTTCCCCTCCCATCTGAATATCCCGAGGAATAAATAACTCCAGGCTCACCCCTGCTCTACATTTTCGCAGCCCATCACCTACGAAGGGCAAAACAAGAACCCCGAGATGTGCAGAGTGCTGCTCACCCACGAGGTCATGTGCAGGTAAGAGGATTTATTAACACCCCCAATTAATTTATTTGTGAGCTCTGATTCCTTCCCTGCTGGAAAGGCCTTTCCCAGGAAGTTTGAGGTGGGGAGACTTTGATTTCCCTGTTTGTTTATTTGGCTGTTGACTCAGAGAGGATCTTTGTTTCTTTTTACACGTGGGTAATGCTTGCTTGGGTTCAAAACATATATTTTAGGTTTATTTTCCTATTTTTTTTCTTTTTATTGCTGCCAGACATTCAGCAACTGCAGCTGCACTATTTTTGCTCAAAGTAGGCCTTTGCATGTGTTGTTTAAATCAATTCTCTTATGTGATTATTTCTCATAAAATTTCTGCTCACATTATGAGAATGAGCAGTTTAACTTCTACATTTTTACCTAGAAACAGCAAGGGTGTTCTTTGTATAATTTCCTTTGGTGAAATATTTTCATTTTCCTAATTAAAGCATCGTCATTAATGTTCTCTATTAATTTTGCATAATTCTGCCCCAACCAAAAGAGAAACCCTTCGAACCAAAACACAAACCCTTCCATTCCATACACAATAACAATATTTAGGAACCTTCCACTTTTTAATTTGAAAAAAAAAAAAAAGGCACTATTTTTAGCATTTACATTTCTAAATCACAGGGTGAAATGACTGGAGGATGTTTTTAATAACATTTGTATAAGTCTGAACTTACATGTACCTTATGTATGTACGTCGTGCTTCCATGGTAACTTATTACTTTTCCTCTTCTCGGGTAATTAAATTTTTTTTTTTTCAATACATCTAACAATGCAAACAGTCAATGTTCTTATATTAAAATGTGCTAAAACGTGAGTGGAACGTTCCCTTCATAAAACAAGAGGCAAAACCCACTCGTGACCTTTATGAAACACAGTTTGTGATTTATTCTGTCAGGGGGTTAAACTGGTGGACTCAACGTTGCTTCTTTTAATGCTGCAGTTTGCTACTTGATTGTTGGTTTTATTTATTAAAGTAGCTTTTTAAGTGAATGTAGCAGCGAGAGAAGCTTGTTTGGAGAATTTTTATCATGGAGAAGTCTCAGTTTTGGTTCTTAATTACGTCAACAATTCCATTACTTTTAATATAATAAGAACCAAGTGTTCAGTATGAAACAACTACATTGTTTCTCTGTTGTGCTTAGGTGTTGTTAATTAAGTAAACGGGCTTTTGACCAATATTTCCATATTTAAGGCCAAACAAAAGCTCTGAGGGATACACTGGGTGGGCTTTACAAGGACCTGGTGATGTAGTGGCAAAGATCAAAGGTGTGTGAGTGACTTTCTGGCTCACCTAGAATTTGTGCATATAATTATATATATTATTAAATATATATATATATATATGTGCATCCATGTTGTTGAACGGTTTCACTCTAGCCAGGTGAAAATCAGAGAAGAAAAACCTGATTTTTTGGGTGCAGTTGGGTTGTGGTTTGTGATGACAAAACCTCAGTGATCCCAATTCACATCTCCACTTCTCCTGGTCTGGAAGTTCAACTATTTCACCACCTTCTTGTCCAAATGGACTTGTTTGATTTTCAATTAATTTGGGTTTCCCCTGCTCCCTCTCCCTTCCTTTCTGGTACCAACTGCTCAGCTCAGCTGTGATATCCCCGAGCTCCAGTGATGCTGCAAACCTCCTCGGTGTTTGATTTAAGGCAGCGTTGTACAAACCTGAGCCATTATTCCGATTATTCTCAGCTCCGCTGCTTGATAGATTAACCGAGGAAGAATTACAACCCGGGGATGTCCTTCCCGTGTAAAACACAGATCAGCGAAGGAAATCAAAAGCTCTCTGTAACCTAATCAAGACATTTGATTTTAAATGTTGCCTTTTCCTGCAGGATGCCTGCTGAAGAGGCATTGCACACATCACTTTGAATAACGCCAGGGGAACGGCTCCGACTCTAGTTAAACTTGACATTTTATTTTATTTCTTTTAAGTACAATAATCAAATCTTCCTCATTGTGCGCCGCTTAAGTGGCAGCATCAATTTTTAAAGCCCCTAGTTTAGTTTGCATTAGGAACAGTGTATAAAATTTTAATGCACTGTACCCGCTCTGCTGTCGGAATTGATGCTTTTGAAAAGGAAAACACGAAGGCTCTGTCTGTCTTTCTCTCTTTCTGTCTTTCTGCTTCTCTTCCCATCCTCCCTGGTTATGGTTAGGGTTTTTTTGGGGGATTTTTTGTCTACATAACCACACAGGGAGATATTTTTTGCTGCTGAGTGGAGCGCTCAGTAAGTGCCTGTGTCTGCCTCAGACAGTGACAGATGCCTGCTTAGCAGGAAAGTTGTCTAAATATTGATACGGCTGCACCAATCTGTCATAGCCATTGAAAGTTCAGCTCTCAATAATTAGTGCTTTCAGCGCTTCCAGGCCGAGGCTCCATTTATAAATCCAATCCGATTTTTTTTTAAAAAAAATTCGGATTATCACAGCCTAACACCAACATCTCCTATTAGGTGTGGAACAACACAATCCCGAGGAGGGTTGGAAAATCAAGGCAAACACGCCGGAATAACTTTTTCTTTTTTTTTCCTTTTTTAATTTTTTTTTTAAATTTCATCCCCCCCATCCTCTTCCTTTCCTCCCAATTATCGAGCGCGAGGGAAAAACCTCGTTGTTATGCTGCCGCCAGCAGCCCCTCCGCCCTCAATGCTCAGAGGGTTAAAAGGTATTATAATTCGAACAGAAGTAGTCTCAGGGTCTACAGCTGGCTAATAACAGAGTTGTATTGAGTGCCGAGAGCCCCACAGCTGTGACTTTCGCCACAAGGCTCAGGCTAGACGGAGCTCTAATCAGCTGGGCCAGGCGGCCACTGGGGCCCGTGTCTTTATCGGCCAGATGGTGTGAATTTAGACACTTTTGTTATGCAATTGCAGGGAGGAGTTGGGCAGAAGAAAACAAAACAAAGGCCACCATGCTGCGAGCTTATTTGAGTTTGAAATTAGAGACAGATTTTTTTTTTTTTTTTTTTTCCTGGTTGAGATTTTGGGTGTTGGGGTGAGGGGAAGGGAGTTGAGGGATGAATTTTAAGAGCGTTTCGAGGGGTGGAGGTTTGGCTTCTGGGGTGTTGGGGTTGTCTCTGGGATGATTCTGGGTTTGCTTTTGGGTTTTTTCTCTTTTTTTCTGGATCATTCATAACCTAAACCGTCATTTCCCCCATGTAGACCTAGTTAGAGGGGAAAGTAGAACAACAAAAGCTGTAGAAAATCATCTTCTCTTGATCTTCTCTTGATCTTCTGGTCTGAAGCAAATGAGCATCTCCAAAGGTGTTCCCAGCCCAGAACTGGAGCAGAAATGTAAATATTGGTGAAGTCATGGCAAGGATTTGCTTGAGGAGAATATCGGAGGGTTCATCCTGGAGCACCAGAGTTTGGGGGTTTTTGGCTTGGGCTGGAATTGGAACCAAACAATTCTGTCACTGAGCTGACCCAGTGGAAGTGTCAGTGCTTGGATATGGGGGGAAATCCTTGGGAATTTAGAGATTGAAAAGGTGTTTTTGCTAAAATGTTGGGCTGAACCATCCTCAGTCCCACTCTGATTTATGGGCAAACAAATCCCTCACTGAAAGTGACTCTTGCCCCTTATAAAGACTTTTTTCACCTATTTGGGCTCAGAAAGTGCCACAGCCAAAGGGAAAAGTCCAGAACTAACAAAGGTCTGTTCCCCAAGTGCGACAGGAATGTAGAGATCAATAAAATATCGGGAGAACTTCAGCTGTAAGCCACAGATTTAGATGGACAATATCTGAATATTACAGAGTTCGGAACGGCAAGGATTGTGGGAATGGAAATAAACCAAGATGCTCTTTGTTCTGAGCCCAGCCAAGTTGTTCTCAATCTCACAGAATTCACCCCAAAACACTGTGCACCATCCCTGGAAGCACCACAGAAATATTTTTGAAATTTTTAATTTTTTTTTTTTTGCTTTGTTCTAGTGGCCTGCAAACCAGCAAGGTTTTTATTACCGAGATTATTTCTCATTCGTTGCCATATTGGCCATTTCAAAGCACAAATTAATGTTCCTTTGAGAGGATTTTCTGCTTTTTTTTGGGGTGTTTGTTCCAACTTTCCCCTCCACAAAACATCTCCCACCTTGCCTCCTGCCACAAAACCACTCCAATCCCTTCTGAACGCTGAAATCCATAAAAGATGCACTTGGAAATAAAGTTGGGAGCGGGAGGGAGGATGATGTTCTGAGCTGGTGTGAATTACCAGAGCTGCACTGAAGTCGATGGAGCCGTGACAATTTACAGCAGCTCCGGGGGCTGCCCCAGGGATTTTGAAATATTTAGTGTCTCCTTTTATTTTAAAAGGAGCAGCATCGATGAATAAGTGCAGGTTGGAGGGAATGCAGGAATGTGGAAGCACTCGGAGCTGCTGGGCAATTCCAGCCCCAGAGCAGGAACTTCATGGCAACTCGGAGGAAATATTGGGATTTTTCCACTGCTGAAAGAGGAATTTTTGTTCAAATGCTCGTTTTAGGTGTTTGTAATTGAATATTAGGCATATCGAGAAAAAAAAACTAACCCCCACTGTTGTATTTGATACTGCCTTGAGTGATTTCAAGGATTTTATTTATTTATTTTTAATATTTATTTATTAATTAATGTTATTCTGCTCGGGATTGCTCCCCACTTTGCTCCAAATTGCTCAAGGATTTTTACAGATGTGTTCAACTCCTCTGTCCAAAACCCCCAAACAGCTTCTCCATCCCACATGCAATTCTGTGAAATGTTTCAAATTCTGTAAATACGAACAGAAACCTCTGCAGAATGTGGAAAGCCTGATTTGGAAAGGCATTTTTGGTGTGATCAGAACCTGACAAGGTGGCTTTTGAGGGATGTGGAGCTTCTTAAAGAGACTTCTGAAAGTTTTGGGTGCCTCCACCCCTTCCATGTTGGCTTTGGTTGGAACCAAAAAACCTGAGCATGAAAACAACTTAAATCAAATTATTAAACCAAATTATTAACCAAAATACTAAAATTGAGGAGTTCAGAGCAAGGACTGCTTTTAAAAATCTATTAAACTTCTGCTACTCAGCTGCTGTTGGGTGGAAGGAACATCGCCCATGTCAGTGATGAGATCAATGGAAATAAAACAACGAACTGCCTCTTGATTTTAAATTTTTATTGTTATTTATTACTAATATTATCCTAAAATGTGTGTAAATTAAGTATTAATCTTAAGGGTTTATGACACTTTCGAAGGGATTGCAAGAGCCAAGCTGAAAAACATCTCTTTAGATCCTTTGTAAGATCTAAGTATATTCATTTTCTGGTGTTTCACTGAGTGCTGAAGTTTTCAGTCACCATATAAAACAGATATTTCATAATAAAAAAATAATATTACTGGGATCTATCAAGCCATTAGGTTGCTCTAACACCTCTTGACGGATTTTTAACCCCCACAAACCATTTGCTGCTGCCTGCAATGACATTATGACATCTGTTAATCACTTATTAGCGATTAACAAATAGATATTCACAAATATCACCTTCAGTCTCCAGCGTGACCAAATTGCTGTTCATTTCTGGCTGGGAAATCCAGGATGGATTGCAGGGAGCCAAACTCCAGCTGGAACCTCCCAGTTCCCTTCATTTGCCCTGACAGAAAGCAGAACTTTCACCCTTCCAGGCAGAGGTGGAGTCCTGAACGTTTCCTGAGTTGTTCTTTGCTCTCAGCTGTCCCAGTGGATCTTTAATTTTGGTTTTTTTCTTCCCCTCTCCAGTCGGTGCTGTGAGAAGAAAAGTTGTGGCAACAGAAATGAAACTCCATCTGACCCCGTGATCATCGACAGGTAGGAGATGAATCCACATTTTTCTTGCAAAAAAAAATCCCAAAATTGTTGTTTTTCACTTGGAATCATCTGAGGTTGTTTCTCGCTGGTTATCTGCGTTGCCATTTGGGGACCTTGACAGAATTGATGTTTTTTTTTAAATGTATTTTTTGAAAATGGATGTATTTTTAAATGAAGTTCTGTTTTGATTGTGACCAAATATCCCATGCGTGCATCTGGAATATTCTCCCCTCTCCAGAGGGAGGATCCAGCTGGATTGTGAGACACAAAGCTCTGAGCAAAACCTGGCAGCTCCAGTCCGGTGACTAAAGAACAATATTTTCTGCAGAAACGTGGGCAGGATTGCAGGAAGGGGCAAAAATGCAGAAATGCAACATTAAGTCTGACAGTTTGGGGACTGTGAGCAATTTTGTGTGGAACAACAACTTCACGTGTGACTCAGTTCCAGGTTTAGGAACTTCCAGTTCTTTTGCCAGTTTTTAAGTCAATAACATGAATGGGGAGAGCAGCAGTTTGTTAAACCATGAAGTGGCACTTTAAAAATGGTGATTATTTTGGAGTGAGCTCAGAAAACTTCCCTGTGTTTGAAATCTTTAACTCGGCGAGGCTCAGAGAGGGAAAACAAGAACAGGCAGAGCTGCTGAGGAAACACCACCAATCCAAGGGCTCCAGAAGGGGAGCTGTAAATAAGGAAAAGCCAGGAAATCCAATGTTTTCCCCCAGATTAGTCTGCAGTAAGTGTTGAAGGATTCCTGTTCCCTGATTTGTGAATCAGTTTTTATTTCTGTCTGTGTCTGGCCTGCTTTATCTCCTTCCAAATGAGCTTTATTTGTCACAGAATTTCTCGTGGACTTCCTTTGGCTCTCAGAGCTGCAAAACTGGTTTGAATAAAGATCTGCAGTGATTTCCTTAACTATTTTCTTTATTCCGTCGCAGAGTTAATCGAAATAATTTTGGATCTCTGATAATTTAATGGGATTCTCTCATTCCCTTCACCCCGTGGTTTTCCCTGTTGATTCCGTGTGGTTGGGGTTGGAGTTCGGAGTGAAATTGGGGAGCAGAAATCCTTCATGTGCCATCCTGAGCTTTCCTGTGAAATTTGGAGGTTATTTTTGGCCGTGAGGGTTCTTGGTTCGAATCTGCTCTCGGGAACTTCCCAGCCAGGAGTCTGAATTTCCTGGGAAGCAGCTGGGGATGGAAGAGCCTGGGTTGGGACCTGGACAGGGCAGATCCCACCAGGGATGGATTTGGGATGCTAAGTGGAGGTTCTGGAGGTGAGGGAGAATTCCTGGGGAGATTTGGGATCTGCTGATGTCAAATGCAATGGAAACTGAGAAAAAACAGGGATTTTCTCCCTAAAAACTCTGTGTGAAATGTGCACCACCTGCTGTGCTCAGAGAGTCCCAACCTCCCCTAACCTCTCTAGACTTCTCCCAACTTACTCCAAACCCAGATTTTTTTTCCTGCCTGCCCTGTTAGCACCCACAGACATTCCCTGGGCATGGAAGAATCCCCCAGGCTCAGCCTGGCAGTTCCTTTTTGTGTTTTGGTTCTTCCCTTTCGGTGTTTTGGTTCTTCCCTTTCCTTGTTTGTGAACTCTGGAGCTCACTGAGTGTGGATCAGGGAAATAAATGAGGAGTTCAGCCTGGTAAAGCTGCTCTATTTGGTGTTAAAAGCAGTCACTAAATCAGATTTAGGCCCCAAAGAGAAGAATTCATCCCAGCTTGGCTTAGTGAGCAGTGCAGTGAAAATCAAAGCTAAATATTTTTCTTTTTTCCACCGCTGACCAGCGGTGCAGCATGCAGAGAGAGAGAGACTCCTTCTCCTGGCAGAGTTATTTCTGCACAGTTATTTCTGCTCCACCTCTCTGCCCGAGGAGTGAGGGACAATCCTGTGAGCTCCATCTCCATCAGCACACGAAATTCAAACCAAATAACAGAGTTGTGCTGAGCCTGGCTGTGCACAGAAATCCTCGGTTCGTCTGTCATCCCCACACACCTCCGCAGCCCCAAAACGCGCTTCCCTCTCCCAAAATTCACCCAGTAGGGTCATTTTTTAATTGTTTTTCACACCAGCAGAGTCCTGCGTGCTCTCAATCAGCCGGGCAGCAGAGCTGTAATTTATTTAGGAGGTCTTTAGGTGGTTTTTTAAAGGAAAACATCTCTTGGCAGCTGGTGGGATTTAATTTCTGGAGTGCACCTTGCAGCCACGTGGGTCAATAATAAATATGGGGATGTTTTCAGCTCATTGGGTTGCTGTTAATTTAAGATGAACTCTAATTTTTTTTAAAATAGTGATTGGGGTGAAGGTGGTTTTTTCCCCTGGTTTGAAATGATAGGTGAATGTAAAAATCTGCCATTTAGCAGTGCAGCTGTGACATTTTCTGGTGTCTCTGGAGAAGGGGGGAAAAAAAAGGGAAATGGAGAGAGAAGAATTGCAAAAACACCTTTGTGCTGTGCAGAGCTGAGTCTGAACAGGGTGGGCAAAGCCAAACAGGATTTCCTTGGGAAAAAATTCCAGAATCTTTGAGGCTGGAAAGGCCTCCAGAATCATTGATTTCAACCATAACTCCACCATCAACACAGAGATTTCCCCTTTATTTGTTTCTCTCCCCAGTTTTTCCACCTGCTGGAGGGAGACACAATTCACTGTCTTTCACCAAATCCAGGGATTTGCATCCCTGTTTAAAAATAAAAAAACAGCTCAGTGGGAAAAAACCCTCAGCCCGGTTGTTGTTGTTGGGTTTTTTTTCCTTCTCCTTGAAAGAATTCCAAAAGTTCTGATGCTGAATAAAACATTTCTGCCGCGACCTTTGCTCTGGGGACTGCATTTAGATTCTAAGGCCTTTGCGGTTATTTTTCCACTCCCTCTTGGAAATGAGAACTTTTCCCTATGAAAAGGGAATTTCTCCACCAAAATTCGGAGATCTGCAGGAGACATTGGGGTGTTTTGGTTCCTGGCATGTTCTGAACCAGAATTCCAGAATTCCAGTGTAGCTCAGGCCAGGATTTGTTTTCAGAGATGTTTCTCTGATTCAACAGTGAACACTTGGAAATGAGAACTTTTCCATATGAAAAGGGAATTTCTCCACCAAAATTCAGTGTTGTCCTCTCCTGTTGGCAGAGCTCGGCAGAAGAGGTTGGGATGTTTGGGTTCCTGGGATGTACTGAGCCAGAATTCCAGATTTCCATAGTAGCTCAGGCCAGGATTTGGTTTCAGAGATGTTTCTCTGATTTAACAGTGAACACTTGGAAATGAGAACCTTTCCATATGAAAAGGGAATTTCTCCACCGAAATTCAGTGTTGTCCTCTCCTGTTGGCAGAGCTCGGCAGAAGAGGGTGGGATGTTTGGGTTCCTGGGATGTTCTGAGCCAGAATTCTAGAATTCCAGAGTAGCTCAGGCCAGGATGTGGTTTCAGAGATGTTTCTCTGATTTAACAGTGAACACTTGGAAATGAGAACCTTTCCATATGAAAAGGGAATTTCTCCACCGAAATTCAGTGTGTGCCTTCAGTGCTGGAAGGGATCTGCAGGAGACATTGGGGTGTTTTGGTTCCTGGCATGTTCTGAACCAGAATTCCAGAATTCCAGTGTAGCTCAGGCCAGGATTTGGTTTCAGAGGTGTTTCTCTGATTTAACAGCGGTGGCACAGCTCAGGTTGTGCAGTGCTGCCATTTCAGGTGTCAAAAATCAGAATTCCACGGGAGGAATTGGAACCTGAAATTACATTTTGAATCCAGAATCTCTCGCAATCCAAGGCTTTGGAGAACACCGAGCTGTGATCAGCTCTCAGAGTGTCACAGCAAGCTTTGTCTTTAGTCAGAATTAGTCAGAGCTGAGCTGCTTCTGGTGAGTTCCCAGCTCTGGTGGGTTCAGCCCCAATTACTCTTTGCCTTTTGAAGTCGATATCTGTGGAATTGGTTGGTTGAAGAGACATCAAAAATATAAATATTGGTTTTTTTCCTCCTCCCCTGTCATGTCTGAAGTGCTGGTTCTTGATAATTCCTTGAAATTGGAGTGTGAATTTTGTGTTTCTTTAGGAAAATCCAAGCCAGGGATGGAGGGTGGGAGTTCATTCCTTTGAAGGTGGCGCTTCCAACTGAAAACTGTATTTTTGTCACATCTCTATCAGAACGATTTAGTTGCCTTTCCCACCTTCCTAAAGCAAATAAAAAGCAGCTCAGTGGCAGGATTAAGAGGTCGTGGAAGATGCAAATTAATTTAATTCATCACCTTGCCGCAGGTTTTCTCTCTCGTTTTAGGTGAGTTGTGTGGTTTTGGATGTCAATTCATCAAATGCCAACAATCTCTTTATTTTTTTAAAAAAAATTTCTTTGTGTTCCTTGAAGATTAAGCTCTTTAGAGGAGGTTATTTAGTGTGCTTGTTACTCTTAATGCTTTACTGAGTTTACTGAAGCTGTGATTTAATTGAAGCCTCTGTGGTACAAGGGGAGAATTGAGGTGACTTTTTTTTGGTTGAACAATTTCCTTTTCTGTCATTTTTACCCTTTTTTTTTTTTTTTTGGCCGTTTTCTAATAGAGAGAATAACTAGGAAGAAAATTCCATGTAATTCAAGCAAAACCTCTTAAACAGTCACCAGAAAGGTGATGTCATTGAGAACAAAACATCTTAATTCAATTAAAAACTCGGCGTCACCGGGGTGGGATGGATTTTTCTGCTCCTAGGAGGGAAATTCCTCGGAATTTCTCACAAAAACCTTGGAGCACAAACCCTGAGCTGTTCAGAGCTGCTGATTTCAGGGTTCTCTGCTCTCTTTGGCCTCACAGGATGAGGGATTTCAACTCAGGTTCTCTCAGAATTCCACTATGGCTCCAATTCCTCTGGTTTTTAACCCAAACTCTTCCTGATTGTCCCAGGAAGAGCCTGATGGGCGTTGCTACCACATTGATATATTTGATATATAAAATAAATGTCTATAAATATACATTTATTTATTTATGGTGGTTGTTGCTGGGAGGGGTTGGGGTGGATTTTTGGGATTGTCCAGCTGGTCAGTGTCCAGCAGCACCAGTTGAGCACTGGGCACACTGGTTTTAGCTATCCATCAGCTTTAAAGCCAAAACTTGGGCTTTTGTGATTATTATTTAACAAAAAAACCAAGATAAAATTATATTTTTTATTATATTTTGGCCCAAAGCCATGGACAGAGGGCTGAGCTCTCTCTGGCTCATCCCAAAAGCACTAAAACCCTTTAGGGTTTTATGTATTCTGTGTGTGTAGGGTTTTCTCCCTCCCCTAAAAAAGGCAAAAATACATAAATTTTGTGTCATTCTGGAGGATCTAACTTCAAATCAGCGCAGATTTCTGGCTGTTTCTTTTTCTTTCTTCCTTTTCTTCATTTCCCTTCATCTCAGCCATCCCAAAAGGACTTCACCCCTCCCACCTCCCTTTTGGGATGACCCCAAACCCACAGGGATATTCCCCAATGCTGGGAACAGCAGGAATGGGGAGGTCTGGATCCAATTCCCACTGTCCCTGGGGTGGGATGTCACCCTGTCACCTGAGGTGACGTCAGCCCGTGCCTCAGTTTCCCCCCAAACACAAACCATCAACAACCACCTGGCTGTGCAAAGTGATTTCAGCCCCCCGAACAGGAGTTTTTTGGGTTTATTTTCCGTATTCCCGCTGCCAGGAGGGTTTAATCCCTTTGATTGCTCCTGTTCTCCGTGGCTCTCGTTGTCCTGCCGAGGAAAAAAACGGCTGTCTGGGCTCTGCTGTGCCGTGGGGTGACCCCAGGAGGCCCCCAAACCCCACAAAGCCCTCTCCCCCTGTCCTGGGGACTCCAAGTCCTTTGTTCCCCGCTAAACCCTGCTCTCCTGCAAAGAGCTGCTGTTGTGCCATCTGTCTCTTTATGAATTTTTTAGTAGACTGGATGTTTGTGGGGAGTCAGTAACTCAAAGTGCACTATCCCAGCCATTTGACAAGTGCTTCTCTTAGTGCCTAATTTGTTTGTTTCCTTTTTTTCAATCCTCCCCCCACCTCTCCTCTTTGAGACAAAAAGAAAATTCTTTACTAGTTTGCCGTCCGAAACATCTCGAAATCTTTGATGTGTGCAAACACTTAAAGCTTGTAAATGGCCTAAACTGGGGAGTCGTTGTGTCACTTAATCTTTTTCACTTAATGTCGACAGACAACAGATTTTCCAGCAAGCTGGCGAGTCAGAAGAAGCTTAAATATCTTTTTGAGTGCGCTAGAAAAATGAGGAATGGGCTGGTTGGGTCTGTGGAAGTCCTAAATTCTGATTTTTTTTTTTTCCCCCCCCAGTCACAGTTCCTGTGGTTTTGCAGCCATTCGCAGGGGTTGTGTTTAAACTGAGGATGGGATTTTCTGGCTTTCCCTGATAACCACGGAGCCCCATTTTCTGAGAACTGGTGTGTGGAAATGCCGTGGTGATGTGCAGATCCATTGCTGTGGCAGTGGAGATGCTTTTGGAGCAATTTAAGAAGTTCCTCTCCCCCAGGATTGCAGGTGGTGCTGCTTCTGGAGCAGAGCAAGAAATGGGTGAGATGGGTTTGAATCACTGCTGAGATTATTGGGAAGTTAAACAGAGCTGGAAGCTCATTTCCAATGAGTTTTGTGGAGGTTTTCTCCTCACCGTGTGCTGTCACCGTGCAGAATTTTCATCCTGGGCATCTCGCTGAGCCCTGTGAGCAGAAAATACCTTTTGGGATGTTCAGAGGGAGCAAACTGAGCCTCTCAACCACTATTGATCACCTCAATCCCATTAAATCTATCACTGGGAATATTCAGCTCATGTCCTTCTCTGAGAACTGCCAGGGAAACATGGCTGAGCCCAGGCCAGGGCACATGATATAATTTAAAGTAACAAAATCCAACTGTTGCTACTGCTGCCTCCTGGAGAAAATGAGCCCCAGTGAAGACAAAACCCAAAGGATTTTAGCAGCTCTGCGTAAATCAGATAAACTTCCATGGGGCTTTGGACACAACATGGGTGAATTCTAATCGTGTTGGATTAGTTGAGATAAAGACACTGACGGGGCTCAGGCTGAATTCTGCCTGAGCAACAGAAAGTTTTTATCAAATTTTCGAGGAGAATCCTTGTCTGGTTTTAAACTGAAGGTTTTCCCTGGAAATGGGGAGAGTTTTATGCTCAAAACCAGTGAGTTTGGAGGCTAAAGGGCTGCTGACCTCGGAGGGACAGAGCAGAGCCAGGAGCCACTGGAATCAATGAGGTTGGGAGTAGTGGAAAGGGGAATGGAAAATCAGTTTCCCATGGACGAAAGCACCTCTGGGAATAGAGGCTGAGGATAAATTCAGTGTGCAAACAGCGCAGGAGAAATTCTGGGCATGTAGAGCGGCAGAGTGGGACAGGGGATCTGCACAGCTCCTCTCTCTGGCTCTGTCTGCCGGGATCCATCTGCACTCATCAATAAAAATGCCAATATTCCAGAGTATTTGCATCCTAATGAAGGCATCCTCTGTGTATTTATGACCTGAAATACTCCTCCTTCTCACTTCTGCACTCTGTCTAGACCTGGTTTTATGGACTTGTCACTTCATCTGCCCTAAGCTCTTTAGTTCCTGCCTCTCGCTTTCCTTTTGAACCTTTTGTTTCCCTCCATCCCTTCCCCGAGCTTTCCTTCCACCATCTGTTTCTGGGGGAATCTCCTGGATTTTCTGCCCTCTAAACATCCCAGGGTTTCAGCCTCTCTGAATTGATTCCTTCCCCTCTGGAAAAGTTCTCCCAGTTAAAGTGTTCCTGCTTTCGGGTGGGATGTGAAACTCTGTCCTGCTCGGAACATTCCCCAAAATCCTTGTGGAGTGAACAGGATTGGGACTGAAAGGATAAAATGAAGCTTAAATCAGTTGGAGATGTGATTTTGAAGCTGTTAAGAGCTTATATGAACTGCCCAAGTTGATGTAGGAGTTTGTAGGACGTTAAGGAGTGGAATCCAAGTTTTGTATTCCAGGCTGGATGTCCTGGAACAGCATTTCCCCTCTGCAGCTGTAATTCCCATCTTTCTCCCTGTTTTTTTATTTTTAACACACTTCTCTCATCCTTCTTTCCCCTCCTTATTATTTTCCCTTCTCACCTCCATCTCCTCTGCTACTTTTCCTCCCAAATAAATACTGTTTTTTTCTGTCATTTCTCCTGGGTTTGCACTAACCAGGGACACAGAGATTCTTTTCCCAAACCAGACCTGGGAAGAAGATCCTGGAAGGTTTGGGAAGAGAAAGGGCAATTCCGGAGGTGTTTAAAGCATTTGGAAATCCAGGGCAGAGCAAACACCTGAAACCAGCTCATGGCATAATCCATACAATCCAAGTTTTGATCTTCCAGGCTGGATCATGTCCTGGATCAGCATTTCCCCTCCACAGCTGTAATTCCCATTTTCCTCCCTGATTTGGGTCTTTAACACACCACTCTCATCCCACCCATCCTTCTTTTTCCTCATTATTTTTGATTTTTATCTCCATCTCCTCTGCTCCTTTTCCTCACAAATAAATACTGTTTTTTTCTGTCGTTTCTCCTGGGTTTGCACTAAGCAGGGACACACAGGTTCTTTTTCCAAATCAGACCTGGAGCATTTGGGAAGAGAAAGGGCAATTCCAGAGGTGTTTAAAGCATTTTGAAATCCAGGACGGAGCAAGCACATGAAACCAGCTCATGGCATAATCCATACAGTCCAAATTTGATCTTCCAGGCTGGATCATGTCCTGGATCAGCATTTCCCTTCCACAGCTGTAATTTCCATCTTTCTCCCTGATTTGGGTCTTTAACACACTTCTCTCATCCTTCTTTCCCCTCATTATTTCCCTTTTCACCTCCATCTCCTCTGCTCCTTTTCCTCCCAAATAAATGCTGATTTTTCTGTCATTTCTCCTGGGTTTGCACTAACCAGTGACACAGAGATTCTTTTCCCAAACCAGACCTGAGGAAGATCCTGGAGGGTTTGGGAACAGAGAGGACAATTCCAGAGGTGTTTAAAGCATTTTGAAATCCAGGGCAGAGCAAACACCTGAAACCAGCTCATGGCGTAATCCATACAATCCAAGTTTTGTATTCCAGGCTGGATCATGTCCTGGATCAGTATTTCCCCCCCACAGCTGTAATTCCCATTTTCCTCCCTGATTTGAATCTTTAACACTCTTCTCTCATCCTTCTTTCCCCTCCTTATTATTTCCCTTTTTCCCCTCCATCTCCTCTGCTCCTTTCCCTCCCAAATAAATACTGATTTCTCCACGGGGTATCCCACTTAAAACTCCACATTTGGTAGCTTTTTTTCCCCTCCAAGTGGAGTCCATCGAGCTTGTAAATTGTATTGGATCAGTGAGCCCATAATGAGCCTTCCAAGTCCAAACAGTGCAAGTCTGCTGGGATTTTATTGTTCATAAAGCTCCTTCCCTGGGGAGTGATAGAGCCATTAGGTGTGTGCTGTGTTTAATATTTGGTCATGACAGGAAGCAATAATTTTCTATCTTTTACTGTGGCTCCCCGGTTGTTTTTAAGCAGTCAGCTTATTCCAGTGCCTGGGAATCCATTAGGCAAACAGCTCTTCGCTCCGCGGGTTTGTGTTTCAAGGGAAGAAATGAAAATAAAATCAAATCAAGTGGCAACTGATTGCCCTGTGGTGGCTTCGAATCTCTTGCCCCTCTCAGTGGCTGGCACTGACAGGAGTTGGCATTTCACCAGAAAACGGCATTTTTCACACTGAATGGGATGTTTTAAAAAATTTATTTATTCCGGCAGAAAACAACCAGCAAAGCTCCTGTTTGGTGTGTTACGGTTTTTTCCCCTTTCTGCTACAAACCTCTCCTGTTTGCATTGTGTGTTACAGGTTTGGGTATTTATCTTGTGCAAATCCATTATTTAATTTCGCTGGAAACGGCAGCGAGGTTGTATTCAAGTATTCTGGAAGTGGTTTTATATCTATATAAACAGAAAAAAAGCCCCAAACCAGCAGTTTTGGGTGAGGCTGTAGGAAGCTGCTCCTCTGCCAGTCCTTCCCTTGCATTCCCAAGTTTCCCTCAAAGAACTTTCTCCATGGGATTTGCTAGGAATTCTGCACTTTCCATATTCTGATTTTCCCACCAGCCTGATCGTTTCAGGTGTTCTCTTGCTCTCTGCTTGGGTTTCTTCCTTTGCTCCGGGGAAAAACTTTTCCACTCTCTCATTTCCCTGCTGGTTCCTCACCTTGGATCTCTGCAGCTCAGGGATTTGTCTCAGAAAGGGGAAAAAATAATTGCCTGGCTGATGGCATAAAGAAATTAGAGCTGAGCGGTGATGGCAATGTAAATAATAATATTTAATTGGGTTTTTTAAAGTGGTGTGCTTAGGTTTTCTTGTGATAAAAGGTTATTTCAAATGGATTCAGAGGAGTAATTTACAAAAGTAAATTTGTGTTATTTGGCACCAACATAAAGAAGGGTGTATGTAAATAATTTAAATGAAATAAATCCTGGAAAGAAAAGTGAAACTGCAAAGGTTCATATCTAGGCTTCTGCTCCTTTCCCAGTCACAAAGTTTCTGTAAGAAAATCCAGATCTTGAAATTGCATTTTTTTTGAAAAGATGAAATTTGGGGTTCTCATGTTCACGCAAATCCAAACCACAAAGTGCAGTTTTGATCAAGCTGACAGTTCTGCCTCCTCCCACATCCACCTCGGTTTTTATTGTGGAAATCATCTTGGAATTCATCTTGGAATTCATGGCTTCTAGAAAGTTCCCTGGCCCTTCAAACTTGCACGGGCTGGGTTGTAACTGGGATTGGGAGTGCTGGAATAGAGATTGTAATTTGAATTAGCAGGGCTTAAATATAAATTGTAATTTGGATTAGGAGTGCTTAAATCTAAATTGTAATTTGAATTAGGAGCTCTTAAATCTAAATTGTCATTTGGATTAGGAGTGCTTAAATCTAGATTTCAATTTGAGTTAGGAGCTCTTAAATCTAAATCATAATTTGAATTAGAAGCTCTTAAATATAAATCGTAATTTGAATTAGGGGTGTTTAAATATATAAATTGTAATTTGGCTTAGGAGTGCTTAAATATAAATCGTAATTTGGATTAGGAGCTCTTAAATATAAATCGGAATTTGAATTAGGAGTGCTTAAATACATAAATTGTAATTTGAATTAGGAGTGCCTAAATATAAATCATAATTTGGATTAGGAATGCTCAAATATAAATCGTAATTTGGATTAGGAGTGCTTATATATAGAAGTGCCTAATATAAATTGCAATTTGGGTTAGGAGAGCTCGAATTTTCCCAAATCTCTGCTCCCATTGGGTGCTCAGGGCCTTGAAGAAAACAACCACGACTTTTCCAGCTGAATCCCTGCCAGTGTAAATCCTTCCCCTCCACGCTGACCGAATCTCAGCTCAGTCCAAATTCCTCTGCTAAAGAGGGGAGAAAAACCTCTGCAGTGTTGTGTCAGTGTCACTTGTTGACACAAAACCTCCAAAAAAAAATATATCCTCTGGGATGTTTTGCTTAAAGGTGTTTTTTTTTTCTTTTTTTCCCCCTTTTCCTCTTTATCTCAAACATTTCCCAGCATTCCTTCGGGGACATCTGGTTCTCTCATTTTCCAGCCTTCCTTCAGTGCCTTCAAAAAAGTCAAAAAGTGTCACTGTCAGTTCTTCCTCTTCGGCCAAACATCACCGGCAGGGCACTTCTAGCACCAATAATTCACCAAAAATGAAGTTATCCTTCAAAAGCAGAGACTTCAACCATTTCTGGGGTGGGGGATGTGATTGTGTTCCCCTTTAGGTTTTTTTAAAATAGGCAAAAAAAAATATATATACACACAGACAATATAATATATATTAATAGCACATAATATATAATATATATATTTTTACAGGCAAATATAACATGAAGATATGTGAGGTTTAGTCTTTTTTCTGCATTCAGAACTTGATGATTCTTTGTAATAATCAAAATATTGTGACAGAGTTAGGGGTTGCACTGGATGTGTCAAAAAGGATTTAATTTCGAGTTACGCCTTTCGTCCTAATTCTGGCATTCTGCAGCCCCTGAATGAGTTTTGATGAGCTCAGGAACATTCCTGTATTTCAGATTTTTGTTGTGAGAGATTTACCTTTGTCATTTGCTTAGCTGAAGGAGGGGGTGAAGCTTCATCTTCTTGCAAGCTTTAATGTGAGTGTTAATAATAATAATAACAGAAATAGCAATAATTCTTCCATGTATCTTTCCTGTACTTTGCTTTTCCCTCTGTAAGAAAAGTTTTCTCCAGGCAGTGACAAAACATCTCAGTAGCTTTTATCACTTGTCGAAACTCTTTGAAATTAAGTTTTCCTTCCCAAACCCTCATCCCACCCCACCGTCCTCACTCAACAACGTTCTAATTGTCTCAGCAAGAAAAATAATCCAGTACTTAAAAATCAGGGATGAAATCCTTGGTGGAAATGATTCTCCTGCCCCCAACAATCCCTGCTGCTGCTGCTGGGCTCTCCTTTGCAGCCTGCTGGTTCTAATTGCTGTCATTTGATCTGATCTGTCTGCTGGCACTGAGTGGCAGCCGAAACTTGAGATGGCTTTTGAAGGGTTTGTGCGAACCAAATTTACTGCCCTGCTGGTGTCACTGCAGAGCCTCGGCCTGGGGAGGGAATTCCTGATGGGTGCAGATACAAAAATCAAATTTTAGCCCGTTTTTGTTCAGCCCAGCTCTCATATTCCCAAATATTTGCTGTAAATGGTATTGCAGAGGGACCAGGTGGGAATTCTGATGGTGTCACTGCAGAACCTCGGCCTGGGGAGGGAATTCCTGATGGGTGCAGATACAAAAATCGACTTTTAGTCCAATTTTGTTCAGCCCAGCTCTCGTAATCCCAAATATTCGCTGTAAATGGCATTGCAGAGGGAGTAAATGGGAATTTACTGCCCTGCTGGTGTCACTGCAGAACCTCGGGCTGGGGAGGGAATTCCTGATGGGTGCAGATACAAAAATCGACTTTTAGTTCAATTTTGTTCAGCCCAGCTCTCGTATTCCCAAATATTTGCTGTAAATAGCATTGCAGAGGGAGTAAATGGGAATTTACTGCCCTGCTGGTGTCACTGCAGAACCTCGGGCTGGGGAGGGAATTCCTGATGGGTGCAGATACAAAAATCGACTTTTAGTTCAATTTTGTTCAGCCCAGCTCTCGTATTCCCAAATATTTGCTGTAAATGGCATCGCAGAGGGAGCAAATGGGAATTTACACTCCTGCTGGTGTCACTGCAGAACCTCGGGCTGGGGAGGGAATTCCTGATGGGTGCAGATACAAACATCAACTTTTATCCCATTTTTTCTTGGCCCAGCTCTCGTATTCCCAAATATTTGCTGTAAATGGCATCGCAGAGGGAGCAAATGAGAATTTACACTCCTGCTGGTGTCACTGCAGAACCTCGGGCTGGGGAGGGAATTCCTGATGGGTGCAGATACAAACATCAACTTTTATCCCATTTTTTCTTGGCCCAGCTCTCGTATTCCCAAATATTTGCTGTAAATGGCATCGCAGAGGGAGCAAATGAGAATTTACACTCCTGCTGGTGTCACTGCAGAACCTCGGGCTGGGGAGGGAATTCCTGATGGGTGCAGATACAAAAATCAACTTTTATCCCATTTTTTCTTGGCCCAGCTCTCATATTCCCAAATATCCTCTGTAAATGGCACTGCAGAGAGACCAGGTGGGACACCTGAACACCCTGCACTCGGGGATTCTTTGGGATCAGCAATCCCAAAGAATAACCCCAACAATCCACACGGAAGAACTTCCCCTCAGCTCCTCACCCAACCAAACCCTCCTCCCTTACCCCCCTGGAAATTCCCTGCTCCCATCCCTGTTTTTTTTCCCGGAGTTCCCCATTGTTTTGGCAGCCCAGCCCTCACAAAGCCGAGGTCACACCAACACGACCCCACCGCCGGTACGAGGAGCCTGCTAAATAATTCACGTGGCCAACTCGATTTCGGGGTCCGCATTTGTTTTTTCCACTCTCCTAATCAAGATGCTCATTTAATTCTATTCCAGCACCTGTTCAGCAATTAACACCCTACAATTTGCATCTTACCCTGACATTTGCTATCTTTCCAATTAGTTTTTATATCAGTATAATTAGGTAGGGTTATTACAGTGCATCAAGCAGGGTCGAGGATATTCCCAAGCCTTTAAGCTCTTTCCCAGATTTGTTTAGGGAAGCCACCGAGGGTAAACGGTTGATTAGGATCACTGTTTTTCTTCTTCATTCAGATCAGGAGAAAACTGTTTCCCCATGTGGCCCATGAAAGATCAGGGAAATATGTCAGCCTGTAAGAACTAATATGATGTAGTTCGTGACTTTTTGGGTGAATTTACAGGGGATTAGGAGGAAGGGTCACCCTTTGCAGCAGCACTCACCAGTAGCCTTCGTTATGCTCTTGCTTTGGGTGACGCTGAGCCAATTGCAACAATGATTTTCATTTTTAAAATCAATTTCTTGGGGGGGTCAACACTGTGAGGACCACTCACCAGCAGCCTTCGTTATGCTCTTGCTTTGGGTGAAGCTGAGCCAATTGCGACAATGATTTTAATTTTTTAAATAAAATTTTTTTGGGGGGTCAACACTGTGAGCAACACTCACCAGTAGCCTTCGTTATGCTCTCGATTTGGGTTAAGCTGAGCCAATTGCAACAATGATTTTCATTTTTAAAATCAATTTTTTGGGGGGGTCAACACTGTGAGGAGCACTCACCAGTAGCCTTCGTTATGCTCTCGATTTGGGTTAAGCTGAGCCAATTGCAACAATGATTTTAATTTTTTAAATCAATTTTTGGGGGTTAACACTGTGAGCAGCACTCACCAGTAGCCTTCGTTATGCTCTCGATTTGGGCTAAGCTGAGCCAATTACAACGATGATTTTAATTTTTAAAATCAATTTTTTTTGAGGTTAACACTATGAGCAGCACTCACCAGTAGCCTTCGTTATGCTCTCGATTTGGGTTAAGCTGAGCCAATTGCGACAATGATTTTCATTTTTAAAATCAATTTTTTTATGGGGGTTAACACCGTGGGTGGGTGAAGAATCCAAACCAGAGGGTGACCTGAGCATACTGAACACTCAGCTTAATTGGTGAAGGCTCTGGGAGAGAAGGGACTGCTCCTAACACCTTTTAATTTAAATTTCACAGGAGGAAGGTCTTGCTGTTCAGCTGGGATCGGTTTGGACCGTGGGCTCCTTGACGGTCCTGCAGCACAGGGGAAATTCCCAAAATTGCTGAATTCCAGCTGATCCCCCTCAACACCCCATGTGTGTGGGGAAACGGGACAGCAGGAGGGGAGATGATCTGTGCTGTGGATCAGAGGGGAGATAAAAAAATCCTTTTTTATTATTTTGCACCACCCGGCTCTGCCCGCCCTGCTCTTATTTTTTTGGGTTTAGTTTGAAATCACCCCTTAAATTCCCCCTCATGTCTCTTCACTCAAAGGTGCACTAAAGCTGCTATTATCAAGAGGCAGCATCGCCCTTGGCGAGATTGCAGAGAAGGATGGGATTGGAGAAAGATTCACTCGTGCTGGGGAAAGTGAAGAGGTGGATAAAAAAAACCCCAAAACCACCACATTTCATGTGGGAATGAGGGTGTTGTTCTGAGCTTTTCCACAAAACACCTTAATGATGCTTTTCAGGCCTTGGCAGGGACCTGCTGGGACCCCAAAAAGGAGGTCAATTCCCTAGATTTTCCCCAAATTCCCCAGGTTTTTCCCCAAATCCCCCAGCCTGGAAAAGCTGGAGAGCAGCAGAGCCCTCCTGTGCTGGGCTGGTGTGAGCAATTGTAATATTTACAAATGCACAATAGATCCACCCTCGCTCAATTTAATGTTATTTTCTGTAATGAGCTTCCTCTCTCCCCGTTCTGTTGGGGTTTTTTTTAATCTCCAGGTGCTTTATAGGGTTGGAGAAATAGGGAATTGAAACACCTAGCAGGGAGGAGGTGAGGGGTTGTTTTATGGGGTGGGAGGAAGGGGTTGGATGTCAAGAAGAATTGGGAGAAAATGGAATTCACTCCCTGCGCTGGGCACAGAATCAGCCCTGCTCATCTCCCTCCTCAGGATCTGACCTAAAAACCCAAAGCATTCCCATTTATCGCTGGGAATTTCGGATCAGACTGTTCTGGTAGAAGTTACCTCCTCAAATTACCGGAGTTAAAAAGGAGATGAATTAAAAAAAATAGTTTTGTGAGGGTCAGAACTCCTCCTGGGGAGAGCAGATCTGGGGGGATGCTGTGCCCAGCAGATTTCAGGGAAAATTCCAGCTGCTCACCTGTGCTGACAGGAGCTCTGGGCTGTCCTCTTCCCAAGGTTTTGCTGGGTGAGAATGACCTCTTCACACATCAAATCCTACACTAAATACCTGCAAATGTGCTCTGAGAAACGGGGAGGGACAATTTGTGTAAATCTGGTTTAAAAGGAGGAAGGGTTTATACTGAGGAGGCTTCTGATGAGACTTTTCAAGCTCTTCTTAGACGCTCATATGATCTAAATCCTGAGTTTTCCCTGCTGTTCACCCCTGTTTCTCCTGTTAAAATCTGGAGCCGTGGGTGGAGGAGAAAGTCACCAAAAATTGAGTTTGAAATCTCGCACTCCATCCTCTCCCGTTCATAGATTTCACCTTGCAAATATATTTGTGGGCAAACTGGGTGGCAGAGCCTGATTATTGTGGGCCAGCAAGACCTTATAATCATCAGAAATAATTTGAGTAATCTTTCTAAAAAAACATTAAAACTTCTAATGGAATGGCAGGACATCTTCTCACAGTTTTGGTGACAGAACTGCTGAATTTCACCATTACTGGGGGCAGATTGGTTCTGAAACAGCTGGAAACTTTCTCTGAAGCTCTACCCGATGATTCACCGAGGTCTGGGACTTCAAAAATTGAGTCTTTAGCTCCCCTGTCACTGCTTATGCTGAGATGTGCTGTGCTGAGTTTATCAGGAGTTTATCACGGTAATTACAGCCCAAATCTGATGGCTGGCTTGGAAAAAATCAGCCTGAAGGCAGCAGTGGATGGTTCAGAAATTGCTGGCTCTTGAGAACTTTGAGAATGAAGTATTTCCAGCCTGTTGCTTTGGAATTCAAGATTCTGTTCTAGGTCATTGTATGTAATGGAACATGAGTGACCTCATTTTGGGAGAGAACAAACTCACTTTGATGGATCTTTTATCGGCGTCCAAAGAGAAAATTGAACCTGCAGTGCTCAGAATGTGCTTGTGGTGCTTTTCTCTGTGAATCCTTCAGCTCTGGGCAGCTTTGTGAGTGGAATCAGAGTTACAAAAGTTGGGTTTTGTCCATCTGGGTTGGGTCATCCCTGCTCTCCCTGGCCTGGCTCTGCTCGAGAATCTCTCTGTGTTTT
This sequence comes from Grantiella picta, assembly GCA_013397955.1. NCBI lineage: Eukaryota > Metazoa > Chordata > Aves > Passeriformes > Meliphagidae > Grantiella > Grantiella picta. Next base: position 163,066 of record VZRM01005889.1, on the reverse strand, counting down.
ATTAATTAATTCCCTGCTGTAATTGGTGGTTTGCTTCCCTGAAATGGGAATTCCATCCCCTGGCGCAGGGATGTGTCTGACCCTCAGTGTCCCCAGGAATGGGGGAAGAGCGAGCCGAATGAGTAAATGAACACCCAAATTAATGATGTTTGCTAAGCCTCTCATCCAGTGCCCCAGCCAGAGCCATCGCTTTAGAGTTTTGTGTGAAAGGGAGAAATAAAAACAAAATTATTCCCTTTGCCCCAAACAAGAAGATGGCCATTAATAAGGGCTCTTTGTTTCCTAAAAATCTAAAAATAGGAGTGTGATGTGTGAGCAGGCAAGGGTTGTGTGTAATCAGCACTGGCTGAGCTGCCAACTGAATTGAATTTCCTCTGTTTTGGGGAGATCTTTCAGAGCTTTCGCAGTTGTGTTCATAGAAACGAAGTTTCTCTGGACGAACATCTGAATATTTGGGGGTGAGAATCAGCATGACTCAGTTTTGAGCTGTTTCTCCAACCCCAGATTTATCAACACGTTATTAAACTGAAACAGTGCAAAAGTCTGGAAATCCCTTTTTAATCTTTAAAAGAAGATTTGGGGGAAAAAATACCAACAACAATAATACCAATAATAACAATAATGATGATGGTGATAACAATGATAATAATGATGACAATAATGATAATAGTAATGACAATAATGTGAATAATAATGTTAAGAAGAAGAAGAAGAAGAGTAAGAATAATAATAAAGGCTTAGGTGTTAAAAGTTGAAAGCAAAGTTTAAAAGAAGACAGGAATCCTGCAGCTTAGGCAACATCAGCAGAGTGTTTGACTTCTGAATTTCCCTCCTGTAAATCTCGTCGGGTAGCTCACTAAGCTGTCAGGTACAGGAGGAGGCTGCTGCTGTTTGGAAATAAATCCATTTGTAGGATGAAAGGTCACGCGAAATATTTGGGAGCTCTGCAGCTGGCCCTGCGAGCAGATTGGCTCCTCGAGGTGTTGCTGCGCGATTTTGGGGGATTTTTAGGAGGGAGGAAAAGGAGAACCTGGTGAGTGTTTCCCAGCCGGGAGCAGGTGAGCAAATTGATGAGTTGCTCCCGTTTTTTGGGGGGCGAGGAGGGGGGAAAAGTGAGCGGAGAGGGCTGAGTGTTTTAACACCTTCCCTGCCGGGCTGGCGGTGCGAAATTCCTGCCTGGAGCTGTCAGCAGGGATGCTCGGAGAGCTCCCGGAGCAGCCGCAGCCACTAGGGAGCTGTCTTTAGCTCGGATTTCAGGGTTAGCTCATTGCAGACACTCGCCGGGCTTTTTCTTGGAGAATTCGCCCAGCCGGGATGTGTTTATAGCAATAATAATGTTACACCTCGCTCTGCCTGGTGCGATGGATTTCTCACAGAGATCAGCTTTCCCGTTATTCCTGTGTTATTGGAGAGATCCAGCTTCTCCCAGTGTGGATCTCTTGTCCTAAAAAGGAGTTTGAGATTGAAATCTTCGTCTCCTCTCAGGTTTGGGGGGTGGGAATTCTGTTTGGGATGCTAATCCTGAGGATGGAAATGGGAAAATGTCACTCCAGCTGATAGGAAAATCCATCCTGTAGGATCTGAAGGGATGGGACAGCCCTGGGAATTCCAATGCAGGAAAAACATGGAATTCCCAGAAAAGCAAAATCCAGGGATTCCGGTTGTGATTAATATCTGACTCAATTTCCCTTAACTTGATGTCTTTGCTTCAGTTTTAGTAATCACATCTGACTGGTTTGGGTTGGAAGTCCTCAGTCCTTATTATGATCAACACAGTATTAAACTGAAACAGTGCAGAAGTGTGGAAATCCATTTTTAATCTTTAAAAGCAAATTAGGGGAAAAATAACGACAACGACAATGACAATAGTAATAATAATAATAAAGGCTTATGTGTTAAAAGTTGAAAGCAAAGTTTATAACAAGACAGGAATATATATGGGTTTTTACAAATCTCATTCCATCAAAATGCTCTCCCAGCTTTGGAGCTCAGCCTAAATTTTGTCCAGCTGGTATAACTCTGTATGGGAAATAATTCAAATAGCACTGACAGGCAATTGATGCCCAAATTTCTTTCACCAGAGTAACATAAATTTTAAAAAAATGTGATACAGTGTCAGGTTGGCGAGGAGAACACGATATTGGTGGTTGTTTCTTATCAAAAAGAAGATAAAGCTCTCCTTGATGATCTCCTGGCTCCTTCTTTGCTCCTGTTTTCCTGGGGGGAGGTGGGTTTGAGTCTCAGAAATCATCCATTTGTCACTGCAGCTCCCAAATTCAGTGTTTTGCTCCAGAAAAGCTGCTCTGGAGGCACCAGTTGGCATTGGGATTCCTTCCTTCCACGAGATGAGCCAGCAGAGCTCAGCCCAGCTCAGCCAAACCTGGCAAAAAAAGCCCTGGCAAAGGGAATATTAATTAAACAGCTGATAAAGTTTCATTTGGTTCATTTTCCCTGCAATCAAGCGCTAATGACGGCAGGATGGGAAGGTTTTCAGCAGAGCCACCCACGCTCCGCTGAAGGGATGGGAACAACAATTCCAGAGCCAGGGGATGAGGTCGAGGAGGAAGTGGTGAGTTCTGATGGTCAAATCTGTCGCTGAGGCTCTCTGGTTTCAGCAAAAAGCTCAGCATTTCTCTGCTTCGACTTCCACTCGCATGGGTGAGAAACAGGATGAGGCTGATTGGGACTTTGCGTTTGCAGAAGAACTCTGAAAACTAGGAGTGGCAAAGATTTCCTCCGTTAGCAAGAGGAAAATTGGAGGTGTACTTTGGAATTGGAAGTTGGAAGCTGGAGGTGTATTTTCAATTATGGCAGGGGAAAAAAAAGACATTTTTTCAACTGGTAAACACCTGATGGAGGTGATGAAGAGTTGCACTGCGAGAATTCTTGAGGTCCAAACATGTTTCTGGTTTCAGCAAAAAGCTCAGCATTTCTCTGCTTCGACTTCCACTCACATGGGTGAGAATCAGGATGGGTTGGAGGCTGATTGGGACTTTGTGTTTGCAGAAGAACTCTGAAAATTAATAGGGACAAAGTTGTCCTCTCTTGGTGAGAAGCTCTTGGAAGCTGGAGGTGTATTTTCAATTATGGCAGGGGAAAAAAAAGACATTTTTTCAACTGGTAAACACCTGATGAAGGTGATGAAGAGTTGCACTGCAAGAATCCTTGAGGTCAAAACATGTCCTGGAAGGAGTGTAATTAATAATAGAGATAATTTTATTATCACTGAGATTGTTTTTGGTAGAGAATTCAGTAGAAATTTTTGGTGGAGAATTTATTTTCTCCTTCAGATCCCCAAACCCCATTTTTTAGGATGGGGAATAGGAATGACTAGCAGGATATCTGAATGAATTTAACTGATATCTTCTATAGTAAGAAAAATAGTTTTTGGTGAATTTTTTCCATTACCAACTTCTCATTTTGGTGATTGTGTGCTAATTTCAGGGCGATTTTCTTAATAAGATTATGTGTACAACTTTTGAACTGGGTTAATGGATTTTGCTTTTGAAAGTGGAAAACATCTCCAAGTGTCCAATTGAGTCTGTGGCGGGATTTGGTTCTGTGTTTGGAATATAAAAATGTGGAATATCAGACTTGATGATGAGGCTGATGTTCAGGGAAAGGTCAATAATTCAATTTTTAAAGGGTTACAGCATTTTTGTGATAGGAAATTTGGACGATGTTGTTATCTACGCCCAGGCCTGAAGGCAGAAGAACCAACTGCTGTCCCTTCAAGGTCTCTCCCAGCGTTATTTTTCAAAAATTGAGTGTGGTTTGCCCTAATTTCCTTCAAACCCCCACAATTCTGAGTGTCCCTGCCCTGGCTGGGCCATTCCTGGAAATGCAGATTTTTGGGATCCGTCTGGCATTCCAGGCAAGGAGCATCCTCCCAGCTGTTCCCAGATGTGTGGCAGTTTCACGCACGATTTTCCCTAAGGCAAACCAGGTTTTTAGGCTTCCTCATCCCCTCTCCTCCCCCACCACCCGTGGCTCTTCCTCCTCCGAGGTTAAGCTGCACTCGGAGAGGATAAAACAACGAACATGACGAGGAGAAGGAGCCTGGGCTGCTTTTTAGCGTTTCAATTCTGATTTCTTTCAAATGACACGCGAGGAGCCGCAGCCTGCTAACGCTCTCTCCAAGGAGAGAGGTTTCTTTTGAGAGCAGAACCGCGGGGGAAACGCGGCAGCAGCGACAGCAAAAGTGCACCAGAATCCCTCAGACCTGGGCGTCCTCCCAGAGCTGTGCCTGTCAGAATTTACACACCTTGCCTAATTCAGAGCACATGTCTCAGCTACGAGAGGCTCTCGGCAGACACGCTGCTGTCTTCCTCTCAGTGGGCCTGCTGTGAGTTTGTCAGCAGTGCTGTTAACAATGACAAAGTAGTTCATCGATATATTTCTTTTTTTTTTTTTCTCTTCTCTTTTATTTTTTTTTTTTTGACGCCGATATCCCAGAAGCGGCAAAATCCCTCCTGTGTTGTTCCTGCGCTGTCGCCTTAGGGGGGAAAGCAGCAGTAATGGAGTTGCTGATGCTGCTGGGGGCTGAAAGCTTCTTCTTTAATCGAGGAATTGGCAGTTTGTTTTTTAATATCTCTGTCTGCGGGTCGTTTTTGTGTCCAGGTGAGTTACCTGGGCACAGAGCCAAAAATGCATTCCAGGCAGAGCCACTCGTGCTCCAGGTTTGTTATTTTCCAGCTCTGGGTTTGGAAGGGTTTGGAAGGTTCCAGCCTTTGGGGCTCAGACTGTTCTGTGTCCTCTGTGTGGAGAACAACCAAGTTAGCAAATCCTCGTGGATCCAAAAAAGCTTGGAAATGTGATGTGGCTGAGCTGGCTCTGCAGGAAATCAATCCAGCTGGATGATTCAGTTTCCTGGGAATTTTCGTGCCACTGCAATGCCCAGTGCCAGCTGAACGGCACTTTATAACCCAAAAATCGCCACTTGAACTTCTTCACAGAGCTTGAAGCTGTCCAAAATCACCACCCATGGATCTTTAAATGCCCCAAAAATCATCACTGCTCCATGGAGGTTTAAACTGCCCAAAATCACCATTTGCACCTCTCCATGAACCTTTAAATGCCCCAAAATCATCACTTTCCCATGGACCTTTAACTGTCTAAAAATCATCATTTGCACCTCCCTATGGACCTTTAAATGTCCCAAAAATCATCACTTCTCCATGGAGGTTTAAACTCTCCAAAATCACCACTTGTACTTCTCCATGAACCTTTAAATGCCCCAAAAATCATCATTTCTCCATGGACCTTTAATCTGCCCGTTTGTCTCAGTGGCTCTGATGGGAATGGAATAGAAAATTGTTGAAATTAAGGACTGATAACCCCAACAACAAAACCAAACGGAACTGGTGGAAGTTTCTGGAAGCTTCTGGAAGTTTTTTAGGAGCAGATTCTGGACTGCAATTGGAGAGAGCAGATAAGGAGTAGATAAGGGTGGATAAGGAGGTTCAGAACTTTGGATTTCATCTTATTTCAGTATAAAATTCTCACCTAAGGTTGATCTCCTCCTCAGACGCCACTGAACAGGAGACCCCAGGCACTGACCCTGAGCACCCAGTGGAAATTTTCTAGCCAATGAAAGCATGAATCCCACAATTTTAATGTTGATTTAATGGATTTCTTAATGATCCTCAGCCTTCAGCTGCCCGGTGGGGCTTTTTGAGGGGTGGGATGGGCAGAGTGGGAATTGATCCCCCTTAAAATCATAAAGGAACTCTTCCCTCTCTCCCTCCCCACTGCTCGGGGAGTTTGGTCTGACTCACGTCTGGCCTCTGCAACATGTGGTAAGAGTTAAGAGAAAGGGAAAAAAAGCAAGAAAAAAACAGTGGGGGAAGGGTAAGATAGGAAGGTTCCACTGAATTTAATGATTCCTTAGAATTTCGGCTGGAATCCTACTGGGAATCCCACACAGACACAAACACACACCGGATTTCTGCAAGTTTGGGGACAAAAATGTGACTTTTGGGTGGAGCTGTTCAGAAAAGGCACAGGGCTTGCAGGTAGGAAAAACAAAATGAAGGAAGGGGTGTTAAAAAGAACACAAATTAGAGGCTGGTGGAAATTATCCTGAAGCTGTGGGATTCCCATTCCCTTGGACACCACCTGGGGCTCTGCTCCTCTTCCCGAGAACGTTTGGGAAGAACTGATGGAACTCTCCCTCGGCTGCAGCGTTGGGTGAACGTTGAAGGAAATAAAATGGATTTTGTTCAAGCCAAAGCTGCAGAATCCATGTTTCCCATCTGCGTTTTTCTCATCCCCACGGAAAGCGGTTTGGAGTTGTTCCTGAGTGAGAAGATTTGTTTGAGAGATTTGTTTGAGAGAAGATTATTTCAAAAGAATATTTTTTTCAGGAGAAGATTTGTTCAGGACAAGGTGTGTTCAAGAGCTTTGTTCAGGAGAAGATTTGTTCAGGAGAAGATTTGCTTGAGAAATTTTTTCAAGAGAAGATTTGTTCAAGAGAAGATTTGCTCAGGAGAAGATTTGTTCAGGAAAAATTTGCTTGAGAAAAGATGTGTTGAAGAAAAGATTTGTTTAGCAGAAGATTTGTTCAAGAGGAGATTTCTTCAGGAGATGATTTATTCAGGAGAAGATTTGCTTGAGAGATTTGTTCAAGAAAAGATTTGCTCAAGAGATTTGTCCAGAAGAAGATTTGTACAAGAAAAGATTTGCTCAAGAAAATATTTTTCAAGGAAAGATTCGCTCAAGAAAATATTTTTTCAAGGAATGATTCCTTCAGGAGAAGATTTGTTTAAGAAAAGATTTGCTTGAGAGAAGATTTGTTCGAGAAAAGATTTGTTCAGGAGAAGATTTGTTCAAGAAAAGATTTGTTCAAGAGAAAATTTGTCCAAGAGAAGATCTGTAGAGCTCAGCCTGGCTTTTCTTCCCACCGCCCTGATCCCAAATAGTGGGAATTGCTCTCGAGTGGAGCCTTACTGCAGATCCTACAGGGACAGTTTGTGTTTCCCTGGAATATCCCAAATCCACATTTGTTGTGTTACTCTGTGTGGGCTTTTTGGCTGCCCCTGCACCCATTTGTTGACATAAGAACACAACCAGATTTTCAAGCAGCATCTGCTTCTCTTTCTTCCATGAATTCTGCATATTTTCTGCTCTCTCGTTCCAAAAGCTGCTGGGCTGACATCCAATAACCTCTCCAAGCTCCTCAAAAAGTGTTTCCGGCAGTTGCCCGATGGCCTGAATAAGTATGATTAAAAAAATTGGGTGATATGCATGAGAACGATTGACTGATTGATTGATTGATTGATTGAAAGAGCGCAATAAAATTGGAAAAACTAAGCCCTCCCTCCCCAGAAAAACGTGCGATCCGTGGAGTCCACAGCTTTAAAAGCAGTGCCTTGGGGTGCAGTTTGAGCGGAGCCATAAAATCAGTTTGAAATCTGCTCACTTAGGGCTTTGATTTGTGTTTATTCACAGCGCATTAGCTCAGATGGTGCCTCTCCTCCTCTGCGGAGCTGCTGGAGTGAATCACAGAATCCCAGAGTGGTTTGGGTTGGGAAAAGACCTTGAATCCCATCCAGTGCCACCCCTGCCATGGCAGGGCCACCTCCCGCTGTCCCAGGTGTCACCAAGCCCTGTCCAGCCTGGCCTTGGGCACTGCCAGGCCAAAAAAAGTGAATTTTGCTCACATTATGGACAAAGATGTGGCTCAACCTGCAGCTGAGCTGTGTTTAAGCCAAGTTTAGTTGCTTTTCCAGGCAGGTAAATGCTGTTTATTTCACTCTGCCCCTCTTTGGTGACCCCAAAAATCAGAATTATGAGGGCAAAATCTCCTTTCAACCCTCCCAGGTGGGAGTGTGAGGACATCTCCCAGCTATTCCTGGTGCAAATTTCACGACCAAAACCAACTAAGCCCCACTTCAAGTGCATAGAGGATGAATTTTTGTGCCACCCTTGTGCTCCACAGGGCGAAAACTTGTATCCTCAGCCTCATCCTGCAGTGCCAACCCCAGCTTCGATCTCCCCGTTCCTTTGCTGATAGCTTGAGTTATTCCTTCGTTAACCTTTACGCAGCCAACGACAAATTAAACGTCATTATCTGAGTTCCAAACGGGCTGTAAATCGCCAAGCTCCGCTCGCTCCTCGGTCGCTCTAGGCCAGCAGCAATAAAAGGGCATTTAATGATGCGAAAAGGAGCAAAAAGGGAGGAAAACAGGGCAGTTCTGCCTGTCTGTGGGAAGATTGGGTTGGGCGAACGACAGGGATGGGAAAATGTGGTGCTGATCAAAGTGGGGAGTGTTTGGAATTGTTTAAAATGTGGTTCTGATGCTCTGAATGGCTTTGACTCGGCAAAATTAAAGTCTGTAGGAATATTTGCAACAAAATCACTCGAATAACTGCCTGTCCCATCCCTGGGAGTGTCCAGGCCGGGCTGGATGGGGCTTGGAAAAATTTGGGATAGTGGAAGGTGTCACTGTCCACGGCAGGGGTGGCTCTGGATGATTTTAAGGTCCTTCCACCCCAAAATAATTGTATAATTTATATATTATGACAACAAAACGCTGTTGTTTGTTCCTTTGATTCTTGTGTGGCACTGGCCCAGCCAGCTGTGTTTGGGATGAGAATTTTGAGGACCTGAGCTGGGGTTTGTTCCCCTGGCCAGGCTGGGAATGGAACCTGGCATTTCCGAGCTGAATTATTTTGTCTCCACCATCTCCCCGCGGCATCTTCTCCCTGGCGCTTCACCCTCGTGGTAGCAGAGCGATTTTAATTCTGTATATCAAAATTCATGCTGGCTAAGCCTGTTTTTCTTACTGGGGAACTGTGTTGCTGCAGCCAAATTGTTGGTTCTGTCTGCACAGAGCCCCAGAAGTTGAATTTTGCACCTTTTTTCAGGAAATTCCAGGGTCAGATAGCAGGAACAATCCTGCCTGGGGCATTTCCCAGGGAAATCTCATCAGCTCCCAGCCCAGGTCCTGATGGGTTGGAGTTGGCTGACTTAGCGGAGGAGAGATTTCGGGCAGATTGGATCTTTTCCTTACCTTTCCAACGTGTTAAACCCTATTTTATTTCAATTTTATGCTGAAAACACATCGTGGCATTACAACATGGTTTGTTTTGGAAGGAGGATTTTGAGCCCTGGTGTCCTCGGGGCAAATCCCAGTTCAGGCACTGGGTGATCCCAATTTCCACCTGGGATTCCTGAGGAGGTTCTTCACTAACAGGGAACACAAAACTCCTTCTGGAACCACCTGGACAGATCCCTTCCTCCTTAATTTATCCAAACCCTGTGAGGATGGAACAGAAAGCAGTGCTAGAAGGTGTTGTGTGCTGAGCAGAGGATTGCAGTCTGGTTTTATCTCTGTTTTCCTGCTTTGGCTTCCACTAGCCCGAGCCAAAGATGACAAAAATGTGGAGAGCTGGAGTTGCTCGTTGGTGGTTTTTAGGCAGCTCCTCTGCCCTCCTGCACCTCCAACATGTGCCTGCAGGCAGCACTTTTATCAATTTAATTTTTTATTTATTTCTTTTCAAAGGCGCTTCTTCAGCTTTTTAGTTGTTTTTAACACTTGTCGCCTCTCGTGGAGGCTTGAGGCGGACATGCTTTTAGAAGATCAAAAAAAATAATAAAAATCAGGTGTTTGTTTTTCAAACAAACTGAAAATCAGGAGTTTGTTTTTTAAAAAATAATAAAAATCAGGTGTTTGTTTTTTAAACAAACTGAAAATCGGGAGTTTGTTTTTAAAAAAAAAATTAAAAATCAGGTGTTTGTTTAGAAAAATAAGAAAAATCAGGAGTTTGTTTTTTAAAAAATATAAAAAAAATCAGGTGTTTGTTTAAAAAAAACAAGAAAAATCAGGAGTTTGTTTTTTAAAAAATAAAAAAGTCAGGTGTTTGTTTTTGAGCTTTGTGCCGTCTAACAATGTGAGGTTTGCTCTTTTAAGTGGAATAAATCCTCCAGAGAGGTTGTCCTTGAGGCCACTGTGTCAGAGTGGTTTGGAAATGGGCGAAGAGACCCAAAAAATCCGAGTTTTTTGGTGTCCCTCTGAGTGTTCAGGAGCAGCTTCTGGAGATTCTCCTGGTGTTCCCCGATTTATTTTCTCCTTGGCAAGCCTTTGGGAAGTTCGTGGTGCTCAGAGGAGGAGGATTTAGGGCATCGTTGGGGTGTCAGAGGTCACAATCCCAAAATTGCCACACTTGACCCATTTCCCATTCCGGGAGGGAATTCCCGAGGGTTTGGGGCTGAATCCTCAGCCCTGCCCTCCCCGGAGGGAGATAATTCCGTATTTATAGCCCTGCTCTCCACCAAGCTCTATGGCACCTCGGGGAGCCGTTGGGGAAGGAATGCTGATTCCCTTTATGAATTTTTGATGGAGGAGGAGGAGCCAGGGAGGCCACAGGGGGAACCTGTGAAATGTTAATATTTTTTCTTTTTTTTTTTTTTAAGCACCGTTTTTCTATTTTTTAGCATCCCCTCTAATCGCATTCACGAGGATAAACCTCCCCAAATTTCCCTCCTATCCTTCACCCCATCCCTACCTGCAAGATGAGAAAAAACCCCAAAAAACCCAAAAAAACTCACATCCTCCACTCCCCAACCTCAATAATCAGATTTTTCAGCTGCTGTCCTCCTCCAGAAAGCCAGGATGCTCAGTAAACAGGATATTTCCCCTCGAATCTGCTCTAAATGAACCTCCTTTGTTCATTTTGATTTTGGTGGTCCTGGGGGTGGCACTCCTGGGACTGGGAGTGTCTGACAGACTTTCGGTGCCGAGGAGGAAATGAAGGCTTTGCTTTTATTCCACTGGATGAATTCACATTACTCAGCTGTGATTTTTCTTCTTCCCGTCATCGACACAAACAAATGTTCACCCCTGGCTTCTTTCTGCAGGTGGAATGTTCCCTCAGCGTGACCTCAAAAGCAGCTTTCATCACACAGGGGGTCTTGTGGGGTGGTTTTTAGGTTTGGGGATTTTTTTGGTGGGTTTTTTTGGTTTTTAGGGGTTTTTTTAGGGTTTTTAAAATTTTTTTTTCATTTTTGTTTGTTCGTTTTTTTGTTTGTTTGGGTTTTTTCATTTGGGTTTTTTTGTTGTTGTTTTTTTGGTTTTGGGGCTTTTTTATTCCCTGTATTTCCTTTTTTCTCATTTGTAATTTAAACCAAGCTTGGCAGAAATCGATCTGATTTTGTGCCTTTCTCCGCCGCTTTTGGTTTTGTATTTAATTATATTTTTCCTTGGCTTAGGGTGATGAAAGGTCCATATTGTAATTAAAGACGAACCAGTGGTGCTTAACTTTTGAAAGGGAACCTCAGATGAGGATCAAAGAGGACAAAATCAAACTTTCGTTGATAAGGAAAGCCAGAGTTGGATGTGGTGATCAGGAAAGTGGAATCAGAGATATAATAATATCAGATTATTATATCAGAGATATCATAATCAACCTCCAAGGGCTGGGGATTATCTGGAGTGGGATGGAGGAAAGGGAATTAGGAAATACAGGAGGCTCTGCTCTGTTTGGGACTTCAGAGGAGTCAAAACAGAGAAGAAAAAAGAAAAAAAAAAGAGGAGGAAAATAAATAAAAAAGAGGTCTGGATGTTTGCCTGGGATTTCCCCATCTGTTCGATAAGGATTAAGATACTTTCTCTGCCTCCCATCAGGGTGTGAACATTCACGGATTGGATTTGCTGCTTTTTCTTGAGCCTGGGGGATGCTGCGTCCCCTTGGTGACATCTTCATCCTCATTGCTTTCTTCAAACTCAGGAAAAGTTTATTTTTGAGTTCGTTGTCTCTCCTCAGACTGATCCTCCTCAGTTTGACTTTCTTTGAGTGTTTTCCTTCTCCAAACCAGTCCTCAGATATTTTTCCTTTCTCCTGTTCCTCGTGCTCCCTATTTCCCTGCATGGCCAACACTTGCAGCAGCAGCAGCAGCCTTGCGAGGTAAATTTGACTTTTATTCTGATTACGATATCAGATTCTTTTCCAAGAGGTTTTAGAGCTTCATTACCTTCAAGAATCACAGCCTCAAGGTGAATCTCAATTCCTTTTTGAGCACCAAGATCCATTTCTTACCTCTTCCCTGTCGTTGTCCATTCCAGAACTCTTCACGAGGGTTTTTGTTTTCTCTGTTTCCAACTTGTTAAAAACCTTTGAGAACTTAGAAAATATCTCCCAAACCCTTCTATCCAAAAAACCTTTAACACCAGTTTTTGTGATGAACCACTTTGCCATCTTAGTTGACTTTGTCTTCCTAATTTTCCTTTTTTTTTCTGCAGTGTGTTTGAGTTTGTGGAGGAAACCCAATGCCCAGGCAGAGTTTGTGCAATTTTTGCCAAACCTGCTGAAATTTCTGCCAGTTCTTTGCAAATATTTGGGTTTTTTCCATTGAAGTCTTGATGGGAAAAGCTCTATGGATGTGGGAAGCTTTTAGTGTCAGGAGGGACAACAACTCTGCTGCCTCGTTAAAGAGGCAGAACGTAAAAATCCTTCACACAGACGTGTTAAAAGGTTAAATTTCCAGCATTTATTTCTAGACGTGTTAAAAGGAGGTTTTTAGGACCTCTCCAATAAAGCCCCCAATATAATCAGAGTGGAGGAGGATGTTCCAGACATTCATTCCCATCATGATGAAAGTGACTTAATGCAAACATTGCTGCAACTCCCACTGTCACCCCAGCAGAGTCCCAGAAACCCTGTAGGATCCTCCCTGACCCCACAAACCCTGCAGGATCCTCCCTGACCCCACAAACTCTGTCGGATCCTCCCTGACCCCAGAAACTCTGTCGGATCCTCCCTGACCCCACAAACTCTGTCGGATCCTCCCTGACCCCAGAAACCCTCCTCATCCCCACTGATGCCTTAAGATTTTTAGCTTTTGTATTTTTTGTGTATCTGAAATTTCAGCGTGTGACTCTGGACTCCATGCAGGGTGCTAAAGCTGCTGTTCCCAGCATTTTAAACAAACCAATTCCTCTCAGTTAAAAAAAAATCCAAGGACACTTTGCTGCCTCAGAGCCCCAAAATATGGAAACAGCAGTGAACTGGGGGAGCAAACTTGGGGTGATTGACATCATCAGCTGAAGGTGTAATTGGAGGGTTGAGGCTCAATTTGTTAATTACAGAACTTATAAAATGTGAAGAACTCGTGACTCGCTGTCCATTTTGGGTGTAACCTCTGGAGTGAGCTCTGTCTGCCCTGAATGAACCTAAAGGCCTTCAATGAATTAATCTGATTTTATTCTCCTGACTTTGCCTAGCAAACACCCCAGGCATCTGGCAGGAAAATCCCTGCTCTGTTCTGAATAACTCGGAGCATTTGGGTTCCCAACAGCCACCTTGCTGCGCCCGAAATTGCTCGGGGAGGAGGCAGGCGTGGAGCAGTCGTTAAAGGAAAAGCTTCCTGCGGCTGCTGGGGAGGATTTGTTCTCCCCAAGCTCCATCCCTGAGCTCCTGCAGCAGCTCTGCCTCTTGCCGAGCTGCAGGTAAAGCTGACCCGGTCTGTCTGTCTGTCTGCTCCTTCCCAGGAGTGCAGCTCTTCCCTCTGGTTCCCATTTACGCCTGTTGATTTTTGCCTTTTCTTTTATATACCCATTTTTATACCCTTTTCCTATTTTCTCTACCCTTTATACACTCTTTGTATCCTCGGCCTACACGCTTATAATTCTTGCAGTTTGGTGTTTTCGCTTAGTTTAGGTCCTGCAAGGCAGAAAGAGCAAACATTCACTGCAGGAGGGAAAAGAGCTCTCTGCTATCAAAAACTTGAGGGTTCAACCTTGGTTGAAATCTTCTCTCTGGAATATATTTTGTAAACTGAGCTTTAGCCTCATTTAGGGGTGGAGGTGATTAGAATAGGAGGACAACTACTTCATTTATTAAGTTTCTTATTGGGGGATTTTAGGTAGATTAGCTAATTTGCAAAGTCCATAAAATCGTATCTGCATTTATATGATTGTCCTTTTCCTATTTTCTCTACATGGTTATATGGTTGTATGATTATATGATTATATGATTATATGGTGTGTGTGCATCTGGGTGTGTTCCTCCTTTGCAGAGCTGTGCACCTAAAATCCTATTAAACACCAAAATAAAACCCTTTCACCCCTTTTTAGCCGTGCCTGCCTCATATTGCCACAACACTTGTCCTAGTGGCCTTAATTCCATCAGGGTTGGAAGGGGAAAAGAGGGGCGAAGTTAAAACCTGGTGCCTAAAAGTGGTTTTGCTTTCAGCTGTGAACTTGGCCTTGAGCTTCCTCAGTGATTTGGGGTCACTCAGTTCCACAAAACCTCATTTTTCCCGCCTGGATTATTTGGGAGGAGCTGTTACTCTTTAGGATTTCATCCCTTTCAACTCCTTGTTAATAAGCAGAGAATATCAACCGCTGATTCTCAGTGAGTTACTCTGCCTTGTTTTGTTCAACCCCAGCTCTGGAAATTCCCATTTTCTCTATTCCCTAATTGGATATCAGTCAGAAAACAACCCAGCCCTGGCAACATGAGATTTTAATGTGCTCTGAAAAAGTACCTTGAGACTGAAGCCTGTCACTGGAACTCATCTGGAATTGCTTACCGCGGAGTAAATTTACTAGAAGCTGTGCTTAATGCCGGAGTTTAAAAGGTGGCACCTCCAGAAATCCTCTTAATGTCTCAACAAGCTGATGTTGACAAGTTCTTTGCGTTAAGGACTTGTGGCGAAGTCCAAACCCAAATAATTACAGGGAATTTTGATCCAGATGCTTTGCTCTGAGGTATCCATTCATAAAATATTTACAGGAACTGCAGAGAAAACAACAATCAGTTTGGGGTTTTTGTTTTTTTTTTTTCTTTTTTCCTTCCTTTCCTTTTCTTCTCTCTTCTCAGAACTGCAGGAACGAAATTCAGGCTTTAAATTTTTAGCAGAGACATTTCCTAGGCGAAATTGAATTTTTTTTTTTTCCCCCCTTTTAAACTTTAACAAATGCAAGAAGACACAGGGGGAATCATACCCAAATAATCCCTATTTTTTTGCAGCTTGGTGTCATTTTCCAAAGTTTTATGCCCAGAGAGTTCTGGGAGCTCCTAAAGATGTCAAGTGAGCACTCAGCACCTCCCAGGACCCACAAACCTTGATGGGAGGCAGAAAATTCAGCACTTGGCTGGGCTTTAATCCCAGCCTGGGATTAATGGCCAAATTGGCCAAATTATCCCGATTTGGAGCAGGGAAATAACATGGAAAAAGAGCCTGCGGTTTGGAGGAGCTCTGCTCAATAATGGTTTAACCATTTTAACCACATCCTATTCGAAAAGAAAGAAATTAATTCCTCTTTACGAGGCGCACGACGCGATTTGTTTCATCTCACAGAAATCTCAGACCGTCAGAGTCGGGAAGGACTCATAATTTGTATTATTTATATCTGTGGGCACGGTTGTCTATTTTTTTAGTGGGATATCGGTTTGAACATTATTTAAGAATCTTGTAAAGACTGAAGCCAGTAGCATCGATTCATTTTCCGGCTTTAAATTTTCCCTTTTCACCGGTAGCTACATAAACTCTGACAAACATTCCTGAGAAACCATTATTATTTAAATACGACTCCATGGCTGGCTGGTGTTTTTCAAACACACATTAATTTTGTATGGTTCCTAATTCTCTGTTTTGAAAAATAACATCGATGTGAAGTAGCTGAGTGCTCGGGGTGCTTTTTAATTCTTCTGGAGATTATTTTGGGACAGGAGCAGTGACGTATTTTGAAAAGCACCATTTGGATGAATACAAAATCTGACATTGGGTGCCTCTTCTCAGTTATTTTGCGTTGGAAGTTTAAATCTGCAGAGCTGGAATATTCAAAACACATGATTTAATTAGTGAGCACATTGGATGAACACACAAATGCATGTGTCAGAGAATGGAAACACTGAATCTGAGCTGGGCTCTCAGCTGAGCTATGCAAACAAAAACTCCTTGGGAAAAAAAGGAGGAAAAATCGCTCTTCTACCTATTTGCTTAAATATTATTTGTTTTTCCCCCTCCCTAAATTTTGCTGCCTGATTTATCAAGCAATCAGTGCTCGTTTATAGCCAGGAATGAGGGAGTCAACACAAATAATAATTGTAATAATAGCATTATTCATGTTAATAATGACAATATTAATAATAATTGAGGGGGAGGAGGAGGAGGATGAGGATGATGATGATGATGACGATGTTGGGTTTGGTGGTTTGGATTTTTCACAGAGCAAGAGGTTCATTTAGCTGGATTTTCCAAATTGCTGGATTTCCCAAACGTGAATATCTTTGTTCCAGGTACAGAACATTTTTGCTGCCTAATTTATCCAGCAAACAGTGCTCGTTTATAGCCAGGAATGAGGGAGTCAACACAAATAATAGTAGTAATATTAGTACTGTTAATGTTAACAATATTAAAAATTATTGAGGTGGATGAGCAGGAGGAGGATAATGATGATGGTGATGATGATGATGATGATGATGATGATGATGATGATGTTGGGTTTGGTAGTTTGGATTTTTCACAGAGCCAGAGGTTCATTTATCTGGATTTCCCAAATTGCTGGATTTCCCAAATTACTGGATTTCCCAAACATAAAGGTGTTTTGGAATAGTCCAGAGCAAAGACCCTTCCTGCCCCAAGGCACTTCCAAGACTTCCCAATTTCCCACCACCATAAAAACCCCACAAATCCTGCCCTGCTCCTCTCGCAGAGCTGCCATTCCAAGCTGCCCTCAGACCCCATTTCTATTTATTTCTGCGGGATATCTGTAGGGCTCTGACTGTAAAGGACGCAGCAGGGAGGGAAGGCCAACCCCATTAATCTCTGGGTCCCCCCGGTGGCTCTGGCTGTCCCTGTCCCCGCTGGCAGCCCGGTGACGAGGGGGAGGCAATGCCGGGAGCTCGATTGTTCTGGATGAACTCTCAGCCGTCCGCTGGGAATCCCGTGCCGCGACCTCTGTGACCCTCAGAGTGCTGAGTGTGGAGAATGGAACTCTCCAAGGGCCTCCAGATGCACAAGATGTCAGAAAAATGCACTTCTTGGAAAACTCTACCTTTTTTTTTTTTTTTTTTTCCCCTAAAGGTTGCGTCGTTGTGCTAACGTTACAAGTTTCCCTCCTTTTTGTTTGGTTTTGTCCCCAAATGCGTGTTTGCCTTTATTTATTTATATTTTTCTTTGCATCCTTTCAGTAACATTCCCATTTTTATTTCGTTTTCGGCTGTTTGCGGCTGTCCCAGGAGAAGGGAAAAAAAATTACGAGAGAGGATTTTTAAACGCATTTACATGGCAAAAAATTGTGCTCCATCTCCCTCCTCCACCACGGAGCTGGGATCTCTTTTAATAATCTCTTCCCCCACATTCAGCCAAAAAATCTCTGCTGAACTTGAGTAAACTTCCTACAGCTCCTCTCGGGCTCATTAAGGGCAGAGCCATATTTCAATTTTGATATTTGGGCGTTTCCTTGGCAACGGATTTTTTATTTTATTTTTAATTTTCTTTTGGATTCGGGGCAGGTTACCAATCCTCCACTTGCTGCTGCGAATTCCCAGGGATTTTTTTGGGATGGGGCTGATTGCAGATATTTCTCAGTGTTGCAATTTCTGGGGTTCCTAAGCACTTCCAGATTTCTGCTGCCGATAACATCCAGGGATGTGGATGGTGAGCAGACAACTCGCAGAAAGTTTAGTCAACAGTTTAAGATTTCAGCTCCTCAGCCAAGCTTTAATTTTTCTTTTTTCCCTCCCACTCCTTTTTAAAAGACAGAAGGGTGTGTTTGATTTACAGTTTCTATACAATTTTACCTCTTCAGGGCTTGGGTTTGTGTTTTTCTTGGAGTTTTTTGGGTTTTTTTATAATCTAATAATGTATTTTTTTAATGAACTCACCTGCCCTCCCTCTTAGTTCCCTGCAAGTGTATCCTCTCCTTTTTCCCAAATCGGGAATTTCCCAAATTCCCAATGGATTTCGGAGCTGAGAATCAAAGTTCAGCTTCGTCTGGCTTGGATAAATTAACTTCTCACCATCTCTGCTTTGCTTTCTGTACCTTGGAGGACAAATTCCTCATGTTTTGGAGGAGCTGAGAATGGATTTTGAAGGAATTTCAATGATTTGCTGTTCCAAATGAGCTCCTTATCTCTGCACAGATAAGACAGACCAGGCATTGTTCTGGATTTGCCAAATTTCCTGAATTATTATCAGCATTCCCTGGTTCTTGATGGGATTTCATTGGAATGTCTTCGCAGAGGAGGTGCACTAGATTTTTGATTTGGGTGTTCTGGACATGGACAGTGGGGTTTGGTTTTTGTAATCCTCCAGACATGGCCAAAAAAATCCTTAATTAACAGCAGGAATCAACAGCCATAAGTAATAGACTTAAAAATACATCTGCTGTATGCAAAAAATTCTGATTTTTTAATCTTGAAACAGGAAAAATTCTTACCGTGTCTGGTCTGAAAATACCTGAAAATAAAAACGCAGGGGGAGGCTGGAGGTTTACCACTTTTTAAAATGATACAGGAAAGGCAAAGGAGCTTCTTTCTTTTCCGTGGTCACTCTAGAGCTTTGGGAAAGTTTAAAACAAAACTGCTTCTGTTTTTCAGCCGCTTCAGCATCCTCAAAGCAACGAGGCCTTAACACAGAAAAATCAGATTTATTGTGCTCCAATTCAATTTCCATGCTCCATTAGAAAAAATAACGAAACACATTCAGTATTTTATCCAACGAGGCTTGGGGAAAAAAAAAAAAATCTGAATTCTTAATTCCTACAGACTGAATCCTTATTTACCTGAGAGACCAAACATCTCCAGCGGTGCTTTTCTGGTCTTCAAGGTAAATAATGAACCCTTTACAGAAGTGCTTACTTAACATCCTTACCCAGCTCCCTCCCGGCTCCCATAAATGATGTTTTTTTATGGAGCTGGGAAGAATTAAACACAAAAAAACCAACATTTAAACAGCTCAGAGAGGGTTGTGAGAGTGTCCTTGCACTCCCATCTGTGTGCAAGTGAGCCTGAGGATGAATATTCCTGGCAGGAATTATTTATGGCTCGGATCATTTTGTCTTTGCCTTTTCTCTTCCACGAGAGCCAGAATTTGTTACTCACGGCCTTAACTTTCAATTTCCTGGGCTTTGTCAGCTTAAGCCAGACACTTAACCTCATTGAGAAACTTTTCTTGTTTATTTAACTTTATTCATGTTTTATTGAGGAAGAAATATGATGAAAAATTAGAAGGAGGAAAAAAAAATAAAAAGGGTTTGGCTCAAACAATATTGAAGAGCAAAGTTATTTTTCACTTTCTTGAAACAAAGG
>VZRM01005889.1:124981-143429 GCA_013397955.1 Grantiella picta | reverse complement strand
TTCCAGGATCAGGATATCCCAGAGGATTTCAGGATATCCCAGAGAGTTCCAGGATCAGGATTTCCCAGAGGGTTCCAGAATCAGGATATCCCAGAGGGTTCCAGAATCAGGATATCCCAGAAGGTTCTAGGTCCAGGATATCCCAGAGAGTTCCAGGTCCAGGATATCCCAGAGGGTTCCTGGTCCAGGATATCCCAATCCCTGAAGATTTCCAGGTTGATTCCCTGCCAAACTTCCCTGCCCTCGATTGAGTTCTGTTCTCTGCAGCACCACCACGCCCTGAAATAAACTCTTAATTACTCGAAAAGCTCATTAAGGAGAGTAGCTCCGTGTAAAGCTGGCAGGGACACCCCGAATATGGTTTTGTGCAGAATATTTGCAAGGCAGTGTCCTGGCATATCAAATTTTGTCACTGATTCTTCTTTAAGGCAAACGTTGCTCTTGCTTGGTGTGCAAAAATTTGGGGTGATTTCTTTCTTTTTTTAAAAAAAGTTCCTTTCCTGTGGTTCCGTGGCCTCTTCATCCTCTCATCAGCTCAGCCTCTTCAGCAGATTCCCAGGCTCCTCTTTCCCCCTCAGTTCTCAGCAGTGATTTAATAAATCCATCTCAAAATCACTTTTTCCTTTCCCCTCCGCCCGGCTGCCAACTCCCACCCCCAGAATGGGAGCTGAATTCACATCCGCAGCCCTGATAGCCCTGATTTCACCAGAACTGGGATTTTTTATTTTAGTCTAATATCCTTTTTATTCCTTTTTATTCCTTTTTATTCTTTTTTCCCCTTTCCCCACTGCCTGTGCCCTTTTTGAACTGGGGCAAAACTCCACCTCGCAGTTAGAATTCGAATTAAATATCAGACTGTGGAGAAAGGGAAAATCAGGGTGACCAGGTCAGAATTATCACCAAATACTGCTCTGATTCCTTTGCCAAAACCTGCTGGCACTAAGCAGAATTCCCTAAATTCCCTCCCCAAATTTGCTCAGCGGCACAGTAAATATTTTTAGTTCTTGTTGTTTAACATTTAGCAGCAGGATGTTTGAAAGCAGTGGGACTGCCTGGTGTGTGTGTGCAGCTCTGCTTTCCCTTGCTTGGATATTTATGGGAATTTTCTGCTTCTGAGACCTCGAATTCAATTTCCATTGGCACTGATCTCTGGCAATTCCCATGGATTTCGGTGGCACTCGCAGCACAGGATCTCTGAGTGTTTCAGCTGAGCGCTGGAGGACAGGAATTTCTGATTTTTTCTGCTATCCCAGGTTGCTCCAAGCTGTCCTTGGACATTCCAGGGATCCAGGGCAGCCACAGCTTCTCTGGGAATTCCATCCCAGCCTCTCTCAGGGAGGAATTCCTCCCAAATATCTAATCATCCTCCACCGCAATCCTCACATTTTCCTCTCCCTGGACTCCTTTATCTGCCCTTATCTTATCTTCGCTTTAAACTTCCTTTCGCTTCTCCCCTGCAATAAATTCAGACCCAATTAATGCGTAACGAGGAATTAAATAGCAAAGTTCTCCTCTTCTGTTCATTCATCCCAGTGGTTGGAAGGAGTGCAATAAAAATTTATCAGAGGAAGGAGTGGTTTGCTCTGAATAAACTCGGGACTGAACACAACCCCAAAATTCCTGAATTTCGTATTATTTTCAAACCTGGATTATTGAGCCGATGAGGAGCAAAAAGCATTAAAGACCTGAATAAAAGTGAAGTAATGCAAGACAAGGTCTGTCAGCAGAGGCTTTAATGTTGCTTAACAAAATATGTTACAGTAAATCTTTATAGACTGTATAAGTACGGCGAGTTCCAACAAAGTAAACCAAAGTAAACATTTCTCTTATGGGAAATTAAATTCCATGTGGTTAGTGCAGAGCCATGATTAATTCAGAGGCAATGAGAATATAGTGGAGTTATTGACTGTGTCTGAGAAACAATTTCATGTCAGGGAGGAAAAACGGGGGGGAGGGGGAAAAAAAAAAGAAAAAAGAAAAAAGTTTAAACACCAGATAGTAGGAGGGGAAAAACAGAAGTGGAGTTTCTGATGTTGAATTATAAATGAAAGCATTGATGCTGTAGGTATTAAAGGGGCATCAATTATTGATAACGAGCTCGCTGCAGTATTGGGGAGGAATTCTTCGTGCTGGAGATCCCGTTTTGGGGGATCTGGGGGTGAATTCCCCCCCTGCCCTCCCCGGGAGCTCCGAGGGCTCTTGGACAGCAGCCTGAGCCGCGCGATGTTCGTTCCGACTTTAAATGGTTTTTAATATTCCACATATGGTTTGATGGTTTTCAGGCTCCTCACTGGGAATGAACAAGGCTGTGGTATGATGATGAATAGTGGATCAAGGCCAGGAACACCCACTTGCTTCCCTCCATATCAAACATGTGGCGCTCCCATTAAATATGGGAATCTCCCGGGGGATTGGGGTTGTCCTATCTAATCCAGTCCTATTTTGTTCCCCCGACCCGAATTGAGTAGGATGCATTGTTCCCATACATTCTTCTTTTAATTAAATGCAGTGGATGTGTCATGGCAGTGAAATATTCCAGGTCTGTTTTTACATCTGTGGCCATTTTCTCCTCCTGTACTTCCATTTGCCTTCTTGGAAAGAAACTCCCCATTAAATCCAACCCTGGATTAGTTGATTGGTTGTGTTTGTGCTGCCAGAACTGTTCCAATAAAAACCTTCATGTCGGGTTTTTATTCTTTATTTTTAATTTCTGCCAGTGTAAAACTAGACCCTAATGTCACGGAGACAACACTCCGAGAAGTTGGAGAGAACTCTGAATTACCTGTGTTTGTTTTGCTAAGTGGATGATGTTTGCAGAAATCCCTCCCAGCCTTTCCCTCCTTATTCCTGCTCTAATCCCTGCAGGAATTAGCGCTGTGGACACCTCGTTTTGTAGATTTGCTGCAATAATTTGGTAACTGATCCATCTGACACCGTCATTTCAAATAAAAAAACCCTCTCTGTGGGTTTATGCCAGGCAGATTACCCAGGTTTGGAAACTGATCTCCTTTTAAAAACCCAGTGTTCAATTATTATTTTTAAAATGCTGGATTACAGCTACGAATCCTCCGGAGGTTAAACTGGAGCATTATTATAAGGGGAACTACAAGTAAACATTATTAATTATAAAAAATAAAAAAAAAATTCGCTTAAATTAGGTTTTTTTCACACCTGCTTCTTTTTTAATTAGCTCGTAGTCCACATATTTCAGTCAGCTGAACTCTTTAGTATTTATTCAAGCATACTTGACATTAACATACTGTTTGATGTTTGATATCCTGAGTTTTTTAATTTAACCACATGACAACAAATGGTATTTATGAAATATCAGTGAGCTGGAAAAATATCCTGTGTTGCAGCAGAGAGCTGAAAGCTGCTTCCTCTCGGAGCTTTAGGAAAAGCTTAAATGCACAGAGGGAATTTGTGCCTGCTGCTGATTCCCCTGGATTTTATTTATTTTTATTCGGCGAGATTTCCAGGCTGCTGGGGGTGCAGAGCTACCGAGAGGGAAGCAGATTGAGCTGGGAAGTGAGGGAAGAACCACAAAAAAAATGCTTTAAAAATGATGTCACGACTCGGAGGTTTCTTACAAAACAGGGAATTTGCTCTGAGCCGAGAGTCACCAGCAGAATATGTGGCATCGATTTGTGCGGATTGATTCACGTTGTTACATTTGCTTGGATCGTTCCTTCCCCACCTCCCCGCCGTTCCCGGTGATATTTACAACCCAGAATTTTGGATATTTCACCAATTTGTGTCCCAGCAGTGCTGAGTGCCAAGGACAGAACTCTTTTAAAGCAGATTGTCCAGAAACCACAGCAGCTCTGGAACAACTTCCCGAGGATTTCACAGCAGGGCAGCGCCAGGATCAGAGCAAATTCCCAAAATCCCACTGTTACCACAGCGTTTCACCCTGCTTTTATCGATTTATTTCTTATTTCTATGTTATTTTATTCTTATTTCTATTTCTATTTTTATTTATTTCTATTTCCAGTGGGCGAACCGAGGTGGTTTTTGGGGATTTTTTTTTTTGTTGCTGTGAGAATCCCCCAGCAGCTTTTGGGGTGTTTTGGGGTTGCCTCACCCCTCTGCCTCTGAATAATCTCCCAAATCTGTAATTCCTGCGCTCACAGCCAGCGATGACAGCGCTGAGAGGCATTAAAGTCGCAAAAATTGCTGCCAAAATCCTGCTACCTGCTGTGCTGCGTCCTTGTGCAGGGTGAGGGTTTGCAGGGAAGGGTGGGGAGATGTGAGTAATTTGTAAAACCAAGCTGTAATTTGTAAAATCTGCTGCAGATTCTTTCGTGCAGAGAAAGATTCTCTCCCCTCTCCGACAGCAAAGTTTCCTCATTTTCCTCCAGCTCTTATATGAAGCAGAACTCGGTGTTTTGAACAGAGCTGTGCTGTTAATTGACTTTTTAGTTTGGTAACTTTTTTGTTTATTCGCCAAAAGGTTTCAGGGATCCCAAATGGAAAGTTTGAAATACTAAAAAAAAAAAATTTCAAGCGGTCTTAGACTATAATTTTAAATGATTTTGGGTTTAAAAACAGAATTCTGCCTTTGAATCAAACCCTGTATTTTCAAAGGTGATCGTGAAGTATTTTTGCACTCTTAACGCCCTTTGCTCCCTGGGAAAAACGTAACAAATTGTAAATCTCCTTCTGCACACTGAGACTTGAGGAGCAACGCTGTATTTGTAAAAATGCTGTTAATCACCATGATGACATTTTAAGGTTTTTTTTTTCCCCCTCAGCCATGTGGATAGAAGGTTAAAAACACAACATTTTTAGGACAAATATGCATCGCTTTTGTGATCCTTCCTTCTGGGTCAGCAGGGACGAGCAGAATTCCAGTAGGAACATCCTTCTAATGAGGAAAAAACTGGTATAACTCCCTAGTTTTGGGGTAATAGTTGGGGGTTTTTTTGAAAATATTGTTGGTTGTTGTAGCAGAAATGAGTTTTTGCGTGATATTGATCACCAATAAATCGCTTTATTTCAGTCACCTGGCTGATGCTGCTCCAGGGATTGGCTCTTCCTGTGCCATTTAAATGCTGAAAATCCCTAAAAGGAGGCCAAAAAAGGATATTTTTTTGCTTTCACCCCATTCCTCAGTGCCCCACGCTGGGAGATGCTGCTGGGCTGGGCTGTGTGACAGATGAAGTGTGTCAAGGAATATTAAATTTGGGGTTAAGAGAAAATCCCTGGTGGTGGAGGAATGCTCCCAACTGAGGGGAATATCTTCGTACCAACAAACGGGACAGAGATGCAGCGGTTGGAGGGGCAAGGGATGGATTTGGGGTTTGGTGTTCTCACTTCTAGCAGGTCAGGAGAACAGGAGAGAGGATGAAGCAATAAAGCTTCATTAAAACTTCCAAAGTTTATTTAGAAACTCATCCATACCAAACTGCGTTGCCCTTGTTGGGATCTTTGCTCCGAGTGTTGATTAACTCGGGGTGAGGATGCACTGAGCTGAAATTGTGATTTCTGGATAAATTCTGATTGCAGGGGGAGCTTTGCACTGACCTGGGATGGTTTTGTGTCGTGGCTTAGAATTTGGTGTGGAATGTGGGGTTGGAGCTCTGTCAGAGTGCCAATGTGGACGAAAAAAAATCTGTTTTTTGGTGTTTAGGAGAGGAATAATTGCTCTGATGAACGCCCAGAGAGAAGAACAAGCGTTGATCTCGAGCAGGAGGTGGTGGCATTGCAGAGGGATGGCAGGAGGGCTCAGAGCAGCCCTGGGTGGTGCTGTGATTCACAAAACCCACTCTTCACACCCTGCTGCACAAAAAAAACCAGAAAAAACCAGCTTTTCCGAGGCTCACCCTCCTCCCTGGCCTGCCAGGCTGCGTCACTCCCTTTCTGGGAGCTGAAAATTCGCTTTATTCTCCTCAAAATTACAGCTGGACTGGCAGGTGGACTTGGCCACAAAACTGCTGCCCTTGGGGGAAGAATAAGAGTCACTGTCAGCCCCCAGCACTGCTGGAAAAGGTGAAAACAGCGCCAGAACTGTGAAAAATCACCTTGCTTTTAACATTTACTGCCATTTTTTTGAACAGAGCAAATAAATAAATTAATAAAAAGGCAATAAAAGAGAAATTTGCGACACGCCGGTGCCAGGAAAGCTTCCAAGGAGGCAAAACTGCCTTTGAAAAGCTGAGTTTGAACTGCAGAGCTGCTCCAGCCAGGGACAGGGAGTGTGTTGGAGCAAAATGAACACTCCGGGCTGAAGTTTTGATCAGTTTTGAGCCAAAGTGTGGCTCGAGTTCTCTCCTTCTCTCTCTCCCAGGGACGTCAGCGAGGAGCTGAAGGCGGAGAGTGGGATTTTGGCAGCCGCAGATCCCAGAGTTAGGCTCTCTCCTCTCTGAAAAGGGGAGGAAATATTCGAATGTTTGATTATCGCCGTCCAAAATTCAGATTCACGGTCGTTAGGTGAAGGGGAAAAGTTTAAATCCGGGCAGAATGGAGGTTTTGAGAGCCGCAGGTTGAAATTCTGAATTACATCAGAGGGGAAAGAGGAGAAGGAGCTAATTCTGCTGCTCCTCCCTGGGTGCCAGGAGTTATTTTGGAGATTGGGTAAGGCACGGGGTGCATGCCAGGAATATTTATTTCAGTTTTAAATCAAAATTTTTGTGGAGTGGTCAAGTCACACCAGAGTAAGAAAGAGTGGAGAGGTTTGTAAGGATGCTTTGGAGTGTGAGGAAAACCTGTTGGGATTGCTGGGATGAGCCAAGGTGGAGATGTTCAGGAGAAGCTGGGCCAGAGGAAGATTTGATGATTAATGATTGTGAGAAAAAGGCAGCAAACCCAGCAGCCATGGAAGGGAAATCCAACCCTTCCCGTCTGCACCTTGAGGAAACCTTTCCTGCACAATCCTGGTTTATTTAGGGGTTTTTTTTTCCCCTCAGTTCTGCTCCTTCTCTCTGTGATCTTCTATTAAGCAGAATTCGGTGTTTTGAACAGAGCCGTGCTGTTAATGAAATTTTTCGTTTATTAACTTTTTTCGTTTGTTCGCTAAAATATTTCAGGGATCCCAAATTGAAAGTTTGGGGAAATTTCAAGCTGACTTACATGAGAAAAATAGGAAAATGGTGCCTTAGATGGGAAAAATAGGAAATTGGTGCCTTACACCTGCTCTGGGTGAGGGACAGCCCTGGGACTCTGCTTCCCATTTATTGGCAGAAATTCCTTCTTTTTAACCTCCCCAGAACAGTTCTGTGGGATTTAGAACCCGGAAAGTTCTTTCACTTCAGCTTTTGGGCTCCACCTGCATGAAACACACCCTTTAAAAAGGGTGATTTTCCCTTCAAACACCCCAATCATAACACCAGATTATTTCACATATCCAGAGCCAGATAACAGACCTGAGTAAACAAAACACCACAGACTTCTTGATTTTTTTTCCTTAATTTTCAACAGTTTTTGTTGTTTTTTCAAATATATAAGGAGCAAAACACCACAGACTTCTTGATTTTTTTTTCTTGATTTTCAACCATTTTTGGGGTTTTTTTTTTAAATATATAAAGAGGCTACTTCAGATTCTGCAGCAGCAATAATAAAAGCAGACCTAATGGGTCACCATATGTGGAGAGGAGCTCTCCTGGGCCTTAGGATACACACTTAGAGAATGAAGTAAAGAAAAGGAAAAAAAGCAGTAATATTGGCAACTGTTGTTAGGTAGTATAAACAATAGCCAGCCATTGGCTTGCAGTGAAGGATCAGGTTCCAATAGCACTCAATAGGGAGCCTTCCTTAAAAAATTAGAAGAAGCTGGGTTGGAGCTGGTCCACGCTGGGAATGGCAGAAGAAGCAAAAACAAGAGTAAATGAATGGAAATTAAGCAGCAGGAAATGGGGATTTGGCACGAGGCTGGAATTTGAAACTGCGGAGAGGTGTCAGTGATAAAGGTTGGGTTGAGTTTCTGGCCAAAAACAGAGAGAAAGAATGCAGATGTGTTCATTGAATAAAGTACAGATGTAGGAGCAGGGAGAGGGGGGCGGTGGGGAGAGAGGAATAAAGAAAAGGGGAGAAGAAATCATGCTGGAATAGGTGCAATCGTGTTCAATGTTTTTTTGGAACAATTTTTCCTCTGTGAGTGCGCAGAGGACGACAGGTCTGGGCTGAGCTCGATCCTCCGTTGCAGATTTCTGCAAATTTCAGGAATAATTTAACTTCTTCCTGCCCCTGGTGAGCTTTGGCCCCACATTCCTTTGGGCTGTGCACAATTCCAGCCGGAGGTGTGAGCTGGGCTGGGAGCTGCTCGTTTATCATCCGGCAGGATCTCCTCAGGAACGGGAGTTGATGTCATTGCTGGGACTGCACAGCTCTGTTCTGGAGTCTTCTCTGCAGCTTTTTATTGGTTATTGGTTGATTTTTATTTTATTTTATTGTATTTTATTTATTTTACTTTGTTTATTTTACTTTATTTATTTATTTATTTATTTATTTTATTTTTAAAATTTTTTTAAGATTTATTTTATTTATATTGGTTTAATTTCATTTCATATATTTATTGAAAAGTATGAAATGATTTCCATCGTTTTCTCAAATTATTTCGTCCCTTCCTACCACTCTACCTCTTCTGCCCAACTCCAGGCTCATGGCAGCACAACCCAAACTGATCCTGGATTATTGAGATTAAACAATAACTCTATTTTTTAAATAATCCACACTGTGGCCATCGGCAGCGGGTGTGTCCTTGCTAATTACCAATTAGGCTGATTTGCTGAAACCACTGTTAATTTGAGCCCATTTTCCTTGATCAGCCCGATGACAGCTCTGCTTCCCTTTCTGCACTCTAGCTGATGAGTGATGCTCTTGTGTTCTCCCCAAAAAGTCCTTTTATGACCCCAAAAGTCCTTTCATGGCCCCCAAAAAGTCCTTTTAAATCTGCATAAACACAAAACTCATCATCCTGGGTTTTGGGGGATTTATCACGATTTTAGGGTTTTTTCCCAGGTTTTAAGGCAGTTAAATGCCAGTTTGAGGGAGTTTATCCCAGTTTTAGGCAGGTTAAATACCCGTTTTAGGGAGTTTATCCTGGTTTTAGGAGGATTAAGTGCCAGTTTTAGGGAGTTTTTCCCAGTTTTAGGAGGGTTAAATGGCAGTTTTAGGGAGTTTATCCTGGTTTTAGGAGGGTTAAATTCCAGTTTTAGGGAGTTTATCCCGGTTTTAGGAGGGGCAAATACCAGTTTTAGGGAGTTTATCCTGATTTTAGGAGGGTTAAAAACCAGTTTTAGGGAGTTTTTCCCAGTTTTAGGAGAGTTAAATTCCAGTTTAGGGAGTTTATCCCGGTTTTAGGATGGTCAAATACCAGTTTTAGGAAGCTTATCCTGGTTTCAGGAGAGTTAAATTCCAGTTTTAGGGAGTTTATCCCGGTTTTAGGAGGGGCAAATACCAGTTTTAGGGAGTTTATCCTGATTTTAGGAGGGTTAAAAACCAGTTTTAGGGAGTTTTTCCCAGTTTTAGGAGAGTTAAATTCCAGTTTAGGGAGTTTATCCCGGTTTTAGGATGGTCAAATACCAGTTTTAGGAAGCTTATCCTGGTTTCAGGAGAGTTAAATTCCAGTTTTAGGGAGTTTATCCTGATTTTAGGAGGGTTAAATACCAGTTGTAGGGAGTTCATCCTGGTTTTAGGAGGATTAAATACCAGTTTTAGGGAATTTTTCCCAGTTTTAGGAGGGTTAAATACCAGTTTTAGGGAGTTTATTTTGGTTTTAGGATGGTTAAATTCCAGTTTTAGGGAGTTTATCCTGATTTTAGGATGGTTAAATTCCAGTTTTAGGGAGTTTATCCTGATTTTAGGATGGTTAAATTCCAGTTTTAGGGAGTTTATCCTGATTTTAGGATGGTTAAATTCCAGTTTTAGGGAGTTTATCCTGATTTTAGGATGGTTAAATTCCAGTTTTAGGGAGTTTATCCTGATTTTAGGATGGTTAAATTCCAGTTTTAGGGAGTTTATCCTGATTTTAGGATGGTTAAATTCCAGTTTTAGGGAGTTTATCCTGATTTTAGGATGGTTAAATTCCAGTTTTAGGGAGTTTATCCTGATTTTAGGATGGTTAAATTCCAGTTTTAGGGAGTTTATCCTGATTTTAGGATGGTTAAATTCCAGTTTTAGGGAGTTTATCCTGATTTTAGGATGTTTAAATTCCAGTTTTAGGGAGTTTATCCTGATTTTAGGAGGGTTAAATACCAGTTGTAGGGAGTTCATCCTGGTTTTAGGAGGATTAAATACCAGTTTTAGGGAATTTTTCCCAGTTTTAGGAGGGTTAAATACCAGTTTTAGGGAGTTTATTTTGGTTTTAGGATGGTTAAATTCCAGTTTTAGGGAGTTTATCCTGATTTTAGGATGTTTAAATTCCAGTTTTAGGGAGTTTATCCTGATTTTAGTATGGTTAAATTCCAGTTTTAGGGAGTTTATCCCAGTTTTAGGATGGTTAAATACCAGTTTTAGGGAGTTTATCCTGGTTTTATGTGGGTTAAATGGCAGTTTTAGGGATGTTTTCCCCAGTTTTAGGGGTTTTTTGCCAGTTTTCGGGTGTTATTATGGCACAGCACAGGTGAGGAAAAAGAGATACAGAGAAATTGAGTGAAAAACAAGACACGGAAAGGGTGAAAGAAGACATGGAGAGGTTAAACAAAACCTTGACAAAAATCCCAGGAAGTTTAATGAACAAAACAGCGATTTAATAAGAGAACAACTGCTATGGATTCCAACCTGCTGCCTCTCCCTAACCCTTCCACCAGGGAAGACACAGTTCACCCGATTTATATTGATTAATAAAAGGAAAGCTGTGAGGAGACATTAAAACTCCAATTTCAGGGCTAAAGCCAGCTTCTCCATGGCTTTGGGATGAACTTTCTCTCTGAATTTCCTCTGCAGATGTGCCTGGTGGTGCCTCAGGTCAGGTTGGAGGTTAAAGGGCTCAATAAAAGGACATTGAACAGTTCAGAATTTGATGTGAGTGCCGATCCTGGTGTTATCTGGGTTTTTATGGACGATTTGCTGACTAAACCACCCTGGTATCTTGGTGGAGCTCAGTGAAACCAACCCAGGATTTTTTTTTCCTGGGTTTTTTTTTTTTTTTTTTGGATTGACTATCGAATATCTGTGGCTGGATTGTCCTAAACTGTGGACAATCAGTAGGACAATCACCTAAAACTGTGGCAGGTGCTGTCAGCCTCAAGAAACTGAGGCCAAAATGGGAATAACTGGATTTTCTCTGAGCTCTTTCCTTGACATTTATACTCTCTGATATCAGTTTGTGTAAAATATTCCAATAGATCTCATCATCATGAGAGCCTGGATGCCCTGATCGTGGCAATTAAAAAGGGTGGTTTTAGGGAAAGAAAGATCTTAAACAATGGAAACCAACGACGAGAAATCAAACTTTCCATATTACTTGCAAGAAATCTAATTTATCTGTTAATAAACTCATTGTAGGTTGTTTGCTATTTTACTTCTTGTTTTTGCAATTTAGGACTTCGCCATCTGACTCCGGGGTTTTTGATTTTTGTTTTTTTTTTTTTTTCCTTTCATTAAGACAGAAAATAAATGATATTTTGGCATCTAAGCATCATTTGATATTTAGCTCAAATATAAAATGCCTCCACTCCAGAAAGTCTTTATTGTCTTTTGAGCTCTAGAAGGAATTTGTAGCTTTTTCACAGCTGTTGTTTTGCTCTTAACTACGAGTAGTGGTTGCACAACATTTCCTTTATGTTTCAGGGGAAAAAAACCGAAAAAAACCAAACCTGCAAAACGAAATGACTTTTTAAGGACACAAAATTTAAGGGATTGTTATCCCAGGTTTTTAAGCAGCATCTGGCCACTGATTTTTGTTTTTTTCTCCATTTTTTTTTTCTCCATTTCTGCCTCATCCCTCATCCCCTCTCCCCCCACCCTTCCCTTCATGGAATCTTTTAAGTGGAGATGCTACTTACATGCCTAAACAGCTGTAAAACCAGCAGAGCAAACCCCCTGGAAATGCTGAACAGATGTGCAGGGCTGGGAGCCACATCTGGGCAGTGCCGTCACCACGTGGGACCCTTCGCCTTCTCCCCTGGCTGGGAGGGCAGAGTGGGAATGGAATGGATCCTCATGGAATCTTCACATGGTTTGGGTTGGAAGGACCCTAAATCCCATCTCACCATCCCAGGGTGCTCCTGGCCTTGGATAGTTTAGGATTTTGTGGTGGGGTTTGATCCCAGTCTTGGATTAAAATTTTGGGGCAGAGGAAAGTAATGCAGGAGAAATCCAGAGGAAACGGGAAGGATCCTCNTAGGATGGCTGGATAGATCCAGTGGAAACGGGAAGGATCCTCATGGAATCTTCAAATAGTTTGGGTTGGAATGACCTTAAATCCCATCTCACCATCCCAGGGTGCTCCTGGCCATGGATATTTTAGGATTTTGTGGTGGGGTTTGATCTCAATGAGGATTAAAATTTTGGAGCAGAGGAAAGTAATGCAGGAGAAATCCAGAGGAAATGGGAAGGATCCTCATGGAATCTTCAAATGGTTTGGGTTGGAATGACCTTAAATCCCATCAGGACACTTTTCACCCTCCCAGGGTGCTCCTGGCCTTGGATATTTTAGGATTTTGTGGTGGGGTTTGATCTCAGTTAGGATTAAAATTTTGGGGCAGAGGAAAGTAATGCAGGAGAAATCCAGAGGAAATGGAAAGGATCCTCATGGAATCTTCACATGGTTTGGGTTGGAATGACCTTAAATCCCATCAGGACACTTTTCCCCCTCCCAGGGTGCTCCTGGCCTTGGATAATTTAGGATTTTGTGGTGGGGTTTGATCTCAATGAGGATTAAAATTTTGGAGCAGAGGAAAGTAATGCAGGAGGAATCCTAGAGGGTCGTGAATAACAAAACCCTGTGTGGACACAAGGCAGAGGTGGCAGGAAATGTAAAATTAATGCTTAAACTCCTTCAGACCCTAAGATCTTGAAGTATAGAAACATCTTTTTTAAAAAAAGGCAAGAAAAAAACCCAACAAAGCCAAACCCAAACAGGTGAGGAACAGGAGAGGTGCAGAGAGTTGATATTTAGAGGTTGTTTATCAAATGCTTTGAAAGTCACATTCCTGCTGTTAATATATATATATAACCACAGTAATAATAACCTATAGATTGTAGGATTTGGCAGAGGTTTGATATAGGAGGCAGAGGTTTGATTATAGGATTTTGCAGAAGTTTGATATTTAGAGGTTGTTTATCAAATGCTTTGAAAGTCACATTCCTGCTACTAAATATATATATAACCTATAGATTGTATAGATAGTAATAACCTATAGATTGTAGGATTTTGCAGAAGTTTGATATTTAGAGGTTGTTTATCAAACGCTTTGAAAGTCACATTCCTGCTACTAAATATATATATAACCTATAGATTGTAGGAGTTTGCAGAAGTTTGATATTTAGAGGTTGTTTATCAAACGCTTTGAAAGTCACATTCCTGCTACTAAATATATATATAACCTATAGATTGTAGGAGTTTGCAGAAGTTTGATATTTAGAGGTTGTTTATCAAACGCTTTGAAAGTCACATTCCTGCTACTAAATATATATATAACCTATAGATTGTAGGATTTGGCACGTGACATCCCAAAAGGGTTTTGCAGGAGAGCCACTGAGGGTGGGGACAGCAGTGGGACAGGCTGGAGCTGTCACTTGAGGGCGAAAATAATTCCTCAGGAGAATTCCAAACCCTTCCCAGCTCCACCAAAAGTCACCCATGAATAGCAAAGTTCAGACAGGAGCTGCCTTTCCGTCTCTTTCCATCCTGAGAATTTTGGGGATGTCCTGTGCAGGGTTTGAGGATCCTTCCAGCTCAGGATGTTTGGTGATTCCACAGTCCCACCCAGCCCTTCCACACCCTGCATGGGGATGGAGAGCAAAGAGAGGCAGCAATTTATTGAGAAGAAAAACAGAAAGGAAATGGGAATAGAGATAGAATCTTCTCTGGAGATGGAATAGGCTTGGAAAAATCCACCTTGTGATTCATGCTGGTGTGGGATGGGGCTGATCCTGGGCATGGCTGGGGCTGCCATCCCCTCTGGAATGGCATTGTGTTCCCGCTGCTCCAATGAATTCCTGACTCATTCCCTCTCCACAGGCAGATCCCACACCAAAGATGACTCAGACACCTTATCCTAATCACCCACTTCACCACAGAAAAACCCCTTTGCTGCCAAGCAGTGATTTGTTAAAAATCCCAGTTGATTTATCTGGGAATGCTGGATGAAAGGTTTTATCACCCACCAGAATCAGAGATGTCTCCACAGCTCAGACCTTGCTCTGTTATCCAGGACATGTGGCACAAATAATCTCAGTTTTAAAACTCCAACATGCTCCAAAGGATTAATTTGGGCACTCATCAGTCTGAGCTGTCTGTGCGTGTGATGGGATTCCCATTTAACCCTGGATCCTTCACTGGGATTCCCATTTAACCCTGGATCAGTCACTGTGATTCCCATTTAACCCTGGATCAGTCACTGGGATTCCCATTTAACCCTGGATCAGTCACTGGGATTCCCATTTAACCCTGGACCCTTCACTGGGATTCCCATTTAACCCTGGATCCTTCACTGGGATTCCCATTTAACCCTGGATCAGTCACTGGGATTCCCATTTAACCCTGGATCCTTCACTGGTTTGGTGGATCACCAGTTTCTGGAGATATCCCACTTTCCTGATTTAAATCCATCTGTGAGATTGTTCCCCCCAGGATCAATGGGATTCACCTCTAATTAAGATTCTGGGCAGTTGTATTTTATTAACAATAGAGGAAGGTCAAAACCCCCAACCTCTGCATGTGTAAAATTCCTTAAATCCTATATTTTGTGAGAGATCGCCAGGGTGACGACTGGAGAAGGAAGATGGTGCATTTCCACCCTCAAAAATAGGAGCAGATTTGCCAATCAAGGTTGAGAGGACTTCCTGACCTGCGGGGGTGGCTAATGGGGCTGTTTTTGTGTCCAAACTATGTGAAAAGTGCAGCTGTGAAGAAGGATGTGTCTGAGCCACAAGGGTTGGATGCATTTCCAGATTCACAGGCATGGGCGTTGGGATGTGAGATTGCAGCCTGAGCTGCTCCTTGGGTCGGATCCAGTTTGGATCTTTGTGTTTTTCCTTTCCTAGCTTGTTTTGTTCCCTGAAATTCGCAGCCTGAGCTGGTTGGGTTTTGCAGCTTTTGAATTCCTGGTGTTGTCAGGGAGGGGGGGGACAGTGCTGGAGAGAAGGAATTGCCAAAAATCATTCTTAGGAGGGCTCTGGGTGCAGCAGAAATGCAAAGATCTGATGGGACATTTGCAGGTTGGGTGTCAAAGCAGCGATTATCTCCCTGGGGTTTGCAGTTCTGGAATTCCTGTGTTGTCAGGGAGGAGAGAACAGTGCTGGAGTGAAAGAATCGCAAAAAGTCCTTCCTAGGAGGGCTCTGGGTGCAGCAGAAATGCAAAAACCTCATGTGTTGATGGAACATTTGCAGGTTGGGTGTCAAAGCAGCAATACTCTCACTGGAGTTTGCAGCTCTGGAATTCCTGTGTTGTCAGGGAGGAGAGAACAGCGCTGGGAGTGAAGGAATTGCAAAAAGTCCATCCTAGGAGTGAAGCAGAAATGCAAAGATCTCACGTGACTGATGGACTATTTGTAGGTTGGGTGT
This sequence comes from Grantiella picta, assembly GCA_013397955.1. NCBI lineage: Eukaryota > Metazoa > Chordata > Aves > Passeriformes > Meliphagidae > Grantiella > Grantiella picta. Next base: position 127,759 of record VZRM01005889.1, on the reverse strand, counting down.
CCAAGCAGCGATTCTCTCCCTGTGATAAAATCAGGATAATTCCAAGCTTCATCCAAATGTGATTCTTGCGCCTTCCCTGAATTTTGGATTGCGGTGTGCAAATCGCAATTCCTGCCACTGGGAAACAAAAAGCCCTTCCTAGGATGGCTCTGGGTGCAGCAGAAATGCAAAACCCTCATGTGTTGATGGAACATTTGCAGGTTGGGTGTCAAAGCAGCGATTATCTCACTGGGGTTTGCAGCTCTGGAATTCCTGTGTTGTTAGGGAGGAGAGAACAGTGCTGGGAGTGAAGGAATTGTAAAAAGTCCTTCCTAGGAGTGCAGCAGAAATGCAAAGATCTGATGGGACATTTGCAGGTTGGGTGTCAAAGCAGCGATTATCTCCCTGTGATAAAATCAGGATAATCATTCCAAACCTCATCCCTGCGTGATTCTTGCGCCTTCCCCGAATTTTGGATTGCGGTGTGCAAATTGCAATTCCTGCAGCAGGGAAGTGAAAAGTACCTCCAGGGAGGGCTCTGGGTGCAGCAGAAATGCAAAAACCTCATGTGCCTGATGGAATATGTGTAGGTTGGGTGTCAAAGCAGCGATGCTCTCACTGGGGTTTGCAGCCTTTGACTCCTTGGTGTTGCCGGGGAGGAGAGAACAGTGCTGGAGTGAAGGAATTGCAAAAAGTCCTGCCTAGGAGGGCTGTGGGTGCAGCAGAAATGCAGAGATCTGATGGAATATTTGTAGGTTGGGTGTCAAAGCAGCGATTCTCTCCCTGTGATAAAATCAGGATAATCATTCCAAACCTCATCCAAATGTGATTCTTGCGCCTTCCCCGAATTTTGGATTGCGGTGTGCAAATTGCAATTCTTGCAGGGAAACAAAAAGTCCCTCGAAGGAGGGCTCTGGCTGCAGCAGAAATGCAGAGATCTGATGGAATATTTGTAGGTTGGGTGTCCAAGCAGTGATTCTCTCACTTGGATTTGCAGCTTTTGAATCCTTGGTTGTTGGGAAGGAGAGAACTGTGCTGGGACTGAAAGAATTGCAAAAAGTCCTTCCTGGAGGGCTGTGGGTGCAGCAGAAATGCAAAGATCTGGTGGGACATTTGCAGGTTGCGTGTCAAAGCAGCGATTATCTCACTGGGGTTTGCAGTTCTGGAATTCCTGGTGTTGTCAGGGAGTAGAAAACAGTGCTTTTTGCAAGAAATTACAAAAAGTCCTTCCTAGGAGGGCTCTGGGTGCAGCAGAAATGCAAAAACCTGGTGGGACATTTGCAGGTTGGGTGTCAAAACAGCGATTCTCTCCCTGTGATAAAATCAGGATAATCACTTCAAACCTCATCCCTGCGTGATCCTTGCGCCTTCCCCGAATTTTGGATTGCGGTGTGCAAATCGCAATTCCTGCTGCAGGGAAGCTCTGAGTTCTGCACAAACCATCAGTGCCCCAAAGAGATCCCTGGGAAGTGGGGTTTGCTCTTTCCCCCAAACTGCAGCTCCATCCCGATTTTGTCAGCGCTTTGGCCAAATGTTTAATTACCGCAATTACAAAAGGGCAGCGGGCTGCACGTCAATCATCCTGCATGGCAAATGTTTGCACATAACCGAGCTGGAGAGGAAAACAAATATACAGGATGTGCATATGTTCCAATTTCGATGTGAAATACTGATCTCGGAGCTGTTAATGTGCAGCGGGATTGGAGCAACACTTACAGAAAATCCCTCTGAACTGGGATCAGCGTCCTTTTGTTGGGAATGTTAAATACGAGTTCAACGTGAGGGTTTTCTTTGAAGAAAAAGCTCCTTTCTCAAAGTGTTTTGACACTTCTGTGAGCTCATCTCGAGATTTTGCAGCTCTGCGATTCAATTCACCAGAGTAGTAGCTGGAAAAAATATTTATTTCTTCCCTCTTGGAATTCTACTGAGTAAATATCCATAGGATCCTACATGCTAAATTATGATAGAACCATATGGTTTATTCCCAACTGAATATAGGACTTCTGAAAAGGAGGATGGTGGCATAATTTTTTTTTTTTTTTCAGTACAACCATCATTGTCTATTTACATCAGTTTCACAAGTATATATTAGGGAAATGAAGCTGTTAAAATATTCTATTTTCTGGTGGTTTTTTTGTTTGTTTTTTTTTTTTTTTGAAGGGCCACTGTGGGATGGTTGGAGTCGATTTTGATTTTAAGAGAGATGTTTCCTGACAGTCGAGCTTGTGAACAAATATGGAAGAAAAATCTAGAAATGTGACTTTTTATTTTTTTGGTTGTTGGCTGATATTTGATTCTCTGTCATATTTAATTTTAGTTTTTAATCAAGAGATTTCTTTCTGTGCAACCGCTGAAAAATCAAAATCGTGTCTGGAAGTGACACAGTTGCACTCCCACTCCTGTGGCTTTTTCCAGATGATGTCATTAGGGCTTCCTTCTCAATTTTCATTTCTTTCAGCTATTTATTTGGTTTTTTTTTTACCTCAAACTCCCCAAGATTCATCTGCACCTTTAAAATCCTGCACAAGGTTAAGATATGAGGTCTTTTCAGCCAGGCAGACTTTTTAAACAGCCATGTAGCTAAACTGATTTATTATTTTTTTTTCTTCCTCCTTGATTTCTTTTGACTCCTGGGGGGGCAGGGGAATAAGCAGAGAGGAAAGCAGAAAAAAAAAAATAACATTAACACAAAGGAGCACTTCTTATTAAGAGTAGGTGGGTAAAGGCATTGGAAAAATAATACCTCAAGATGCATTGAAACATTTTAGGGAATTAGGGAATTCTGATCTCCTGCAAAAG
>VZRM01005889.1:109759-124295 GCA_013397955.1 Grantiella picta | reverse complement strand
TATTAAATATAGCTATAGATATAGACAGATATAAATACAAATACAAACACAGAAATAGATATAGATGATACAGATATAGATGAGATAGATATAGATGATATAGACATAGAGATCGATACAGATATTGATATATATTAAATATAGCTATAGCTATAGATAGATATAGATTTTTTTTTCATCCTCCTCCCTCAGAGCCAGGGTGTGGAGAGCACAGGGCATCCCTCGACCCTCCGGAGGTCAGATTCCCACCCAGCCCTCCTCTCCGGGGCTGCCAGCAGCAGCTCACATCTGGCTGGGAGCAGCAGAGGCTGTTTGACACAACTCCAGCCGATAGTCAACGGTCGGGGCGCAGGGCAGCCCCACGCCAGGCTGCTGGGACATGCCTGGAGCAGGGAAATAAACAGGAGTAAACAGAATATTCCGTGCTTTGTGCTGGCAAAGTGCATCTGCACCACAGAGGGATCCCTCTGCTCCCGAGGGGAGTCAAAGGGGAGCAAAATTCCATTGACCACACGGGGTTTTGGGGTTTTTTATCCATTGCAGGCGTGAGGCAAACACACATGAAACTCATGTTCCTGAAAATCGCGTGTGCCTGAAAATCTATTGAAATTCTCCAAAGGAAAACGTTGGGTCTTTTATCAGCTGAGGGTTCATCTGAATTTGTGTGTTCTGCTACTGGTGGCGGGAATAGGGATAGGGATGGGCATAGGGATGAGAATGGGAATAGGAATTGGGAGAGGAATGGGAATGGGGATAGGAATAGGAATAATAGGAATAGGAATAGGAATAGGAATAGGAATAATAGGAATAGTAACAGGAATATGGATGGGAATAATAGGAATAGGAATAGGAATAGGAATAGGAATAGGAATAGGAATAGGAATAGGGATAGGAATGGGAATGGGAATGGGGATAGGAATAGGAATAATAGGAATAGGAACAGGAATAGAGATGGGAAGAATAGGAATAGGAATAGGGATGGGAATGGGAATAGGAATAGGAATACTAGGAATAGGAAAAGGAATAGCACTAGGAATAGCAATAGGAATAATAGGAATAGCAGTAGGAATAGGAATAGCAATAGCAATAGCAATAGCAAAAGAAATAGAAATAGAAATAGAAATAGAAATAGAAATAGAAATAGAAATAGAAATAGAAATAGAAATAGAAATAGAAATAGAAATAGAAATAGAAATAGAAATAGAAATACATAGAAATAGAAGTAGGAATAGCACTAGGAATAGGAATAGGAGGGAAGGAAGCAGGTAGGGAATTCAGGCAGCTCCTGGAAGGCTCTGTCACTTTCCCTGGCCCCAAAAATCCCATTTAATATTCATGATTAAAGGGGTTATACCCCCCAAAAAATGTGTGGCTACTCTAATCTTAACTGGAGTATTGATTTTTTTAGATTATATTCTATTTTTTCAACTGCAAACTCAACTGCCTTTGAAACAGCTGCCTGTTCTAGGGTGGGAAGAGAAGCGGGAGAAACATAAAATCTTTAAAACTACATTTTATTTCAGTGTTTTCCCTTCAAAAAGTGTGTTGGTTGTACTTGTGGCTTCTGACACCTCATTAATCAAGTGATCAGAATTCAGTATTTTACAGCAGCAAGGCCAATTAACCTTTGCTGGCTCCATAGCAGCCAAAAATAATTTCTAATTGTCAAAAGAAGGGGAAAAAAAAAACCAACCCTAAACCAGCCCAAACACTGAACCTGAAGCGCATAAAGATATTAAAAAGTGAGATTTCCCTTTTGTTTTGCGAATATTTAATCGGAGAGAAATTCTAAACTCTGCTTCTTTTTTTGAACTTCGCAAATAATGAAGAAATTTGGAGCAGGGAGAGTTCAAAGGTTTTGCCTCTGCTCTTTCCAGCCTGGAACGTCCCAAAATCCCAAAAAATGAAAGCTCAGCTCCCCTTCCCAGTAACCCGAGATGCTAAAATTGGCTAAAATTCCTCCTTTTCCCAGCGAGAATGTTGGTGGTAGACAAAAAAATGCTGGGAAAATGGGAAACACTCAGCTCGGATCGCTTTGATTTAGGTGAAAATTTAATTTCAGCCCTTCAGGGTTTTCCATCCTGCGGAATTCCCGTCTGGAGCATCACTGGCAGAACTTTATGGCACTCCAGGAATTCCGCAGCTTTTCCCTTTCAACCCAAATATCACCACTTAGGGGTTACTTTTCACCGCTGCACTCCTTAAAATAAATCAATTTTTTAGTTCTGGGTTGTATTTGTTGTTTGTGGGAAAATGGCAGTTTTGGAGGAAATCAGGACTTTGAGTGGAGATTGTCTTCAAATGTCCTTGAAATGTGAATTGTGGGGAAGGATAGTGTGAGAAGTTCTTCATAAAGGGTAAAATTATCCAAATTGTCCTTATTTTCTTGTTGTTTCTGAAGAGAAGGGATACAGATTTTATCAAAAGTCTGTTGTGAATATACCAAAATAACCAGTTTTTGCAGAAGGCACCAAACTCCCTGTCTACCACCCAACCATCTCCTGCTTTCTTATTTCTCTCTTTATTCTTCCATTATTTTTAAGCTTTTACATTATTATTTAGTCGTCTGTTTTTAAAAATCGTATCAACCAACAGAAGATCTGAATCCAAAGTCATGCTGAGGTTCAAATCCTGTATTAGATCATTAATAAGTGCGTTATTGCAAGCTTTTAGTTAATTTGTGATGAAATTTGCAGTCAAAACAAGAGCTCAGCTTGTAAATATTGCCTTTTATTCCTGACACTTAGTTTGATTATTTTTTCTTTATGGGCAGATAACTTTTTTCTTTAAAGGCTTATAAATCTTTTTATGCATTCATTACAACCCCAAATTTGATTCAGGCGTTTGAATCCAGTTTTCAAACATGTGCATTTAACTTAAAGAAGTATTTCCCGTTCTAGATTGTTCTCCTGTGAGTTAAATCTCACCAGTCACACTTTGAATTACCGGCAGGGCAACTCCGTCCTCACTTTGGGCACCAGGAGCATCACAAAAATTCATCACCAAATTGGGCACAAGAATCATCACCGAATTGGGCACAAAGAGCATCACCAAATCGGGCACAAAATTCATCACCAAATTGGACACAAAATTCATCACCAAGTTGAGCACAAAAGTCATCACCGAATTAGACACAAAATTCGTCACCAAATTGGGCACAAAATTCATCACTGTATTGGGTGCAGAATTCATCACCAAATTGGACACAAAATTCATTACCAAATTGGGCACAAAGATCATTACCAAATTTGGAACAACATCATCATCGCCAAACTGGGTACAAAATTCGTCACAAAATCGATGCACAAAGATCATCACCAAATTTGGCACGAGGATCATCACTATACTGGGAACAAAATTCTTTACCAAATTGGGCACAAAAATCATCACCAAATTTGATATAAGAGCAGCACGGAATTTGGCACAAAATTCATCACCAAATTGGGCACAAGAGCACCATCAAATTGGACACAAAATTCATTACCAAATTGGGCGCAAAATTCATCACCAAGTTGGGCACAAAGATCATTACCAAATTTGGAACAAGAACATCATCACCAAATTGGGAACAAAATTCATCACCAAATTGGGCACAAAATTCATCATCAAATTGGGCACAAGAACATCACCAAATTTCGCACGAAGTTCATCACTGAATTTGGCACAAAATTCATCAACAATTGGGCACAAAATTCATGACCAAATCGGGCACAAAGAGCATCATCAAACTGGACACCAGGATCATCCCCAAATTTGGCATAAGAGCATCACCAAATGGGGCGCAAAGAGCATCACCGAATCTGATATAAGAGCAGCAGCAGAGAATTTGGCACAAAATTCATCACCAGATTTGGGACAAGGATCATCACCAGCTTTGGGACAAGGGTCATCACCAAATTTGGCACAAAATTCATCACCAAATTGGACACAAAGAGCATCACCAAATCGGGCACAAGGATCATCACCAAGCTGGGCACAAGGATCATCATCATATTGGGCACAAGCATCATCACCAAACTGGGCACAAAATTCACCACCAAATCGGACACAAGAGCATCACCAAACTGGCTCCCAGGGAGGGCCTGTGAGGTCGGAGGTTGCTTTATTTAGGTTTTATTCTATTTATTTCCCCTCCAGGTTGTCCCCAGCCATGGTTCTCCATCCCTCGCAGGCAGAGGAGGTCACAACCGAACGGCCTCGCTGCGGGGTTGGGTGCCATGTGTCACCCTCTGTCACCGCCCAGCCAGGGGGGCCAAGGGCCGCGACAAAGGCGACACCGGGCTGTCCCCTCCCCGCCACGGCCCGAGCCACACGCGGGGCTTTGTGCGGCAGCTGCCACCTCGCATTGTCCCCCGAGCCGCTCGCCGCCACCCCTGACAACAGCCACCGCCGCTGGCATCCCACCCCGACATCTGCTCGGCTTTATTGATGCTCTCCTGGAGGAATTCCCAGTGTAAACAGGGAATTCTCCACGGGAACCCCGTGTTGTAAAAGGGATGAGCTGCATAATGCAGAGATTTAACCACTATTTAGAGGTGTGACACTTGATTGAGAGCGACTTGATTTTGGGTTTTTTTTCCCTTCCCTCCTCCTCTCTCCAACCACCTTTAACTGTATGGGTTGACTTTTTGTTTAGTCCTTTTTTTTTTAAGTTTATTTTTTTAATTTTTAATTTTGGGAAGAATTTCTCCTCCTCTTCCTCTCTCCTCCTCCTCTTCCTCTCTCCTCCTCCTCTTCCTCTCTTCCTCCTCCTCTTCCTTTCCCCCCCATCCTCCCTTCTTTTGTCTCGTTGTCAGGATGAATGAAAACTAGGGAAAGGGAACACACCAAGAATGGGAAAAGAAGCAAAAAAAAATTGCAAAGGTGGGAGAGAAAAACCTGGTTTGTGTGGAGAGGAGTTTGGTAACTCCCATAAAAACTGTCACCTGCCCCTAGGAGTGACAACAAATGCCTTGAAGATCTTTGTCTCTCTACTGAGAATTCCTTCTGAGGGGGTTGGAAATTGGGACAGAACGTTCAACATCCTCAGTAATAGGAAAAAAAATCGTGTTGCGCTATAAAATCTCTTTATTTCTGTCATTTCTGGTGTTTTTCGAAGGGAATTCTGGGTTCTTCCACTGTGCCTTGGTTTTCCCTGTGGGAAATATTCCACTGGGTTTTGGCCCCCGAAGAGCTGATCCCAAATCCATAGAGCTGATGAGGATCAGCCATTGATCCATTGATTGGAATTGGCTCTGGGGCAGCAGGTTGGGTGATGCTGAAGTGGCCAGAAAGGCAGGAGGGATGGGAATTTGGGAATTTGGGAATTTGTGTTCTCCTCATCCAGGGAAAACCACGAGGAGAGCAGAGCTGGCAGCGCTTGCGGCGCCTGGTGTGTTGGAATAAATACGGGGAAATAAACAGGGATGCTGGAATTGCAAACAGGAGGTTCTCTGCTAATCAGATCAGGCAGAAATGTACTGAAAAAAACCCATAAAAATCACTCTACAAAAGCGCTGTGGAATTTGGAGAGGATATAAACTGATATTTTTCTGCTGGAATTGCTCTATAAAGCATCGTGTCTCAGGCTGGAGGTCCAGCTGAGGTTCCCTCAGCCCAAATACGTGGATATTTAAATTAACTCTGGATTTGGCCCCTAAACCCCCATTCTTTGTTCAATCCTGGCTGTGTTTGATTGCTTTAAGTTGTGTTTTAGGCATAAATATTTCTGTTATTGGACGACACACAGGTAGAAGAAAAACCCCCCAAACAGTGAAATGCAATCAGAGACACCAAACCTCCACTAAAAATCGCACAGAAGGAAATAAAATGTTATAAATGTTTAAGGGACAGGAAGGAGGGTGACATTAAAGAGAAATCTCTGAAGCCTGAAAATGCTGCAACTCAAATCGATCCGAGGTTAGGCTGAATTGAGAATACTCTGCAGTTATTTTGGTTCTTCCTGGGATAGAACCTTCCAGGCTGGAGTTTTTATTAGGTTTATGGCATCACTGGGATGAATAAAGTCATCTCAAACTCGGAGCAGAAATGCACAGTCTGCATCGGTTTGGATTAATCAAAATTTTCTGGGGTGGTTCTTAGGAGGAAAAGTCTGATTGGAACGAGAATGGGAAGTTTTATTGGGTTGTCTGTAGGATTTCACAGTCAGTCGTGGTTTTATTCCATAATTCCTTTGGATTGTTTAAAAAATACTGTGAATCTACTGATGGCATCTAGTTTTTTAATTAGAATTAAATTTCAATTGGAAGGATTTTAGAGGAATTTCTTTTTGGAGTCTCTGGTTAAGTTATTTTAGTGACTTCTGGACTTCAAGGAGAGGAGTAAATATCTGACCTTTTAAAAGGCAAAAAAAATTCCAGAAACATCCTGCCAGTGGCTTTGAGGTGGTGACAGCCACAAAACTCAAAATTTGAGTGAGAAAATGAACTCTTTTGGTGACAGCCACGAAACTATGGGCTAAAACTGCCTGGAAATGTTGGATTTTAAATTTAAGACGCTGAAAAGGGTGGTGAGCAGCATTCGGGAAAAAGCTGAGCATCTTTTTGTGGAGACTTTGGTGAAAAGCTGAGCGTCTTTTCGTAAAGCTGACAAGAAACGTGGGCTGGAAAAGATGAATTTAAGGTCCTTCCAACCCAAACCGGGGATTCCATCCCAAATCTGGGATTCTGGGAATTGAGGGCTCTCCGTGACCAGAGCCTGCAAAAGTCCTTAGCAAGGAGAGGCAAAGCTCCCCAAAAATCCACAGCAGGATCAAACCCTGGAGATCATTTTGAGGCTAAACCCAGTTTTTTGGGGAAAGAAACCCCAGTGAAGTTCCCGAGAGGTGCATTTGATGGGATTTCTAGGAGTGTCTCTAATTAGAAAGTCTCGTTTCCCCCTCTGCTTTTCCCCCTCGCTGCTGGTGGTGGAAAATCAGGAAGGCAAACACCAGGGGCGTTGATGGATGACCAAAATCACAGCCAAATCCCACTTTTTTTGCCTTCCTGCCTGAAACCCAAACAACAAAGAGAAGTTGCTACTGGAATTCTCCCCCAGCAGTCAATCAAGACCACATTTAGCATGGAAAATTCGGCTTCCCCTCGGAACAAACCACGGAAAGATTTAAGGATGTCAACAAATCCCTTGTAGGATTTGTTTGGAGCACGAAGTGATTATGGTTTTGTCAGAACCTTCCTCTTGCTGGTGTCCTGAAATTCAGCTTTTCTGAATTTTGAATTTTTATGAATTTTTCTGAATTTTTCTGAATTTTACTGGGTGTAAATATTTGGGGGGGGGAAATAGACATTTTCCTAGGGAAAAAAGTTAGCAAACATTCTGTGGATTTGTTTCAAAGTGAGGAGAGCGACAGGAATAATGTGTTTATACACTGAATAAATGTGTGTGCTGTGCCTATATGTGCCTCAATGCATATTTGCACAAATATATTTGCATCCAGGTCAAATAACAGCTGCCATTATTAAGTTCCGCTTTTATTATCAATTTGTTGGTAGATCCAGGCACTATTTAAAACCAAAAAAAAAAAAACCCTCCAAACCAGAAGTCCACATCTGAGCTTTTTTCCTAATCAGCTCCCTCATTTCGCTAATATCCTAACGACTGTCAATTTACTTCAGTGGTGCCATTTGCAGAATTTTCCAATTAGCAGCAAACCTGTTCCACCTTCTCCCATAATTACAGGGGACTCGCTTCAGATCAGCTGTGGCCAGACAGCATCTGATGCACTTGCCAAAATCTGTGCACTCTGGGGTGGTTTTTTTGTTTTTTTTTAAATGTGTGTGTGTGTGGAATTTTTTTTTTTTAACCTTTGCATGAGCTGGCACAGAGTTTCTGCCTGTGTTGTAGGCAGGGAGCTCCCTCAGTAGTGGCATGTGTCAAAATATCCCAGTAATTCCCCATAAACACAGCGTGGTGAGAACACAAATAGCAGCCTTTGGTGGGATGGATGGAAGGATGGAAGGATGGAAGGATGGAAGGATGGATGGATGGATGGATGGATGGATGGATGGATGGATGGATGGATGGATGGATGCTCGGTGCAGCCGTGAAAATCAGGGAAATATTTAGTGTTTGCTGCGCTCACACTGAATTATTGGATTTTATTTCTTGAGTAAAACCACGCTGATTTTATTCTGCAAACTTCCATTTGGTCACTTTTTATCACCTTTGTGCCTCCGTGTGCAGCCATGAAAATCAGGGAAATATTCAGTATTTTCTGTACTCCACTCACACTGGGTGATTTTATTCAAGAAACATTCATTTGGTCACTTTTTATCATCTTTATGCTCTGTGTGCAGCCATGAAAATCAGGGAAATATTCAGTATTTGCCAAATCCACTCACACCAGGTGATTTTATTCAAGGAACATCTATTTGGTCACTTTTTATCCCCTTCATCACACTAGGTGATTTTATTCAAGGAACATCCATTTGGTCACTTTTTATCACCTTCATCCTCTGTGTGCAGCCATGAAAATCAGGGAAATATTCAGTATTTGCCAAATCCACTCACACCAGGTGATTTTATTCAAGGAACATCTATTTGGTCACTTTTTCTCACCTTCGTGCTCTGTGTGCAGCCATGAAAATCACGGCTGTGATTTTCAGTATTTCAGTATTTTCAGTATTTTCAGAAAATTCAGTATTTTCTGTACTCCACTCACACTGGGTGATTTTATTCAAGAAACATCTATTTGGTCACTTTTTATCACCTTCATCACACTGGCTGATTTTATTCAACAAATATTAATTTGGTCACTTTTTATCACCTTTATGCTCTGTGTGCAGCCATGAAAATCAGGGAAATATTCAGTATTTTCTGGATTTTACTCAACAAACATCCATTCGGTCACTTTTTCTCACCTTCATCCTCTGTGCCACACAATGTCCCCACTCCCTCTGCTCTGCTCAACCAATCCACCCCCTCTTTTTATTTATCATTTTCCTCCCAGAGCCTCTCCAACCAGCCGACATCCCAACCCCAACAAGGCGGCGGCGATAACTATTATTGTTACACGCAAAGAAAATATATTTAATAATAAGCTCATTGATTTTTAACAGCGTCTCCGTGTTGCCTAATTGATGGGAAGTTGTATGTTTGTGTAGCCGAGGGGGGTTTATGAATTAAATATGTCATTCCTTGAGGGATGCATGTCAATGCAAGAAGGATGGAGGATCTACATCTCCCCCAAGCTAAACAATCCCCTCGCAAAAAGACACAGGAAAGCCTGGAATGGGAGGAAGGAGGGGGGGAAAAAAAGGGAATAAAAAGCATCCATCACTGTTTATTAAGTGCTGCTAGTTGAAGGTAAAAGGGGTATTGAACTGTTCTCAGATTGGAGGGAATGGAGCCAGGCAAACCGTTGATGGGGATATGAGGCTGGTGACAAATTTTATTCGTTCGTTGCAGCAGCAGTTTGGGGTGATTTATGCCTCTGAGCCTCTCTGGGTGTGCACACCTTCGCCAAAATTGAAAATTTGAGGGAGAAAATGAAAGCAGCCGCAAAAACCACGGGGTAAAACTGCCTGGGAATGTTGGGTTTTAAATTTGAGACACTGAAAAGGGTGCTGAGCAGCATTTGGTGGAAAAAAAAAAGGTTCATTTGAAGATGTTTGAAAGTGGGCGCTTTGATGGAGAATTTCTGGGCATTTGTGCAGAGCTGGGCCAGCCTGAGCTGAGCTCAGGGCATTCTGAAATAATCCATTCCATTTCAATATCCAATAATCTATTCTACATTGTTTGTTTCTATTTAAAATATAAACAAAAGGTTTTTGCCTGTTCAGAAGTTCAGCTCAGCCCAGGAGGGCAAGGCTTGGTGGATATCAGTCTGTTTGGCCATAAAATGCAGATAAAAGATAAAATGCAGATAAAGGATAAGAATCCTTTGGTGAGTTCTGAGGGCTGCTGGACCATCCAAACTTTGGGAGGGCTTTGGCAAAAAAATTGTACAAAAATTCCTATTACAATCCTAAATACCATTCTGTTTTCTTCCCAGTGCTGCTGTTCCATGGTCAGATCTATGATTTTGCTGTGATTAATGGGGATGATGAAATGGAGAGCAAAATGTGGGGTGAGAATATGTTTGCAGGGAATGGAGTTGGAAGTCACAACTCTGGCTGCAGCAGGATTTCAAGCCTTAATTCTCAAAGAATTCCAGCAAACTTCCCGTAAGAAATGGAGCTGGAGTTGGTGATGTCTGTCAGAGCAGGATTTGTCCTCAAATAAAACAGAAAAACCCCAAAACAAAACCCACTGGGGATGGCAATGAAATGATCAGATTCTCACCAGGGCTGCGACAGGCAGAGTTTGGAACTTTTCGCCCAAAATTTAGCCTCAGCTGGGAGTTCCTCCCAGGATGATGATGAAGAAAAATGGAAATCACCCACCCAGAGAAGGAACAAATCGCTCAGGGTGGGAGGATTGGTTCAGAGAAAGCAGGAGGAGTTATTAACCAGGAGTTATTCATGGCTTTGAATCGCTTTTTATTGTCAGCTTCGCCTCCCACTCCTGATTCCAGCTCAGCCACCCCGAGGTGGAGCAGGAATTGGTGAAACAAAATTGGTAAAACGAAACTTCTGCTGGATCCGAGCTTTGGAGGTGAATTCCCCTCCTTGTGGATCCTCAGAGGCTCAGGGAAAAAAGGGTTTTATCACTTCTGGGACAGCGAGGCTCTGATCCCTCTTTAAAGATTTTGGAGAGTTTTGTATTAAAAATAATTCCTGTCACTGAGAGGGAAAGATGTTCACAAGTCCCCAAGCGTGGAGCCAAACCAAACCAGGGAATGGGAGAGGAAAAACCCTTCAGGAAAAAAAAAACAATTTCACCTTTTTTGCAGAGTTTTGTCCTTTTCCCAGCTCCAGCAGAAACGGCGCCAAGCATAATAACTGCTCTATTATTTTTGCTCAGGTGCTCAGGAATATGAGCTTACCCAACAAGGCAAGAAAACGAACAAGCTTTTATTTTTATTAGGAAAAAAAAACCTCTGTTGTGTGTAGAAGACACTTTTCCCCCCCCCCAATATTTTACTTGCTAATGGAGAAGTACAAAGTAATTATGTAGGACAGATTAAATGGTTTCTAATGCCTCATTTCAAGAATTACAGTGAATGTTTTCCTAAGCTGTCCTCCAAATTGGGAGTCTAATTAAGCAACAAAAAAAAAAAAAAATTATGTTGGCACTCGCTGAATTGTTACAAAACCAGAATTTAGAGTGAAAGTGTTCACTCATTTTTTTTTCAGGTGGAAGGTAGGGAGGAAAAGGGGGAATGGAGAAGGGAGGGAACTGGGATCTGTTATTAGACAAATTGATTAATTGTTTAAAAATATTTAATTGTCCTGGCAGAGATCGGCGTTTATTCCTTGACATTCCTTGGATTGATGATTCCTTGTGAGTGAATTTAAACCCCAAGAGTTTCAGAGCTGCAGGACAAATATTAAGATGTGCAGATCTTTTAGTTCCTCCACAGTAAATCCTCATCTTTTTCTAGAAAGAGAGGTAAAGTTTTGGTTCTGGCTCCCCAGGAAAACGTATTTTGCCAAAATGAATCTCTGTAAAGTCACTTCAACTTCAATTTCTCTGTTGGACTTGATTTTTTGGCGGGAAGTTCTCACAGGGCAAATGCTGCTGGGATTGTCCCACCCAAAAATGATCCCCAATTTCCTACAGATCCCCTTTGGAAGATCTCCTGGCACTCCCAGTGCAATCCCAACTCAGGCTGGACTTTTTGGGAGCTCTTTGATTTCCCAGCTCTCACCAGAGCTGGAATTGTACCTTTAGGTGTGAAGAAACTTTGCAGAGTCGATTTTTCTTGGTAGCAAAGAAACACCTTCGAAAAAATTCTGCTTTTTTTACGGAGCACTTTCCCCTCTCCTGCTGGCTCCTTTTAAGATGGATTTTGGGACCATAACTCCTGTAAAATCGCTGTTCCGCAAACATTCCAGGAGCTGCTTCCTAACTGCTCCAGAGGAACTTTTTACAGGGATGACATCATGATGTGGAGTCATTAAAATCTCTCTGCACGTTGGGGGAAAACTCAGCTGTGCCACGGAGTGGGGAGGGAATAGAGAGGAGCTGATTTCACGGAGAAATTACCTGTTTCAAATCGTAATAACTTGACGATTTCTGCGAGAGTTTGCATACAGCTGAGAGGATTTGGGAAAAAAAACCAGGGGAAAAAGTTGTAAAAAATAATAGCAAGTTCAGCCTAAATCACAAGGCTGTCACCATCCTGAGCCACGGAGGTGGAATTTGAGGAGTGATTTTTAAAAATCAATGTATCAAAGCCACTGCAGGCCAGCAAATTGCATCACTTCCTCTTTGTCTGACGACTTCAGCGCCGTTAAGGTTGGTTTTTCGGAGGTCTGAACTAAAACCAAAATGAATTTTAGAGGATTTAATAATGGAGGCAAAAATTAGGACAGCAGATTTCCAGTGCTTCGAGTGGAGCCCACCTTCCCTCCGAGTGAAAACTTCACTGTTGGCCTCGAAACTTTAAATCAAAGCAACTTTCCTTAGGATTAGGTCAAGCAACAACTGCAGCTTTTATTTGGGAGCCTCAGAAACGTTAGATGAGCTCAGCGAGAGTGCCTACAAAGTGTAGAAATTGAAATAAACCCTTTAAAAAATTGTTTTATGATCAATCCCTACGAAGAAACAGCAGCTTTTACAAAGCTTGGGGTTCAGTTTTGCTTTCCAAGCTGCGTGTGGTTTGTGTCCAACCTTGCCCAGCACCTCTCTGGGCGTCAGGATTTCACTGATTTAATGTTTTCCCAGCAAGCTGCGCTCTTTTTCTCCCCTAAACCACCCTGACACTGCAGGGACTCAGTCCTGATCCCGACCCTCATCCTACAAGATCTCCCCAACTCCCATTAGCCTTCCTTGATGTCTATTTACCACAGCAGCTCCTCAATTATTTAAAATGCAAACATCTGGATTAAATACGCGGAGAAAACATCCAGCGAGTGTTGCAGGCTCTCCAGACCTTTTTCCCTGGGAATTATGGCTGCGGCAGGACTCGGGAAGGGGAGGGAAAAAACTGCAATATTTACTGCATTTGTCAGGTTTTCGGTGCAGCAGGGAGGTGGGCAGGAAATCCTGAAGCTGGTAAATGCCAGGAGAGCTTTTTCCGGCGGAGAGGAGGTTGTGATGATCCGTCTGGAGGGAGAGCTGGCGGTTTGAGGAATTTAAAACAGCGGGATTTGCCAGTCGAGGAGCCAACCGGAGATCTGTGCTCTCCCGGCTGAGCATCAAACTGCAGGAGGTGGGCATGGAAATGGGTTGGACAGCTCTGAAAAATTACATCAAGGGTTGGATTTTCTCCCCCAGAAGTTCTTTCAAGCTCGGTGAGGTTTGTGTCCAGCTTTGTCCCTGCCAGGCTCTTGACAGAGCTTCATCTCTGGATTTTGCCAGAATTTTTTTGCTCTGAATCTGTAGATTTTGCCAGAATTTTTACTCCGAATCTCTAGATTTTGCCAGATTTTTTGCGCTGAATCTCTACATTTTTCCAGAATTTTTTGCTCTGGATCTCTGAATTTTGCCAGATTTTTTGCTCTGAATCTCTGAATTTTGTCAGATTTTTTTGTTCTGAATCTCTGAATTTTGCCAGATTTTTTTGCTCTAAATCTCTAGATTTTCCAGATTTCTTGCTCTGAATCTCTAGATTTTGCCAGAATTTTTTGTTCTGAATCTCTGAATTTTGCCAGAATTTTTGCTCTGAATACCTGAATTTTCCAGATTTTTTGCTCTGAATCTCTGGATTTTGCCAGATTTTTTNTTGCCACAGAATTTTTGCTCTGAATACCTGAATTTTCCAGATTTTTTGCTCTGAATCTCTGGATTTTGCCAGATTTTTTACCTCCTTCAGCCCCAGCTCCATCCCCAGCGAGGGATGATTTCTGATCCCCACAAAGTGGGGAGGAATATTGGGATTTGGAGGGAATAAAGGAGGTTTTTTGGGAATATCTGGAGCTCTCCCATGAGCTCGTCAGTCTGGTCATAAAGCAGAGCCTTGCAGAAATGTTCCCTTACTGGGATGGATGAATATCAATCCAAAATATTAATCCAAAATATTAATCCAAAATATTGATCCAAAATATTAATCCAAAATATTAACCCTCTGGAAAATGAGTGGATTGCTGATGGTATTTGCTAAAACAGGGGGAAAGGTGGAGTTCAGAGTTCCGAATTTTCCTCTTTAAAGCAAAACGGCAAAAAGCAAAAAGCACACAACCTTTATCAGTAGTTGAAACAGCGAAAAATTCCAAAATCATTTCAGCTGTGGCAGATTCCAAAGAACCGGGAAAAATGGCAGAATTATTTCAGAATTTCAGAAAATCAGAAACCTGCCAGATGTGGATGCTGATATTTTGGGTTTGCTGTGGCTGCAGAAAATCTCTGATTCTGACAAAGCTGGGATCGTTTTCAAGGATTTCAGGACCTTTCTGGTGCAGCAGCACTGTGGCTCTGGAGATACAGATTCTATTTCTGCCTCAGCCATGTGACCTAGATATCTTTGGGCCAATTCATCCACGGTTTAGGAAAA
>VZRM01005889.1:77024-98438 GCA_013397955.1 Grantiella picta | reverse complement strand
TTTTTTTTGAGGAAAGCACTCAGCGAGAGAAATAAATAAATAACTCGCTCTTTGTATTCCAAATCAATTCTCCAACTATTTTATTTTTTCTCGTACCTGACTCTTTTCCCTTCTAAATTTATCCCCGAGTCTCTGATTTATTTTTTTAATTACAATTGTTGCGGTTCAACCCATCTTGTCTGACAAACAGAAGGGGAAAAAATCGCAGGGAGTATTTCCACTTGCGACAGAGGATGCCAAAAAAATTTTCTTGCTTATGCCTGAATTTTGGATGTGCTTGGCTTTCCTTTTAATACAACAACTGGGGCTTTTCATGTCGTTCCTTCACCTCTGAAATTCAGATTTAATCAGATAACAAAGGGGCGAATCCTCTCCCCCGTGGATGTGAGACAGAATTTGGTGGGAAAAAGCTTAGAGAAAAAAAAAAATTCCTGCTTCGTATTTCCAAACCCTAAAACCTCCGTGCAGCTTTGGGTGAGGATTCAACTCGGGTCCACGACTGGCTGAACCCTCCAGAATAATAAACCTGATAAAAATGGGGTTTTTTTGGGTGGCAAAATAATTGGCAGGAGAACTTTGCGGGATGTTAATGGGTTTATCTGCTCGGCCAGCGTGAGCTGTCATGTTCTGCTTGAGCTTTCCTCACCCTCCAAAAAAATCCAGGTTGGAATAACCTGGGCAGTTCTGCTCCTGTGCTTTAGGGACAGAAATCTTCATGGGAAAAACATCATCAGGGTGAAACCTCGTCAGGTTCATCTCCGAGCTGAGTTTGGTTTGGGGTTTTTCCCCTGTTTTCTCCTGTGAAAAACTGGGTTTTTCACACATCCTGAGGTTTATCTGTCTGTCGGTTTGGTGATTCCCACAATGCTGTTATCCTTCTCTATTGTTTCTTGGAAAATCCCTCCAGGCAGCCCAAGAAACCTTGAATGTGAGGATGAGATAAAGGAAGAGGCTAAAATTGTGTGGAGAGTGGCTGTAGATCAGAGTTGTGTTCACTCACAGTGATTTCAGTCACTGAGATTTTCACTACAGGATTTCAGTCACTCTGGTTATCCTTTACCTGTTGGTTTGGGTCGTTTGGTGGTTTTTTGGGTTTTGTTTTTTTTGGTTTGTTTTTTTTTTTTTTTGTTTGTTTGGTTTTTTATGAGAGTTTGGTTTGTTGGTATTTGGATAAATCCTCGCACTCCTGTCAGATCCACCATCACTCCAATCACCCCACGTGTATTTTAAATCAGAATATAACCACACATCTCGCTGTGGTTAACCCAAGTGACTAACCCAACTGCTAACCCAAGTGACGTGCTTCTTTCTCTTTCCAGATTCTTCCTCAAATTCTTCCTCAAGTGCAATCAGAATTGCTTGAAAACAGCAGGAAACCCCAGAGACATGAGACGGTTCCAGGTAAGTCTTACAAGGCTCAGCACTGACCTCATTCTCCTTTTCCTTTCCCCTCTCCTCTCCCCCGTTCCTCCTAACAAACACGATGACAGCCTGTGATAATCCACATCAGACAGCGTTCGACTTTCCCTCCATTTGTTGTGTTTAAACCTCTTTTTTTTTTTTTTTTCCTTTTTTTTTCCCCCTCTTTTTCCCCTCTGAATCCCCAGGGGGAAGTGCTGCACTGTACCAAGCAGCAGTGGATATTTGATTTGACACCCTCGGGCAAAGCACTCGCACATCCAGCTGCCCACAGCAGGGATCGTGCTTGTGATATTTAGATGCCTCAGAATTTTTCAACGTGAGCTCTCTACGTGCTACACGAGCAACCTCCTCGCTTCCTACCTCTTCCCCTGTATTTTTTCGTTGGTTTTGTTTTTGATTTTCAACACTCTCACAACCTCCCTTCAGCTTCTTTCGACAACAGTTAAAAAAAACAAAAACCAAAGCAAACCAAACAAAAAAAAAAAAACAAAAAACCGCAAAAAAACCCAAAAAATAACACACCAAGAAGCCAAAACAGCGATGGTCACTTTAAGATCTCACAGCAAAAGCAACAAACCCCCTGGGACTCTGACCCAGCTGCTTTGCAGTGAAATCTGCCACTGCTTCCATCAGCCCCGCGGCTGACGGATTGTGAATTCCGACTCGCGGGAGCGCGGAGGAGCTGGAGTGTGGCGTGGGCACAGGAAGAGCTCTCGTGTCCTCACCTGCTAGGCAGCTCTGTTCGATAGATAAATAAATGAGTAAATTGATAAAAGGGTTTTACCTGCAGCTCAGCCCTCGTTGGAGGGTCAGGGTGATGCCTTAGGATTTGACTTTTGTGTTTTTTGTGTGTCTGTAGTTTCAGTGTGGGGCTCTGGACTCCATGTAGAGTGCTGAAACTTCTGTTCCCAGCGTTTTAGACAAAATAATTCTTCTAAGTTGGGAATCCGAGGACACTTTGCTGCCTCAGAGCCCCAAAATATGGAAACAGCAGTGAATTGGGGGAGCAAACTTGGAGTGATTGACTTCCTTACCTGAAGGTGTAATTGGAGGGTTGAGGCTCAATATGTTAACGGACAGAACCTATAAAATGTGAAAAATTCATGATTTCTGGTCCGTTTTGGGTGTAGCCTCTCCAGCAGGCTCTGTGTGCCCTAAATCTACCTAAAGGCCTTCAATAAATTAATCTGATTTTATTCTCCTAACTTTCTCTGCCCTCTGGTTTAGGCATCAAGGGCAATGGTCCAGCTAGGACCCCTGGATTTGCTCTCAGGGCACTGGGCAGGGTGAGGCAGGT
This sequence comes from Grantiella picta, assembly GCA_013397955.1. Classification (NCBI taxonomy): domain Eukaryota; kingdom Metazoa; phylum Chordata; class Aves; order Passeriformes; family Meliphagidae; genus Grantiella; species Grantiella picta. The sequence continues at coordinate 95,719 of VZRM01005889.1, read as the reverse complement.
GAGGCTGCAGCTGATTCTGGGCAAGGCTGAAAATCAGTGATAAATCAGTGGATAAACCAGAGGTTGGGTTGTACCCACATCTCCTCAATGCCCTTTGAGGAGTCATTTTCCCTCTCTTTTCCTCTCTAATTCCACATGGATTTGCCCACCTTGGTCAAACTTCATGGCCTTGATCCAAAGGTTGGGTTGTACCAACCAGAGCCTCCCAAATTCCCTGCTGGCGACCAGGACCAGCCTAGAAAATGCTGCTGCTGCTTGTTCCCGTTACTATTGTGCCTTCACTCTCTCACATCCCTGATAAAAATTTAATTTTATCTTGTTCAGGATGTTTTCCTGTAAATCCCTGGCATGGGAAGGTGCCATCCTTACGTTTGGCAATTGATATTTCATTGCTTAATGTTTCATATTCACTCACATCACTTTCCTCATTTATAAACGGAGTTAAAACTCCACAGGAGTTTACAGGGTTGCTTCAGACTTTCCATCAAAACATGTTCTCATAGAAAAAGGGATTTTTTGTTTTGTTTTTCTTCTGCTGGCAATGAAAAATTTAATAATTTGAAAAAAAAAAAAAGAGGTCAGTTTTACAAGAAATCCTGCGCAACAAAAGCTTCTGAAAGCTCGGAAGAAATTGAAGGAACGCAAGCAAAAAACAACGAAGAAAATTTATTAACTTTTTGTTTGGAGCAGGAAGAAATCTAAAGAAAAATTCCTGACCAACCTAATTTTTTTCACCAGCAGTTTAAAGAGGCTGCAGTGACTTCTTCACTCTGTGCTTTACAGAGATGATAAGGCATGAAGAAAAAAGAGGTGCTCATTGTTAGGGAATTTATACAGATTTTTCTTTTTTCAAGTGGCAATTTCCATACAGAAAAAACAGCAATTAGTTATCATCTGCCAAGAATGCTAAAAAATCTGGAAAGCAAAGGAAAAACCTCTTTTACAGCATGTAAACAGATCTTGTTGGCTCTCGGAGCCAGCGAGAAGAGCTGATTGTGGAATGTCAGGAAACATAAATAATCTCCTTTTTTGGTTTTTTTTTTTGGTTTTGTTCTGAGTTTGTAAAAACTCGTGCCCAGGGCTGTCCTGATGAACACCTGGGGACGTGAGGCACTGCCATGATACACAGAATTTTGGTAGGAAGTGCCAAAATGGAAATTCTGGATCCAAACACACCAGAATAGAGATGAGATGCTCTGATTTCAAACCCAAAAAATCCTCAAATCCTTGCTTTCCATGGGGTGCCGAGCCGCAGGAGGAGTTTGGATCTGATTTTTGGGGGGCAGAAATCTCTCTGTGCTCTCGGCATTATTCTTGGTGTCACCTGACCCAAACGGGGATGGGACAGGGAAACCCTGGGCAGGTAAACGGAACCAAATCCTGCAGGACCATGGGGATGGGGATGGAATTCCTTTGTTCCACCTTAGACAGGGAAATGGAACCAAATCCTGCAGGATCAAGGAAATGGGGATGGAATTCCTTTGTTCCACCTTAAACCAAACCTAATCCTGCAGGATCAAGGAAATGGGGATGGAATTCACGGGGATGGAATTCTTTTATTTCATCTTGAACAAGGAGAGCAGACCAAATCCTGCCCAACCAAGGAAATGGGGATGGAATTCCTTCATTCCACCTTGGACAGGGAAATTGAACCCAATCCTGCAGGACCATGGGGATGGGGATGGAATTCACGGGGATGGAATTCTTTCATTTCACCTTGGACAGGGAAATTGAACCCAATCCTGCAGGACCATGGGGATGGGGATGGAATTCCTTCATTCCACCTTGGGTAGGGAATCCAAATTCCGCAGGAACGTGGGAATGGGGATGGAATTCATGGGGATGGAATTCTTTCATTTCACCTTGGACAGGGAAACTGAACCCAATCCTGCAGGACCACATGGATGGGGATGGAATTCCTTTATTCCACCTTGGAGAGGGAATCCAAATCTTGCAGGACCATGGGGATGGGGATGGAATTCCTTCATTCCACCTTGGACAGGGAAACCAAACCTAATCCTGCAGGACCTCATGGATGGGGATGGAATTCAAGGGGATGGAATTCCTTTATTCTGCCTCGGGCAGGGCAATGGAACCAAATCCAGCAGGATCAAGGGAATGGGGATGGAATGAATGGGATGGAATTCCTTCATTCCATGTTGGACAGGGAAACTGAACCAAATCCTGCAGGATCAGGTAGATGGGGATGGAATTCCTTCATCCCACCTTGGACAGGGAAAGCAAACCAAATCCTGCAGGACCAAGGAAATGGGGATGAAACTCTTGGGGATGGAATTCTTTCATTCCACTTTGGGCAGGGAATCCAAATTACGCAGGAACATGGGAATGGGGATGGAATTCTTTTATTCCACCTTGGACAGGGAAATCAAACCAAATCCTGCAGGACCTCATGGATGGGGATGGAATTCCTTCATTCCATGTTGGACAGGGAATCCAAATCCTGCAGGACCACGGGAATGGGGATGGCATTCCTTCATTCCTCAGCCCATCCACCTGGCAGCTCTCCTTGTGGGAGATCCTGGCCTTGCTTTTGGTCTCTGCGCCCAAATCAGCATTTGGTGAGGAGAATGAGCTGCGATGAGCTCCTCAGCTGGAAAATGCCAAGCTGGGAAAACGGATCCGAGGGGAACTCCAGGGTTCTGTTTCCAGGGATAACTTCAACTCTTTCAGTCCATGGGAGTTTGTCCCACTTTGAGTCCCTCTGCTGCTTTCCCCCAATAGGTTATTTGTACAGCTGCTAAAATCCCTCCTTTCCCAGCCATTTCCAAGCACTTCTTTCCTTGTGCAAACAGAATTCTGCAGCAATTCTCATCTAAGTGCCTTTCAATTCCTACCTATGCTCCTCTGCAGAACCAAATATTTTCATTTTCAGTGCTGTCAGAGCTCCAGGAGACACCAGGATACTCCTTTTCTTTGGTGGTTAGGAACCCAAGCAGCAGAGAAAATCCTTTAATCTAAATTCTCGTTGAAATCACTGCTGAAATCTGGGTCTGAGAGGGTTTCACCAAACCCCGTTTTTGCTCTTTAACAGAAGCCCAAAGCTCGGGATTTGTTTTTGAGACAAACATACAAATCAGAGAGGTGGAAATGGTGCCTTAGAGTGCATCCTGGTGAGTTTTCCAGCACGGAGGGATGGTTATTCAGGGCTGGAAAAGCATCAAGGGGATGATTTTCATTAGGGATGGGTGTGAGTTTGGGTTGGGCTTGGCTCAGCCCCAGAGCTCCAAAGCATTGGGATTTGCTCTTCAAGCCTGGCCTCAGCCCCACTCCCGGATCCGTTACAAAATTCCGATATTTTACACTCCACCGGTAATGAACTGAGCTGAATTACATGTTAGGTTTCACTCGTATCACTTAAAAATTAAAAAAAAGGAGTGAGGAGAGAGAGAGAGGGGAGGAAAGGTCACATCAGCACTGCACTGGAAATTCAGCGCAGCTCCAGATGCCTGAAGAGTTGGGTTTTTTTAATTCTAATTCTTTAGTTTGGAGAGCAACACCAGCTGCTTTGTGATCACGTTGAATATTTGAAATTTGCTTTGATACTAAGTAGAGCTTCAAAAATACAATTAGAATCTCTGGACTTTCTTTTTTTCTTTTTTTTTTTAACCAAATGCAATGATTTTGTGCTGTAAAAATGTGTTTTACCTCAGAAGTTAAGGAATGTGTGATCATTATTTTAGAGGGTTTTTTTTCCCCTGTAGTAACATAATTTTATTGTGAATCACTGCTTCAGTGGCTAAAGCAGGGAAAAGGATCTTTCTAGAACTAAAGGCAAGGGAATATTTCTAAAACTAAAGGATATTTTCATCGTTACTTGGTGGCTGCCCAAACCCCACAGAGATCGAGTAATATGTCCTTGTGAATTTAACTGAAGTGAATATCGGTTATTTATCAATTAAAGCATTTCCAAACAAAGCTGGTGGGTGGAAAACTGGGGCAAAAAGCATCCTAAAATCACCTATTCAAACACAGGGTTTGAGCTCAAGCAAATTGAGTTTACAGAGGTATTGTTAATCAGCGCTGTGCTCTCAGCGAGGGATTCTCCCAGGGATGGAATTGAAAATAAAAAAATTAAAATAAAAACGATGCCCTCCGTTTAATGAGGAATTCTCCTGCAGAACTCGATTGAAGCCCAATGATAGTTTAATGGTAACGAGCGGTGTGTAAAGGGGGACAACAATTCTGTGGAATTAAGATGAGGAATTAAGATGAGGAATTAGATGAGCCCTGGAGCTCACACATCAGGCTCCTGTTGATTGGGAATTCTGCTCCCCCCAGGAGCTGCACAGGTCCTGCAGTGCCAGGGAGCAGAAATTGGTACTAACAGTGGTCAGCTTTGAACCAACGTCCTTTCTTCAGAGCAAAAAGGGAAAGGGCAGTAATTGCCCTCTGTTTTCAGCAGAAAACATGACATGGAATGTTTGCTGGCAGGTACCTCCCGCCTCCTCTGAGGCTCTGGGGAGGAAGAGAAAGGAAAAATAACAAGGTGAGTCCCTGGGGAGGTTTCCTTGCTGACCTCGGAGTGGTTGGATCAGTTCATCATCAGACTGGCTGGGGTTGGGAATTCACCCAGGCTGCTCTGATCCACAGCTCTGTGGCTCCCAGGGAATTGGGAAATGATTCCGAGGGGTGGGATGGAGTTGGGAGTGAGGAATGGAGGCTGCAGGAAGGGAAAAGGAGAGCAAGGATAAAATAAAGGATGAAACCTGAGCAGGATTTCCATCCTTTCCTGCTCTGGAGGAAATCCTGCTCAGGCTCAGGGGGAGGAATTGCCAGAGACCCCCATGGTCAGGCTGGGATCAAGGAGTGAGGAATCGAGGTTGTAGGAAGGGAAAAGGAGAGCAAGGATAAAATAAAGGATGAAACCTGAGCAGGATTTCCATCCTTTCCTGCTCTGGAGGAAATCCTGCTCAGGCTCAGGGGGAGGAATTGCCAGAGACCCCCATGGCCAGGCTGGGATCACTGAGCTGCTGTTAGGGTGAATCCTACATGGAATTATCATTATTGGGACTCATTTCCCGGGTCTGGATTGCAAAACAAATGCAGCTGCTGTCAGCAGGGCCTGGGCTGTGCTGGGGGCAGATTTCTTCATCAGGTGCTGCCTGCCCAACAAAAGGTGATGTTATTTCACATTCTGTGTGAGTAAGGGAAGGATTGAGTCAGGACTGACTGCAGGAGGAAAAGGACTCGAGGAGCTGAATGTGCTCAGCTCTGAAGGCCAAATATCCATGGGGAAAGAGTGATGCCTCATCCATGAGAAACAAACCACAGATGAGATCCACTCTGTCTCACGCTGCCAGCAGAAAGGACAGGCATTTGCAGCATTGTGCCACTCTGATTTCCAGTTTGGGTACAATACACGGCTTGAACTGCAGTGAAAAAGGGCAAAAATGCCATTGGAACAGGTGCAGGAATGGGACATTAAGGGGACGGGGGCTGGGCAAGAGCTTGGCTCAAATATTTGCACTGAGAAGGGATGGAATTGCTCTCTGGAATTACCCTCAGGAAGGGAAATCATCATTTTAAAGCTAATGCTAAGTATAAACTGACTAGGAATAAATTTAAATTCCCCTCACCATCAGGCTTTAAAACAAGAGGAGTGTCAGAGGCAGAAGGTGGAAATGGTTGAAAATGATTTTATGGCAGCAGCTCCACGGTTTGGTTGCGGATAGCAAGAGGAGAAAAGGTGTCAGCGGGCCAGGATTGGTGTCCAACCCCTGTGACCCCTGATGGAACAAAAATCCCTGGATGGAACCCTTGAATCCCTGGACGGAACCCTTGAATCCCTGGACTGAACCCTTCAGATTCCCTGGATTCAAGGCCAAGTTCCCAGTTTTCTCTGCCACCCCCCAGTTCACAGGCTCAGGGGCTCAGGGAAATTTCCCAAAGAATTCCCTGGCAGTTTGGAGCAGAATGAAGCTGCTGGCATCTCCCGCATGGTTTATCTCATTCCCAATCCAACCCTGCAGCACACCAGCGACATCCAGGCTCTCCTCCTGTGTTACTCCCTCTCCCAAAATTCCTGTTGACATCAGTGGGAGCTCTGTCCAAATGCAGGCGGCAGGATGAGGCCTGACATCTTTCCTTCCACTCAGCTGGAAAATAATAATAATAATAACAACAATAATAACAACGATGATATTTTTTAAAATCCTCATAGTAGTCATTTTTAAAAAAAAAAAAAGTTAAAATAACATGGTGCTGTGACTGGAGAGTTACAAGGGAAAGTGCATCAGGAATGCAATATTGTTTCCAGATGTACAATGTCATAAAGAATTTTTTCCACACTTGGAATGGCAACAGGAATTTTTTTTGAGGGAGATCATTTACACAGTGATGAGATATGTTACATGTAAGTAGATGCCTGTATGCCTGGAATGTTTGCACCATATGTCTAAATAGGTGTCTGTGACCGATACAGATTTTATACCTGGGAATGGGGATGGATTTGCATATCTGCGATTTGAAGAGCAGCACGTCTTAGAATACAAAATACTGATTTATCACAGGTGGGGGAGGGAAATTCGCGGTACTCAGGTGAAGGTTTGGAAAGAAACACAACCTTGGTTATTTATCAGTTGAAGCATTTCCAAATAAAGCTGGCGGGTGGAAAACTGGGGCAAAAATCACCCTAAAATCACCTATTCGAACGCAGGGTTTGAGTTCAGAGTTCAGCCTGTGCAGGGAGGGGAAGGAGGGGCAGAGCAGCCTGGAGAAGCTGAATTTAATGTGCTAAAGACACTTTGTCTGGATGTCACGGGAGGGGAATCTCCCCGTAGGGTCAGAGCTGGGATTGCATTACAGAAATCCACCTGGGAAACAGAAATTCTGTGGAGATCCAGCTCTGCCATCACCCCAGGAATCGCTGGTTTAGGGCTGTGTCCTCTCAGCTGACAACCAAACCTTTGCAGATCGGCAGGGAGAACCTCAAGGACTGGGAAAACACAGAATCCTGAAATTCCCTCCGTGTTCCTCGAGATGGATCTGTGTTTGGAAGGATGAAGGAATAACACGTCACCCTCTCCATTTCTTGCTTGCTTGGTTGTCCTCTGAAACCCCAGCAGAGATGACACTTCAATCCAGCTGTTTGGTGGCAAAAAATCTTTCATTTTTATGCTGTCTGTGCCCAACTTTGGCTCTAAGCCTCAATTACCAGAATCCATGATGTATCAGAACACCTGATATATTTTGTTGTCCTCAGTTCATCCCCTTCAGATTAAATTTTTCATTAACAAACGGTTTTAGGTAAAAGATCTTCAACTGAGAACAGGCAAAGAGGAAACCAAATTATCACAGAGAAGAAGTGATGCCATAGAGATGCCACAGAGAAGAAGAAGGGTGGGAAAAGAAAGAACTCTGTGGGCAAAAGTGAGAATTTAAATCTCCAGGGAAGTTTGCACATCACTTTTCATCAGCACTAAACACAGGTTTTCCAAAAAGGGCTTGGACTGTTTTACGACGTTGGGAGAACAAGTGCTGCTGATAAATTTGTGTTCAGGAGGGTAAAATGCAAAAAAAAAAAGGCGAAAATGCATAGAAATGGTTAACAAGGTAATGGTAAGAAACGTTGACCTTGATTTGTTTAGCTAAGATGTAAAGATTTTTGAAGGTCAAAGGTGCTCTTGTGTAGTGTTTTGGAGTCTAACTGTGTCTGACCCTCTAACATTAAGCTGCTGTGGCCTGCAGTTTTGAAGAGTGAAGCAAACCAGGGGGAAAGAGGGAAGGGGGAGAGAACAGGAAATGGAGTGAGGTGTTTCAGGAAGTTGTCAGGAGTTGACTGATTGATTCCAGATGGAGAGGGTCACCCTTGGTGACCCAGGAAATACTCACTGGGGGAAAGCAGTTGGCTTGTGAAAGGGAAGGGCCTGGGAGTTAGGGACCATGGTGGAATGCGCATTCCTCCTCCTTCTGTCCATAAAACTTTGGGTTTTAATCTCCAGTATAAAACAATTGTGTTGGGGTCTCCGAGGCAGGAGGGACTGGCTGGGGCAGAGTGAAGGAGTTCAGTCATTTTGGTGTCCATCCCGTGTCCTTTCTGCGCGCCACGGGTGAGGGGCTGGGTTGTGGTGACAAAGGTCTTCTGGATTTCAGACTGCAGCAAAAATGTCCCAAACTTTGAGCAGGTTCTGCTGCAGATCCGAGATGTGCATCTTGCCCTGTCCAAGAGAACTCTGTGTTCGTTCAGCCTGGGGGCTCTGGCCCTCCTGCCATGGATGGGAGAGGTGGCTAAAACTGGAAACACTCATGGAGAGAGCTCTGGAAGTGCATCTTCCCTTCCTGGGGAGCAGAGGGTGCTCAGCACTTCCTCCTGGAATGGCTCTTGCCATTCCTCTGCCGTTGCTGCGGGGTTTTCCCATCTCCCAAAATGTGGCTCTTGTGTTGTGCGGAGCCCAGATGGTTGGACATCAGGGAAAAGTTGGAGATCAGGGACAAGTTGCAGATCAGGGAAAGGTTCTTCCCCCAGAGGGTGCTGGCACTGCCCGGGCTCCCCAGGGAATGGTGACATTCCCAAATCTGCCAGAGCTCCAGGGGTGCACAGGGATTTTGTGGGATTTTGGGGTGTCTGTGCACAGCCAGGAGTTGGATCCATGATCCTGGTGGATCCTTCCGACTCAGGATATTCCGTATATTCCACGTGTGAACACTTGAAGCCATGGGTGTGGATTTACCCTGCTGGTGCAAGCGAGCTCAGCGATGTCTCCATCCCACAGCGTAACTGTATCTACAAGACACCCTTTTTATTTACATTTGGTTGCAATTTAAACACTTGTCGTAAATATTTCAGACACTGGAATAATTCAGGCCTATTCCCCTGTTGCCACAGTGTGCTCTGGGCTGGCCAGCGAGAGATTAAAATTTATTTCCATTGTTTAAGGGAAAATAATGAAGTGCATCTGAGTGGGCTCAGCTATGTCATGCGGGAAACGTTCCCTTTGGATGGAGTTGAGCCCCACCCTGATGGGAATGAGGAAATCAGTTGGCACAGAAAAGCAACACATTCTGTGACAAGAATGCTTGAGAAGTAGGAGAGTACAGGATGACAAGAGCCTTTTGGAATGAATTAGGGTTGTCTCGAGAAGGAAAGTGTTCTTTAAGCTCGCCTAAGCCTGGGGAGGGCAAGGTCTCTCCTGCTCTGTGCTGGATGGAGTTTTATCAACAATTAGAGCTTGACGTTCTCTTAGCTCGGCTGTGGCAGCTGAGGGTGTGGAAATCCACGGACACAGCCAGGGTTTGGCTATCCTTGGCTGTGCATTGCTGTGGGTGTGGCAGTGGGGTGGAATTCAGCTCGTTCACACCAGCTCATGGTCAAAACCACTCAGTCGGGAGGCATCTTCTTCCAGGAGTTAAAACGCTGTTTGTTTGTATCAAAACTTCATGGTTTGAAGTATTTCTGGATTGATGGGATTTAGAGCTTTGGATATTATAAAACCTGAGGTGGGATTAATTAACATATAGAGTTACTTCCTCTATGGATTCAAATTGGAGCCCAGTGATGGAGGCTGAGGTTTCAAAGCTGCTGCCTAATTTGGGGTGCTCAGCTGAGATGATTTTCAGGAGGCACTGAGCACTCCCATGTCAAACCCAGACAGATATCAGCTCCTGTTTTTGTGGGGTTTCCATCCTGCAGGAGCTGAGGCCTCTCCACAGCCCACAGGATGCTGTGTTAAATGCAATTAATGCCTAGAATTAACGCACAGAAAGAAGGCTGAAAATATCTCCCCCCCTCCTCATAACCCCCTGCAGGACCCGCTGCCATTTTCCAACACACAAGTTCAGCCAAACTGGAAAATTAACCCCTAGCAAGTTGAATTTCAAACAAATCCTTCACCTGGCTGGTTTTTCCTCCCCTTTCCAATTATCCAGGTGGTGCTATCGACAACAGTGAACGTGGATGGACACGTGCTGGCAGTGTCTGACAACATGTTTGTGCACAACAACTCCAAGCACGGCCGGAGAGCGAGGAGACTCGACCCCTCGGAAGGTGGGAATTCTGGAATTTTTTCTCTGCAGAGAAATCACCCATTCTCCCATTTCTGTTTGTTTTCAGGAGGGAAGGAGAGCTGAGGGGGAGCTGCAGAGCCTCAGGGGGTTTGAGGAAGGAAGAGGCAGGAAAAACAGTGTCTACTGCATGCAAAATGTGATCCTCCTCACATCTGAGGGACTGGGCTCCCCCTCCCCCTGCAATTTATTAATTAGTATGTACTGCGGAGATGAAAAACACAGAAACACCGAGTATTATCTAAATTTCAGCCCTCTCATTCAGCTGGGATAGATTTGATTTCAGGCAAATTAGGCAAGATGACATCTTAGTTAAACAGAGCCGTTCCAGCACGAGATGTGTATGAAAAAGTGTCACCGGTTCCCTTAAACAAACTGCGCGCGGAGCCTAACGATGCGCAGAGGGAGCTGACACTAATTGATGTGAGTTTGTTTGGCTAAGCCAGACTCACGGCCAGCTCTGCGATGGGTTTGGGGACTGTGCTCAAGCAATTACAAATCCTTGTATCTGTTCAGTTTCAAAAAACTCGGCCCCTCCTCGTTCCCAAAACATCGCGCCTCCCTCGCGCAAACGGCGCTCAAAAGTGCCTGGAAAATGCTGGAAAATGTTTGAAAATGCTTGAAAATGCTGGAAAATTCTTGAAAATACTGGAAAACGCTGTAAAATGCCATCAGAGCCTGCTCTGCCCTCCCCTGCAGCCACTGAAAGTGAGAAGAGCTGGTGATGTTAGTAGAAAAGACAAGCAAGGATATTATTTCATTATAATGTTTTGCTGCCCCACTCCTTAACTGTGCCCTGCATCAACCCGAAAGAAGAATTAATGAACTGGAAGAAAATGATTGAATCAGTAAAGAATTCAGAGTGGTGTTAATTCTCCCCCAGCGGGCAGTGAAATGGTAGAAGGAAAATCCCAGGATTCCTAGCCTAGGAAGCCATCCAGTTTTTCCTTGACTGATTGGATGTGATTGACTGGCTGTTCAAAGGAGTCTCATGTTTTTGGAGCTCTGCCAAAGCTCCCCTCCACCTCTGACCCTGTCAACATTGGGAATGGAGTGATGGATTGACTTTGGTTATGGCCTGGAAACCATATTGGGTTCCTGATGGGATGTATAGTCCAGAGGCCTTGAACATATGGAAGAGAGAAATTTAAAAAAAAAAAAAAAATCTACTCTATAAAATCAAGAAAATTATTAAAAATTGCCTCCTGATACGAATTGGAGGAGACATTTGATACTCCCATATCTTTTTGCACCCACTGATAAACTTAATGAATGCCACTCTACCTGTTTCTCCGCAGGGTTTGTTTTTGTGGGCTCATATGCTAATGAGCGGGTGTTATTTTGGTTTTTTTTGAGCAGCCTCTGCACAACCATTTAAGCCTTTCGTTTTTACACCCACTACAGTTGGCCTATTAGGCTTTAATGACACCATGTTAAGTGCCAGTAATGAATAGGCAAGTAATTAACACTTGCAAGGCAGAAAACACTCCTTTTATTATTTATTTATTTATTTATCGAATTTATCAACATGCTGGGGTTTGTGGAGTGGTGAGCAACCTTCACGGGCGAATGAATGGCTGGAGGGGACCTACCAAATCCAGGAATTCCCAGGTGTGGATGGGTGGAGCTGCAGTTTGGGGTGTTTGATGCTCACAGGAATCAATCAAAGAATCACAGGATGAATTAGGTCGGAAAAGACCTTTGAGATCATCAAGTCTCTATGCCCCAACACCTCCTCATCAACTAAACCACGATTATTAATCACTGAGTGCCACATCCAGTTTATTTTTAAACACATCCAGGATGGTGACTCCACCACCTCCCTGGGCCGACAATTCCAGTCTTCCAGTGAAGAATTCCAGCCAGAGTCTTCCAGCCCAACCACTCTCCCAGTGAAGAATTTTTTCCTGATTGCTCCATTCTGCTCCAGGGATTTACACCCAGGCCTGCGATCATCCCCAAAGCTGTTGGGATAAAAAAATAACCACAAAGTGATGTTTTGATGTCTTTTTTTTCGTGTGCAGCCACGCCCTGCATCAAAGCCATCAGCCCCAGCGAGGGGTGGACCACGGGAGGAGCCATGGTCATCATCATTGGGGACAACTTCTTCGATGGGCTGCAGGTGGTGTTTGGGACCATGCTGGTGTGGAGTGAGGTGGGTACAGCTTTCTCCCCAGCCCTGAGTGGGGAAACTTCCCTTTCCTGAGGGGCAAACGGGTTAATTCCTGTTCTGTGAGGTGAGACACAGCGAAGGGAATGCACGGAATGTGCTTTCCTTGCTGTGTGATGTTGTTGACTGATACCCAGAGTGGAACTGGAAAATTCTAGGCATCTATAAAATCAAGAAAATTATTAGAAATTGTCTCCTGATATGAGTTGGAGGAGACTTTTGGTAGTCCCACATCTCTCTTTCACCCATTGATGAACTCAATGAATGTGACTCTGCCTGTTTTTCCACAGGGTTTGCTCTTTACAGATTTATTTACACAGGTAAAGGTAGAGAAATAAAGAAAGGGTTTGAGTTCGGGGAGGAGAGAAGAAATCAGTCTGGAAATAAAGCAGCAATTAACCAGTGGGCTTCAGAGCCCAAGTTTCTTGATGACAATTGATCCTAAAACGTGTGTTTCTCTCCAAGGAGCTACCCCAGGTGTTTCACTCTGCTGATAATACAGAAATAATACAGTGATGACACTGAAATAAAGAGGTTTTGCTGAGGGCTGTAATGGGGGGAAATGGTGTTAAAGTGCACAAGGGTAGAGCTGGAGATGAGGATGAATTTTTTTTTGGTGAGGGCCGGGCAGAGGTTGCCCAGAAATTCTGTGGCTGCCTGGAATTGTCCCAGTTTGGGCAGGCTTTGGAGGAACCGGGGACAGCAGAAGGTGACCCTGCCCGTGGGGTGGCACAGGATGATCATTAATTCCTTCCAACCCAAACTCCTCCATGATTTCCTCGTGGAACAAACGATCAGCACAGATCCCTGACGGTGTCTCTCCCGTTGCCGTTCCCAGCTGATCACACCTCACGCCATCCGCGTCCAGACGCCGCCGCGGCACATCCCCGGCGTGGTGGAGGTGACATTGTCCTACAAATCCAAGCAGTTCTGCAAAGGAGCACCAGGCAGGTTCATTTACACAGGTAATTTTCATTCACACAGGTTAAAAAATAAAAACAACAAACTGGGATTTTCACTCCGAGCTCTGTGGTGCTGATTGGGATTGACTGGTTTTATTTATTAACCAACCCTTGGCTGGTTTTATTTGTTTATTCATTTATTTATTTATCCGTTTGTTTATTTATTTCACCTCTTGCTCTCCCAAGGCCACTCTGGGATTGGTGACATTTGGATGTGTGAGGAGGTGGTTTTTCATAAGGCATTTTTACTGCACATTAATAGTTTTTCCAACTGCTGTCACAACACTAGTCTGCCTACAGAGCATACAACCAAATATTTATGTTCAGCTCGATTACATTTGAGCTTTCCTCTATTTTTTTAAATTTTGTTTTATTTTATTTTAATTTATTTATTTTTGGAAAGAGTCACACTAAGATAGAATGCTTGAAGAAGAAAACGCCAAACTGTTGGAATGATGAATATAAAAATCAGCTCTACAATTTCCAAGGGTAAATCTCAACCAGCACAGTGAGGAGCTGGGGGAGCTCACCTGCACCCTGTGATGCGTTTTTATAATTTTGTGGTTTTATAATTCTGTGTTTTTATAATTTTGCACTGCTGCACTCCTGGGTCTGTCAGCATTTCCCCTCTGAAGTTCCCTCACTCAGGGGTACTGCAGCTCGGCCATCAAACCCCTCTCGTCACCAAAATGGGATTTGTGGACTTCTCCATGAGTTTTCCACATGGAAAACTTCCTGTCAGGATCCTATAGACACGGAACTGTGCTGGAGAGAGCAGCACAAACCCAGAGAAGGGCTCTTTGGAGGGGGATGGCAGCTGCTGAGCCAACTCTAGCAGTTCAAGTGAGAGATAAAGTGCTTAAAATGAGAGACAAAAGCCCATTTTTAAATCACTACAACTAAATTTTAATCCCTGCGTCTGGTGAGGATCCAGGTTGCACACACATCCCACTGTTCTGAGCTGCTCTCCTTTCATCAGCTGCTCCTGGAATAATCACACATTTGTTCTCTGCTGCTAATCTTGCTGTAGCCTCGTCTCCTGCTTTTAATACGACACCAATTCAAATTCTCTGCTGCTCTAAGTGGTTCCATTACAGCTCCCTTGGCTTTAATAACACACCAGTTTATGCCAGCTGAGGGCACGGCTTGTAGGCTTTCCCAGCTCAGCTTTGATCACAGCTCTGCATTTACTTTGTCACAGAGATGCTAACCTGGAAATGTGTATATCAGGGAGATTTGGAACATAATTTTCCTTGCTGAGCAGAAATCCTCCAGGGGTTACCTTGTCAGAGCAAAGCAATATAAAATCATCCTCGGGAAAGGTTGGGCTCTGGGTTGTGCTGCATCAGCCTCCCTGCCAGGATTTGGGGATGGGAAGGTGCTGGTTTGCTGAATCTTGTCAGGAGATTGGAGGTCTTGTTGTCTGCTCGTGGGAAACAACACTTACAGGGATGCAGAGAGCTCTGTAAATTGGCAGGGTGAGCTCCCTCGGACAGAAAAACTGATGTGACAAAGCATTTGCTGCTGCCACCGCTTCAGTGAGAGAGACACAGGGGAAAAGAGACTTGCAGGATCTGAGGAGCTGGCAGGGAAGCCAGAGAGGGAGATTGCAGTGGGAATGCAGTGACAAGACAAGGAGGAATGGATTCAGAGTGAGAGACGGGAAATTAAGTGAGATTTATGGAAGGGTTTGCTCTCAGAGAGGGTGAGCAGGCCCTGGCAGAGGTGACCAGAGAAGCTGTGGAATGTCCAAGGCCAGGCTGGACAGGGCTTGGAGCACCCAGGGACAGTGGAAGGTGTCCCTGCCCTGGCAGCAGGGTAGAACAAGATGATTTTTAAGTCCTTTCCAACCCAAACCATTCCATGATTCAAACTTTAGGGCCACAGGTGCCTTTTCTCTGTGCAAACACCTCAAAGGTTGGCTGTCCCACTGCTCTGCAGTTGGCACAACTTGCTCAACTCTTTTCCTTTTCTTTCCTCAACCGAATTCCTTTTCCTTCCTATTCCAGTCAGTCAGAGGAGCTGTGTTTAAAATAAAACCTTTCTTTTTTGGTTTTGAAGGGTAAGGAAAATCAAAGAGGAAGCACTGTCCCCACTCTGTTTGAGCTTCACATAAATGAAGTCAGGGAGTTGGTGACACATTTAGGTCCCTCCCTACTTTTGTACAGCAAATCTGTTGTTAAAATCCAAGTTTTAAAGCAATAAAGTCATGCTAGGGAGAGGTTTGCAGGCTCACTGATAATTTAGTTTATTCACTAGCTGGCTGCTCTTTTCGTGCATACATTATATCGTGTCATGCTCAATTTTTTAAACTACATTTTGGGAGGTTCAAGCCTGAAACTCTGGATTTTAGAGCTGCCAAAGGGATTTTGTACCTGAGTCCATTTTTGGGGGGAATTTCATTTCAGACATCCGATCCCTATGGAATAACAAACAGCCTGCATGTCTGGCAGACCCCTCTGAGGTCTCCACGAACCCCAAAGCATTTGGGTGTAATTTTGCCATATTTCTCTGTACCACACGGATAAATCCCTCCTGACCCAGCAGCTCTTTCCTCGGTGGGAGTGGAACTGTGGGGAAGCTGCTCGAACTTGCTGGTGGATTCTCCACCTCTGGCCTCCAGTTGGCAAGGTGTCATTCACCCCTCCAAAACTGGGTGTTGGTTTCTAGCAGCATTTCGCGACAGAGATATTTTTGTTCCGTTAATGAGTAAAACCAGCGGTGGCCAATTTTTGTTGCAGGCTGTACAGAAAACCTTTGTGCTGAGAGACATAATGTGGACATTGATCCAGGATGGCTGTGGCCTGAGAACAATTCAGCATTGTTGGGAAGTGATTTGCTGCTGTTGATCTATCAGGATGAAAATATCCATGCCAATCCATTGGAAAAATGTTTGTTGAATTATAGCCAACTTCTTCTTTTTCTTCCTGAATTAGCATTTTACATATTCCCATTAGCTGTTTTTAGTAAGTATATATATATATGTATGTGTGTGTATATATATATATATATATATATATATATATATATATATATATATATATATATATATATATATATATATATATATATATATATATATATATATAGGTATATATATATATACACAGATATATATATTTGAATTCCTATATATTTCATGTTTGAATTCTCATATATTTCACATTTCTTCAGCTCAAAACACGTAATTCAAGTGAACAGATTTGTGATCAAGAAGATAAATGGCACATCATCATGTTGTTTAGGCTCTTAGGGAATTGGCCTCTAATTCTCAGGATAATTGGCAAAATAACCCACCTCCCAAACAACCCCTCTTCCCAAACGGGATGTAGATTCCGTGGCAGTTGAAATGTGTATTATTAAACTCCTTAAGCAAACCAGAATGTCTCCCAGTGGAGAGCAAAGACATTCTAAGTATAGCCAAGACTAAATTCTCAGGTCTGGGTTTTCTCGGCTCAATTCCCACTTGATTATCTCCTGTAATATTTAAACTTCATGCCATGCCATAATTATTTAATAAAAAAGTAAATATAAAATGTATCTCAGCGGGGAATGTGACCTTTTACCTTCGTGTTGTTACACCGAAGGGATACACAGGGAGCCTGGATCAGCGGAAAAGTCTGTCTCACTTGACGGGTTCATTCTCCTGGTGCAGGAGATGATTCCCTGCGAGGTTCTCGGCATATTTTGGATGATTCAATCAGAGCCATCAGCATCTCTTGCAATCAGGGGTTTTCAGCTCTGCCGGGGCCACTAGTTATTCGAAAAAATAGAGTTTTTTTCACCCCAAAAGAACCACTAATGGCACGAGGGGGTCTAAGACAGCACTGACTGAGGGTGTTGCTCAAGGACTTACATATGTTACTTATTAAATGTGTCATGAAATTCTTCGCAGGATCCTCAGCATGAATGTGTCGTTTGTGTTAAAATGTGCATTTTGAAGAGCGAGGAAATTCAAAGCAAAACCCCCCCCTGTAATTGTGCTGGTGCATTGCTGATGTGTTGGAGGCAGGCAGAGCCTGAGCACACAGAATGCTGCGAGCTGAATTTTGGGTTCTGCACCAATTTAAACTGGAGTTAGAATAATCACAAATCCGATTATTATTATTATTATTATTATTATTATTATTATTATTATTATTATTATCATCACCGCGATCTCCTAGCAGAGACTATTAAAGTTTTCTGAGATCATCAGCGATGCCGGTAGGGCTCTGCCAGCTATTGCTAACTGAGGATCTGGGTCAAAATATCCTGGTTTATCCACCAGAGATTCAGATCATTACAGGCAAGTGCAGAACACACAACTGGGGAAGGGAACGTGTCTGACGAAGAGCTGTGCCCTACTTCAGGGCTGGAAAACGTTGGGGGTGTGTGTGGAATGTGTTTATTAGAGGAACAAACCCGATTCTCTGATTTCTGGCTGTGTACCCAGCAGAAGATCTGGCCTGGTGTGGGTTTGGCTCGTAATTTGCTTTTTTCCTGTCGTGGTTTTGTCTCGAGTGGAATGTGTGCCCTGAAAGGAGAATTTTGTGCTCCCAAATTATTCATTCCACTTTGGTGGAGGAGGAGAAGTCAGCCAGGGAAACTGGAGCAGTTCTGAGTGCAGAAGTCGTGATTTCTTTGTTCCCCTGTCGAGACAGAGCCATACAAAAATCCATGTCAAACTCACCAGTGTAAAGCGGTTTGGTGTTTTCCTTCCAGCTTTAAACGAACCTACCATCGATTATGGCTTCCAGAGGCTGCAGAAGGTCATCCCGAGACATCCTGGGGATCCCGAAAGATTAGCTAAGGTAAAATAACATTTCACTCAGCCCACCAAACGTGTTATTTCACCTCTAATTCAGACACAACTATAAAGAGACACAACTAAAAGGAGACACCTCTAAAAGAGACACAGTTATATCTCAAATGATAATCACATCCAAATTGTCATTTATTATTTCTGACCAGTTGGTTGTAAATCCAGCAAGAATGGGGTTGTGTAGAGCCCACGGTGATTTTTACGTGTTGGAGCTCAAACACTCTGTGTGGTTTTGCTGCTAAAACGAGTTCAGAGAATAATTCCAGTTCGTTGTCCTTGTCCTCTGCATTTATCCACGGTGGCAAATCCCTGACCCCAAACTCTGAGTCCATACAAAGGAATAGAGTGAATCCTACACAAATCCATGGAAAAGGACACTCTGAAATCCCGTGGGGAATGAGGACACCTGGGGTTTGTCCCGTTTGTGGCGCTGGGAGGCGGAGGAGGTTCAGGACTCTGGAGAGCTCCGGGTCCCGGCGGAGCTCCGGACACGGCACGGCCGAGCCAGGGATCCTCCCGCCCATGGCTCCATTCCGTTCCATTCCATTCCATTCCATTCCATTCCATTCCATTCCATTCCATTCCATTCCATTCCATTCCATTTATTTTATTATATTTATTTATTCTATTTTTTCTATTTCTTTTCTTTTTTTTTAATATTTTATTTCATTATTTCATTATTTATTTAATTATTTCATTATTTCATTATTTTTATATTTGTATTTAATCCATTTATTTT
>VZRM01005889.1:26161-44695 GCA_013397955.1 Grantiella picta | reverse complement strand
CTTTCTCCTTTCTCCTTTCTCCCTTTCTCCTTTCTCCCTTTTCCTTTTTTCCCCTTTTCCCCTTTTTTCCTTTTTTCCCTCTCCTTTCCTCTTTTCCCTTCCCTTCCCACCAACCTCTCCCACCTTAATTTCCCCTCTGAACTAATTAACCCAATCCTGCATTCCACCCTTGGCAGATATGTCCTGTCCTGTCCTGGGATGGTGGACAATCCTCAATTCCAGGTCTCCTTTCCCTCTCCCAGCCATTCCTGCACAAAACAAGGAGAACAAATTTACATCTTCATTTGCAAAACGCTTTGAGATCTCGCCATGAAAAGAGCCAAACAGCAAGAATGAATAATAGATGAGAGCTACAGGACAAGAGACGGGTTTATTCCTGGTCCTAACATGCCAAGTGCAATATTTTTATCTATGTAAATATTTTTCCACAATAAATTATTGTTAGTAACAGTTTTTTCCTTTTTTATTTTTTTCTTTTTTTTTTCTTTTTTTCATTTTTCATTTTTGGAAAGAAGCCTCGAGCTTTCAAAATAGCCTGGTCAGGGAGATCTCTGAAAAACACAACCCTGGTGATGAGGAGTTTCTTTCTGGTGCTACTGCATGGCCATTTGTCCCCCAGAAAAGGAGTTTAATTGCGTATTTAATATTATCCAGGCATCATTACAAGGGGAGAAAAAGCACAGAAAGTTGAATTTTAACTACTCGTGTCCATGGGTCAGGAGGTGCCTGAAAGTTGAAACACTCAGAGGCATTTTGCCACCTGATTTATTTGATTCAATGCCTTTCAGCACATTAAAATACATTTATTTAGGATGCCATGCAGCTTACAGAGGAAAACAAAGTGCTTTAGGGCTCACCACATTGAGATTCTGCAGAAAACAAACATCTCTGACCCCACAAGAAACCCCACAAAAAACCCACAAAAAACCCCACACCAGCAGCTCTGGCTCTTCAGCAGAGCTGGTTTGTGACTCCAAAAATTAAATTTTTGATTTTAAATAACTTTTTTTAAAAAAAGAACTTTTAAAGAATATTAAAACTAACTGCTGTTCCCAAAAGAAGGAGGGATAAAGGATGTGGACAAAGGGTTGGACAGGACAGTGGGAGGTGTCCAGGGGTGGCACTGGGTGGGTTTTGTGGTCCTTTCCAACCCAAACCATTCCAGGATTCCATCACTCCACGGAAAGCAGATATTCCAGAGGTTCCAACATCTATCCTCCCATTTTTTTGGGAATATTGTGATGACAGCTGCAGCTTCCCCTCCCTCCGTGGAGATCACAAACCACCCCGAAGCCTGAGCAGGACAGGAGCCCAGAGTGACCCCGGTGTTGCTGTTGAACCGCTAGCGGAGTGAAAGAACCATCAAATGTGGCACAAATCTGAATTTATTAATTAATTTTAGAACTTATAAAGACTTTCAGAGGTAGTCCGGCTTGGGCCAATTCAAAACCTCCCCCCAGGCTGATTGGCCAGGCTTGAACCGCCTGTCTGTCCAGAGACCGTTCCAATAACATCCAAACTTTATTTATAAAAACACGGGGAGAAGAAGAGAAAATTCCCATGGGAAAGACTCTGTGTTACCACCAGTGATGGGGAATTAATTCCTGGGGATGGATGAACTCCACAGCTTTCTCAGGAAAAGGAAAAGGAAAAGGAAAAGGAAAAGGAAAAGGAAAAGGAAAAGGAAAAGGAAAAGGAAAAGGAAAAGGAAAAGCTCCATTCCCACTCCAGGGTGGAAAAGGAGGAATTTCCTCTTTTTCCCCCCAGCACAAGGTTTTGCCATCAGATCAAATCCCACATTCTTGGGCCGGGAATACAAAAATCCAGCTCCCGATAATCCCAACCCAAACCCTACTGCTGTTCCCCAGGATGTCTCATTTCCCCAGCAAGGACTCCATCCGCCTGGAAGTGTAGATGTGCAAACAAATCTGTTCAGGTCCTTTTTTCCCTGCGATTGCAAGACTTAGCACCTCTGCAGAACGAGCGACGAGCGCTCTGCAAATGAATTAATTAGAGCTCGGCGATGAACGTGTGGGCTGGAGGAGGGTCTGGGAGAACAGTTTGTGAAATAATCGTGGGGGGGGAAAAAATCGAAATTCCCTTCCCCAGCACGCTGGAAGGACAGATGAGACCAGCCAGGGCAGAGGGAAGAATTCCTGGGTGATTCCTGATCAGCAGGAATGCGTCAGAACACGCTGGGATTTCGCTCTGCCCCTTCCCCAGTCCGAAGGGATCTGCCTGGGTTATGGGGCTGCCATAAAAAAATACAAATTCCACTTTCATTTGACTCCTGTTGCTCTGGACACCAGGGCTGCCTGCTTTATAAGTCTACCAGAGTGAAATAAAAAGTAAGACTTCCTGCATGTCTGCTCCACTTCTCAGGTTATGAGGCAGAGGGAAAAAAAAATTCATCAGTAATTGCTTGGCATATGAATGTGAAAACAATTTTAGAACTCCCTGGTTCTGCATCAACATTCACGTGCTTTTTACCAGCTCTGAATTGGGTTTTATCCTGATTTTAGGGAGATGATGAAGGAAATTATTCTGCTCTGCAGCTCTGGGTTAACCTGTAACACCCGAATATTTGCAGAATTACTGTTTTTTCCCCTCGAGGTGTTGCTGGGGGAGATGAGGGGGAGCAACATAAAATCCTGGGATCATGATCCACCCCAAAGCCATGGAGAGGAGCAGGAGGAGGAATCCAGGATGGGAATTGCAGCAGCACGAGGCTGGACAGAACATTTGGGATGGCTGTGTGGGGCTGGTCTGGTTTGTGTTAGTGCAGAAAGGGAATTAATACAAAATTAACACAGCAGAGAAGGAGGAAAATGCTCAGCTGTGTGTATTTTATTAAATCCATCACGGAAAACCAAATTCCACGGGGTTCAAACCCAGGCAGACTTGCCCCAAAATATCTGGATGGGTTTAAACCCCAATTATTATTATTATTATTATTAAAAATTTTATTATTTCTGAGCTGCTCCATCCCCACACTCCGCCGCATCCATCAGCCGCAGAGCACAGCCTCCACCAAGGAGGAGAGAGAGAAGAGAGAAATCAATACTTTGCAATTAAAAATATTTCTCCTAAGTAGCGGAGAGCTGTCTTTTCCTTTGGCGAAGACAGCCGAAAGCTTGTAGAGCACAAACACAACAGAGGTGGACATTCTCCTGCAGCATTCCCCAGGAAACCCCAGGGAGCTGAGTGCCACTTGAGGGACAAACAAAGCACTTACCTCGCTGTAATGCAGAGCCAGAAAGCATTAAAAACAAAAACCCAGCAGCAGCCAGACACTGCAGCTCCTTGCACGGCTCTGGAAATTCCAGTTAAAGCACTCCGGTGCTTGGAAAGGGGAGTGAAATTCAAAATTTGCGTTAATTAATGCGTTGGCCCAGGCAGGGTTGGATTCTGGATGTGTGGGGGAAACTAATTTCCAGTTAAAACTCCAGTTAATGCACCCAAATTTGGGTAAACCGCTTGGAAAGAGGAGTGAAATTCGAAATTTGCGTTAATTAATGCGTTGGCCAGGGCAGGGTTGGATTCTGGATGTGTAGAAAAAACTCATTTCCAGTTTAAACTCCAGTTAAAACTCCGGTTAAAGCACTCTGGTGCAGATAAACCTCTTGGAAAGAGGAGTGAAATTCAAAATTTGCGTTAATTAATGCGTTGGCCAGGGCAGGGGTGGATTCTGGATGTGTAGAAAAAACTAATTTGCAGTTTAAAGTCCAGTTAAANTGGATGTGTAGAAAAAACTCATTTCCAGTTTAAACTCCAGTTAAAACTCCGGTTAAAGCACTCTGGTGCAGACAAACCTCTTGGAAAGAGGAGTGAAATTCAAAATTTGCGTTAATTAATGCGTTGGCCAGGGCAGGGCTGGATTCTGGATGTTTAGGGAAGTCCTGGTAGCCAGAGCTGGTGTTTTGTGGCCAAACCTTGTTTTTTATGGCCAAACCTTGTATTTTGTGGCCAGACCTTGTGTTTTGTGGCCAGAACTAATGTTTTGTGGCCAGAGCTGGTCCTGTAAAATAAAAGGATTTTGTTTCCCTCTGCTCTCCCTGCCCTTACAACATTGCCCAAAAAATCCCCCTGAGCCAACCCTACTTTTTCGGGTTAAACAAGTGAAGAATCAGAAAGAACAACACGGCAGAACAACATACAAATATGAGATATTTCTAAGAAGCAGCAGTTTGGTGTTCTCTTGTCCTTTTATTTTAATCCCAAATCCTCCTCCGTGGGCGCAGCAGGCTCCTCCCGTCTCTGGCTGCTTACAGGTGGTGGGAAGGAATTTTCAGTGTCAAAGAGATTTCCTGATGTTTGATTATCACACGCTCAACTGATTTTCTTCCCCTTCCTCACCCCCCTTGTTCTTTAACACTTCTCCTCAAGCCTAAAATGTTAAAAAATTGCAAAGCGACAAATTTAAATGTCCATTCCAAAGAGAAGCAAAGCTTCCCTGGAGGAGCCTTTATTTCTGTGGAGTTGCCAGATCAGGATTTAAGAGTTTTTGTGTAAAGCTCTGCAGGGGCAAATATTAAAACCCCCGTCTTGGGGAGATCAGAATCCATGGAAAATGGAGAACATTTCAAAGATCAACAGGAAAACCAGGCTGGACTCATCCCTGAGCCATGGGGATCCAAAGGACCCGACCTGAACCCAACCCAGGATGTGTAATCTCTGATTTTCTGCCCGACGCGATCAATTATTGATTTCCACAGGAACTGGAAGCCTCCTGTTGATGCCCAAAGGGACACAGGAAGTTCATGGCAGAGCTGAGGATGCTCCCAGCTCCCAGAGCTGCCCTGTTTCCAGCTGTCCAAGTGTCCGTTCGGATTTCCCTGCCTCCTCTTCCGAAGCCATTCCCCCCCAGCTCTGCTCTGCTGGGAGGAGGAGGAGGTGGCATTTCCCTTCTCTGGCAGCTCCCTGTGCCACTTGGGATGTGCTGTCGCTTCCATGGAAACAGAGCCGTGAATCTTTCTCCCAGGAAATGCTTCCAGACCGCCTTCGTTTTTGTTTTGTTGTCGCTTCGAGAAGAGCCTGCTGCTTGTGCAGGCTGAGGCTGGAGGAATTCTGGTATGATTTATTGTAAAAATGCCTTTTTTGGGAGCCAAATTGGGTGAAATGTTAATTTAGGTGGAAAATATCCTCTTTTTTTTTCCTCCCCCAAGGATTTCCCCTCTTCCGCCTGGGGCTGCTTTGCCAGCGTTGGCCTTGCAGTTTGGACGGTGTGTGGGAATTAAAATATTCCCTGATTTCCCCGTAACGGTCAAGGGAAAAGAGAATCACAGAATCATGGAATATCCTGAGCTGGAATCCCACTGGGATCATCGATCCAGCTGCTGGCCCTGCTCAGACACCCCAAATCCCACCCCGGGGATCCAAATCCAGACCCATCCCAGGGCTCTGTCCCACAGCAGGATTGCAGCTCATCCTCAAACCTCCCATCAAGGTGGAGATGATTTTCCACAGCCTTGGGAAGTGCTGGGGTTGGACTGGCAGGACGTGGAGCTGCTGGAGAGGATCCAGAGGAGACACCAAGGACAGGCAGCTCCTGGGTGTGAGAAATGCTCCTGCTTTGGGAAGCTTCCAGAAGCTCCAAGTTCATCCTAGAAACAGCTCTTGGCTCATGGATTCAGCGGAATTTCAAAGCTCACTGTGCTCAGGAGAGCGGAATACTGGTCTGAAGCCACTGCGCAGAATTTTTGTGGAATTCTGGGGTCATGGAATGGTTTGGGGTGGAAAGGACCTTAAAGATCATCTCATTCCAAACCCTCTGCCATGGCAGGGACACGTCCCACTGTCCCAGGGTGCTCCAGCCTGGATTTGGACACTGCCAGGGATCCAGGGGCAGCCACAGCTCCTCTGGGAATTCCATCCCAGCCAGGAATTCCTTCCCAAAATCCCATCTCTCCGTGCCCTCTGGCAGTGGGAAGCCATTCCCCTTGGAAATTGTCTCTCTCCATCTTTCCTGCAGCTCCCTCAGCTCCTAGAAGGTCACAGTTCAGCCACCCCAAAGCTTCTCCTCTTCTCCAGGCTGGACAATCCCAGTTCCCTCAGCTTTTCCTCACCTCAGATCATCCTCCTTGGAGAAGAGAGAAGCCAGGATGAGGACAGGAGTGACCAAGGTGACACAAACCCATTTTGTGGAGCCAACTCAGCCCTGAGAAGGGTCGGAATATTGGAATCATGGAATTATTAGGGTTGGAAAAGACCTCTGAGAGCATCAAATCCAACTTCCAACCCAGCACCACCACATCCTCCAGTGCCACATCCCCTCAGTTTGAACATTTCCAGGGACAAAAGCTGTAGGAACAGAGGGACTTTGCTCTGTTGTGTCCTTCTCCAAGTTTTTGAACATTTCCAGGGACAAAAGCTGTAGGTACAGAGGAACTTTGCTCTGTCATGTCCTTGTCCACATTTTTGAACATTTCCAGGGACAAAAGATGTAGGAACAGAGGGACTTTGCTCTGTAGCATCCTTGGACCAACTTGCCAGGCACAACAGACGATTTTGGCTGCCGAGGAGAATTCTCCCACTGCTCCATCTGCAATTCCTGTCCAATCCATGGAAACCCGAGTGTTGGTTTCATGTCTCACAACAGCCCGGGGGAAACTTTCATTCTTTTTTTTTTTCTGTTTAATTCTATTCCTACCCCTTCCTATTTCCCCCGCCATCTCGCAAACAATTAATTATAACGCTCCACCTAAATTATAAATTGCCAACTTTTGGAGGGGGGAGGCTCAAAACAAAAACAAAAAAAAAAATTTACTTAAAAATTCTGCGAGGCTGAGATGTCAAGACTGGGGAGAAGCAGCTGTTTTTGGAAATGTTGCCTTTTTCTTTGTTCGGAATGCTATTTAAACATTGGCAGGGGGCCTCATTAAAGATGAATCGATGAATTAGTAAGTAGTGTTGTAGCCAGAAGAGACAGCATGTGCTCCTGTGGTGAAAACAGATTTACACAAAAGAAAGGAACGGGGGGAGAGCTCACTCCCCTCTCAACGTGCAACAAAGTCGGTGTTTTACAATATTCGATCAGGGCAGCGCCAATCCCGGGCAGGCTCCGTCAGAATTTCCAATCTAAATTCATATTTTGGGGGTTTCGAAGTTGGAGCTGGCTGGGAAGTTTCCTCTGGGCTAAAATGGAAATGGAGAAGTTGGGAGCCCTAGAGCGTTTTGGTTACCAAAATGTTATGAAGTGTGAAATAATAATAATTAGGGGTACAGCATGGGAATGGGGAAGCAGAGCTGATCCAGCTGCAGGAGCAAAGAGAGATATCAGCTCAGCCATCACCGCTGGGCTCTGAGGGCATTAATATGGAAATGGAACTCACTTTTGGCACCAGAATTGGAGGGAAGTCCTGGAAAAAAGGATCAGCTTCAGCCATGGAACGGCAGGGGACATTCCCAGGGTGACGAGGGGACAAATCTCAAGGGACAAACCCCGTGTGGAGCTGCTTGTCCTGCTCTGAAATGCAAAGGATTCCAGGACAAAAGGCCTGGCGAAGCTCCTGCCCTCAGCATGGGGTTTGTTCTGGATTTTCCCTTCTGCTCCAGCTCCAGGAGATGCCAAACAGGAGCAGGGCTGGAGCTCCACGCTGGAGCTGTGGGGATGGAGCTCCACGCTGGAGCTGTGGGGATGGAGCTCCACACCAGAGCTGTAGGAATGGAGCTCCACACCAGAGCTGTAGGAATGAAGCTCCACGCCAGAGCTATGGGAATGGAGCTCCACGCCGGAGGTGTGGGAATGGAGCTCCACACCAGAGCTGTGAGAATGGAGCTCCATGCTGGAGCTGTGGGAATGGAGCTCCACACCAGAGCTGTGAGAATGGAGCTCCATGCTGGAGCTGTGGGAATGGAGCTCCACACCAGAGCTGTGAGAATGGAGCTCCACACCAGAGCTGTGGGAATGGAGCTCCACGCTGGAGCTGTGGGAATGGAGCTCCACGCTGGAGCTGTGGGAATGGAGCTCCCTATGTGCATGTGGTGTCACCTGGGTGACCATGTGGTGTCACCCGAGTGACCATGTGGCACACGCAGGGGAGGTTGCTGCTCCTGGTCTGACCCTCCCCTGGGGCAGGGAGGTGACTGACACCAGCATGGGGACATCCTGAGTTCTGGAATGGGAACTGGAGTGGAGAACTCCTTCGTCCAGCACTGAGACCTTCCCAGCACCTCCTGCTCTTCCCCCAGAACACCAGGAGGATCCCACAGAGTTTTTCACCTTCATTCCACCTTCCTTCTATGGAATCACAGGATGATAATGTTGGAAAACCCCTGAAAATCACCAAACATCAACCCAGCACTTCCCGCTCTTCCCTCAGAACACCAGGAGGATCCCACAGAGTTTTTCACCTTCATTCCACCTTCCTTCTATGGAATCACAGGATGATAATGTTGGAAAACCCCTGAAAATCACCAAACATCAACCCAGCAGCACCGTGGTGTTCTCCACCAAACCACAACCCCCAGAGCCACATTTCCCGTGTTTAGGGATCTCTAGGATATTGGGAATTCCCTCGGACAGCCCTGATTTCCCCCTCAGGTGATTCCAGTTCCCATTTCCCCTCCAAACCAACAGCCGAGCCCTCGCTGCCATTTGCCATTCCTTATCAGGGACGTGAGGAGCAGATCTTTATTTTAATTACCTTTCTGTCCCCCGGCTCCTCCCAGGTGCTCCTTGCCCATCGTTTTTGCCGCTGCCTCCCCTGACCGTGACCCAGATCGGGGTTGGGGACATGCAGGAGCAGCAGGATGACTTGATGGCTTAAGTTAGAGCAGCCCAGAGGAGCTGAGACACCTCCAGTCTCACTGGACAGCCCAGGAAAATCAGGTTTTTTCGGCTGTTTTATAACCGACATCTCCATAGGAATGAGAATTTAGAATTTTCCTCTGATATTCGCCACTGACAGGTCAGTTCCCATCCCTTTTCCCTTTTGCTGGGGAAAAGCAAACTGGGAAAAGGTGACGAAATGTTGTGAGTAAATAGCATTTTAGTCCATAAAAATCAAATTAAGGGCTTGAAAATAAAATACCACTCAGTGGAGATGAAGGGAAAGGTATTTGGCCCATAAGCCACACTCTGATCTCAATGAACTCTTAAAAAACCAAAACATTAGGATGGGGAAAAATCTCCAGCAGGTTGTTTTCTAGCTCAGATCGGGAAGCACCAAGAGAAATGCCAAAGGTTAGATGAAATCTGAATTATTTAAATCAAGGGGACGAAAATGCTACAAAAAAGGCTGGGAGAGAACAGCCAGAGAGAGGAATGTAAAATAACAATTTTAAAAATGGATTGAGAAATTGCGGGTTTTAATGGCTGAGAAATGGTCACAGGTTACAGCCTGTGGTTAAGGTTGCAGCCCCGAAGTGGTTAAAAATTCCTGCAGCAGAACATTTATTTAAAAATAAATGAATAAATCTCAGCTCCCTCTTCTCTTAAACCACCACGGCTTCCACTCAAACCGTTTGCTTCATCATCCCAGGGCTGCTCCTCTGCCTTCGCCTCACTTTCCCAAGGTTGGGTCGTAAAAAAAATAAAAATAAAAATATCGTACCTTAAAAAAAAAAAAGAAAGAAAGAAGGAGGAAAAAAAAAAAAAAGAAATGTACTCGGATCTATTGATTTGTGCTGTAGCAAAGCCCCTGACATCCCAGCACGATGAAGATATTGCTCTGGACCCTGTGTGCCTCCTCATACTTCTCCTCTGCTTATGAGCGTCTCCAAGGATGGTATTAAAGATATTGTAGTTCCCACTTTCCGACTCTGGGATATCAGCGAGATTCTCCTGTGTAAAGAATAATTATCAGCACTGCTGTTACCTCTCGTAAGTGTGTAATTACATGCTCTGGTTTGTGGGCTGTAGGCTGTGCGGGTTGGAATTATACAGAGATGACAAATTCTGCCTTTTTCGCCACCTTCTTCCAAATAATAATAATAATAATCATCATCATCATCGTTATCAATGTCGTAATGGAAGAAAGAAAATACTCTGTTAGTGGTTGAGGTTTGATTTTGCTTCTGGAATTGTTTTGAGGCTGAGAGGAGCTTTGAAATCTGAAATTTCTGCCGGAAAATTGAAGAAGGTTGATAGGGGGAGAAGGGGAGTGGATAAAAGAAAAGAAAACCCTGAGCAGGGAGTGAGGGCAGCCATGGAATTCCAGCTGATCCCATTCATCCCACAGAACCTGCCCTGCCTTTTTTGGGAATTCTGGGCTGTGCCAGGAGTGGGAATTATACAGAGATGACAAATTCTGCCTTTTTCGCCACCTTCTTCCAAATAATAATAGTAATCATCATCATCATCATCATCATCATTGTTATCAATGCCATAATGAAAAAAGAAAATACTCTGTTAGTGGTTGAGGTTTGATTTTGCTTCTGGAATTGTTTTGAGGCTGCGAGGAGCTTTGAAATCTGAAATTTCTGCCGGAAAATCGAAGAAGGTTGATAGGGGGAGAAGGGGAGTGGATAAAAGAAAAGAAAACCCTGAGCAGGGAGTGAGGGCAGCCATGGAATTCCAGCTGATCCCATTCGTCCCACAGAACCTGCCCCGCCTTTTTTGGGAATTCTGGAGTGGGAATGACATCCCCAGAATGGAAAATGGGAGAAAACGGAGATTTTCTGGAGGGGAGCAGCTCTGGGTGAGGAGAATCATCCTGGGGTGGTGAAGCTGTGTGGGACAGGGGTCACATGTCTGCCCTGAGCAGCACCCCAATTAATTAGGGGTTCCCAATCAATCTCCCCAGTAAGGGCTTCCCAATCAATCACCCCAATTAGGGATTCCTAATCAACCACCCCAGTTAGGGATTCCCAATCACCCAATTAGGAGTTCAAGTCACCCTAGTTAGGGGTTTCCGATCACCCCAATTAGGGGTTCTCAATCAATCACCCTAATTAGGCCTTCCCAATCACCCCAATTAGGGATTCCCAATCATCCCAATTAGGGATTCCCAATCATCCCAATTAGGGATTCCCAATCATCACAATTAGGCCTTCCCAATCTCCCCAATTAGGGGATCCTAGTTACCCCAATGAGTGGCTCCCAATGAATCACGGCTATTAGGGGTTCCAATCACCCCAATTAGGGGTTCCAAATCATCCCAATTAGGGCATCCCAATCTCCCTAATTAGGGGTTCCAAATCATCCCAATTAGGGCATCCCAATCTCCCTAATTAGGGGTTCCCAATCAATTCCCCCAGTTAGGGATTCCCAATTACCCCAATTAGGGGATCCTAGTTACCCCAATTAGGGGTTCTCAATCTCTCCAATTAGGATTTCAAATCACCCCAGTTAGGGTTTCCAACCAATCACCCCAATTAGGGGTTCCCAACCACTGCAATTAGGGATCCCCAGCCACCCCAATTAGGGGTTCCAATCACCCCAATTAGGGGCTCCCAGTCTCCCCAATTAGGGGATCCTAGTTACCCCAATTAGGGGTTCCCAATCTCTTCAATTAGGATTTCAAATCACCCCAGTTAGGGTTTCCAACCAATCACCCCAATTAGGGGTTCCAAATCATCCCAATTAGGGCATCCCAATCTCCCTAATTAGGGGTTCCCAATCAATTCCCCCAGTTAGGGATTCCCAATTACCCCAATTAGGGGATCCTAGTTACCCCAATTAGGGGTTCCCAATCACTGCAATTAGGGATCCCCAGTCACCCCAATTAGGGGTTCCAATCACCCCAATTAGGGCCTCCCAGTCTCCCCAATTAGGGGATCCTAGTTACCCCAATTAGGGGTTCCCAATCTCTCCAATTAGGATTTCAAATCTCCCCAGTTAGGGTTTCCAACCAATCACCCCAATTAGGGGTTCCCAGTCACTGCAATTAGGGATCCCCAGTCACCCCAATTAGGGGTTCCAATCACCCCTATTAGGGGTTCCCAATCACCCCAATCAGGGCTTCCCAGTCACCCCAATTAGGGCTTCCCAGTCACCCCAATTAGGGCTTCCCAGTCACCCCAATTAGGGCTTCCCTATCCAAACAAGTCCCCTGTCAATATTCAGACATCACTGGGAACCACCAGAGCTCCTCTCTTTGCCCACACAAAGCTCGAGATTTATCGGGATAAACACCAGGGATAAATATTGGGATAAAACCCAGGAACAAACCCCAAATTCATCTGCAGCCCTGAAAAATCAGCAGGGAAAAAGAGAAATTTTTTCCTCCTGGACTCTACAGCTGCTTTATTCATCTTTAAGAGAATTAAAAGAGTTGATATTCGCTGCAAATTCGGTTGGTGGCTCTATTTTTGTTTTCCTGCTCCCACCAAGGTTTACACATACTCATGTTCCCTTCAGGGGAAGTTTTATGGTGATTACTGGGGAGAAAGCCAAAAGGGACCTCTATAAATACACCTCGAAAGGCTCCAGGATTTAAATCAGATCATTTCCGTGGGTTATTTCAAGGATGGGCTTGCAGGGTGTCCCGGGGAATGCGATGGTTCGGATCCAAGCCTCAATGAAATTCCACAGGAAAGTCACAAAATGGAAAATTCATTACGGCGTTATTTACTATTTGGGGTGGTTTTTTGTGTTTTTTTGGTTGATTTCCAGCAGCTTTCATTCCCAATACGAGGTAGCTGTAATTGCAGCAGCATTCCCAAGTAAATATTCACAGGAGAACACCAGGTGAGGTCAAATCCTGAGGTTTTGGGAAGAATTCCATCCGGCTGATCTCGCCTGGAATGGCGACAAATGGATTAATAATTTGAGATTTTGGCTCTCAGGCTGCTCTTTGGAAAGGGGAAGCAGTAGTTTCATTTGCAGAGCAATTAGAGGAGATTATCTGGAAGCCCAGGATGGTGTTTTACAGCTCAGGCAGTAAATAACTCCAAAGGGATGGAAACAACTCGGGGTTTGCTTCGTTTCCATCCCTAAAATCCCACCAGGAATCAATTCTCCCACTGCAGCTGAATTCTGAGGCTCTGATAGGCAACATCTCAAGGATTGGGATGAGCTGGACTTGGAGGTGTTTTCCCAAACCGTCCTGGGATTCTGGGAATAAACAAAGAGAGGGAAAGGTGAATGAAATCCAGAGAGGGGAAGTCACCTTCCCAGAGCTGAGAGGGAATTGGGGATGGAAGCAAACCTGGAATTCCAGATTCCAAATCCATGGCCTGGATGGGTTGAGCTCTCTGAGGTTTTCCAATGGAAGGACAAACCTGGACTCTGGCTCAGCCAGAAAAATCGGGAATTTTTACTGTTCAGGTCACCTCTGAGACAAAAAGGGTTGAAGAAATGAGGCCAATTCATTGGATTTTGGATCAATTTGTGAATAGATCCTAATTCCCCAAATCTGTAAGAATTCTGTTCTTGGTACAGAGCTCAGCAGCCACCCCAGGGAGGAGGTGAATCCCAGTATCCAAGGCAGGGATGGAATGGGTTTAACTGGGATGGAAGGGCTTGCCCACAATCAGAAATTTGGGGTCACATTTCTGCTGGTTGACAAAGATAAAAAAAAACAACAGTTCTGGCCTAAGAAAAATTCCTTCACTCGTCCTTCTCCCCAGGCAGGTGTGTTTTCAGTGAGCAGGGGGAGAACATTATCATTGTTTCGTTGTGTTTTTATTTGTACAGAAAATAGTGGGAAATTCTCTCCTTTTTCATCGTTTCACATATTTCATTTAATACAAAATCCAGAATGTTTCAAGCAGTGCTGAGAGACATTTTCTCCCCCTATTTTACACCTCTTCCAGTCCCTGTGCCACAATTCTGACGTGGAAGGCCAGGAGGGATTTGGGATTCAGCTCCCTCTGGAATTCGGAGAGATTTGGGGACCAATTCACCTTGGGAAAATCCTAAAATAATCTAAATAGCGATAGACTCTGTGTGCTCTTGGATCAACCCCAAAAGGCAAAAATCGAGCCAGAAAAGAACAAGGTGAGGGAGAGACACGGCTGGGACAGGAAAAATAGGAATGAAGTCAAGCATGCAAAATTGTCATTAAAATTTACCAGGCCAGGGACTAAATATCTGCCTCTCCCTACAAGGGCTGATGGAGAGAGGCAGAGAAAAATTAATAGGCACTGAGTCAACAGGAATAAAGCTGGATGAGTTGGAAATTACTCCAAAATCTACAAGGACAGGTGAAGTTTTAAATACGTTTTCTTTTCTCATATACTTGTATTTTAAATCCTGCGACAGCAGGAAATTCTTAAGGCTAGAAGAGGAAATAATTCACAGTTAAATGCCATGAAGATACAGGGAGAGTCACAGTGTTGGGTATTGAAATATCAAATTATTTGCCCAGAGTTAAGGGAATTTTGCTCCTCATCTCGGGTGAATCTGAATAGCTTTTATTGAGAAATTTTTGAGGAAGTTCGCGTGAATGGAGTCTTTAATCTGGGTTTTTTGGGTTATTGGGTTTATTGGTTCTGGGACACGGGAGGTAATGAGGGAATAAAAATAGAAATTTGGGCTACAAAAAACAAAAACAGAAGCAAAAAACAACTCATACAAAAACAAACAAACAGCAACAAAAAAACCCCACAAAAAACCGCCACCAAAAAACCACCAAAAAACATAAAACAAAGCAAAACAAACAAAAAAACCTAAAAACAATAAAAGACCCAAAAAAACTCCATCACTACAACCCCCAAAAATCTGCCAAACAAATAAACCCCCCCCCCCAAAAAAAAACCCCAAACACTTTTTCTGGTGCCTCAATTCCTCCTTTCTCCCAGCCTCCCCAGTATATCCCAGTTTAACCATTCCAGGGAGGATTCATTTCCCCAACTCCATCCTCAAAACCTTCAGCTCAGCATCCTCTGCTCCAAGATGCCTCAAAAATGCTAAAATCCCTAATAAACACCTTTCCTACCCATATGGGAGCTTTTTAACCCTTCCAAACCAGCAGGAGGTTGTTCTCCTTAGACTTCCACCACAAATCCATATAAATGTAAAATTTGGGGTTTTTTTCCCTGTTAGCTCTTCCAAATTCCTTAGGACAGATTTGGTTCCTCTGTTTCAGCTCGGAGGGGGAAAATGCTGTAAAATTTCAGCTCTAGATGATTTAAATTTGGTTCCTCTGTTTCACCTTAGGAGGGGAAAAATGCTGTAGGATTTCAGCTCTGGATGATTTAAATTTGGTTCCTCTGTTTCAGCTTAGGAGGGGAAAAAAGGCAGTAAAATTTCAGCTCTGGGTTATTTAGATTTGGTTTCTCTATTTCAGCTTAGAGGAGGAAAATGCTGTAAAATGCCAGCTCTGGATGATTCAGGTTTGGTTTCTCTATTTCAGCTTAGAGGAGGAAAATGCAGTAAAATTTCAGCTCTGGATTATTTAGATTTGGTTTCTCTATTTCAGCTCAGAGGAGGAAAATGCAGCAAAATTCCAGCTCTGGATGATTATTTTCCTGTCCAAGAGAGAGAGAGAGAACCCAATCTAATTCCTTGATCAACAAAGACAGTTTTCTCCATAACAGAGACAATTCCGAAAAGCATCCTCAAGCTCCCCACCCCGTTTCTCGTGGCTCCCATTTCGGATTTCCACCAAACCTCCCTCCCTCACTCTAATTGAGAGTGAAAAGCTGATTTCTGGAGCCAAGCGGAGGTGCTGAAGGTAAGTGATCAAGCCGGTGCCCCTGCAATAAATCACCAGCGCCCAGGTCAGGGGCCGCGGTGTGAATTCAGCGCTCAATAAAGCCGCGCGCGGCACCTCTCAGCTCCGCGGTGACCTGCCTCGTTGACCTCGCCGCGCTGCCCCCATTCATCATCCTGGCACGGGGGGCACGGCGAGCTCCCCTGCACGGGGCCGGGGTGGGAACGGGAGGGGAGGTGGGATTATGGACAATTCTTCCTTAATGGACTCGTTGGAGTGGCGATGGCGCCTCAAGGATTGTTGGTTTCTGTTCTTTGTGCGTCTGTGGCTTTGCCGTGCGGCTTTGGGCTCCATGTAAATCTTGTGAAATCCTCTGTTTCCAGAGTTTTGGACAAATCGATTCCTCTAAAACTCGAGATCCAAGGACACTTCGCTGCCTCAGAGCCCCAAAATATGGAACCAGCAGTGAATTGGGGGAGCAAACTTGGGGTGATTGACATCATCAGCTGAAGGTGTAGCTGGAGGATTGAAGATCAATATATTGAGGTACAGAACTTATAAAATATGAAAAACTCACGACTCGTCATCCATTTTGGGTGTAGCCTCACCAGCAGGCTCTGTCTGCCCTGAATGTACCTAAAGGCCTTTAATCAATTAATCTGTTTTTTATTCTCCTAAATTTGTCTAACCTGAGTTTCAGCTAACCTTGCTCAGGATCAGCCCAGTTTGGGGGGATTCACTGGTTTTCCCATGGAATATCAGGAATAAGGAGCTCACTTTGCCCAGTTTAGCCCACGGGTGACCCACAGCAAATTAAAGGGAATGTCAGCAATCACCTGGGTGTAAACTCACAAGCAATCTGCTGGGCTGGAAAGGACACAAATATTTGGGTTTCCAGTGCAAATCGAACTCTCCAGCCATAAAATCTTCACGAATATTTGGGTGCAAATTGAACCCTCCAGCCATAAAATCTTCATGAATATTTGGGTGCAAATCGAGCACTCCAGCCATAAAATCTTCACGAATATTTGGGTGCAAATTGAACCCTCCAGCCATAAAATCTTCATGAATTCCAGCTAAATCCCATGCATGCAAAAATCCCTGAGTCATTTGTACACCTCAACACTAAACCTTAAACAATAACTCCTTTTGCTGCCTCATTGCTGCCTCAGAACCTCAGCTGGTGATTCAGCACCACGGGGGTTTCAGAAGGAAAAAATGGGAATAACCCAATTGGAAAAATACGTCCAAATGGCCCTGAAGAAAACGTGTTGATGTTTGTCATTTCCAGCCATAAAATCGTCACAAATTCCAGCTAAATCCTGTGCATGCAAAAATCCCTGAGCCATTTGTGCAACACCAGAATAAATGGAATTACTGCAACACCTGCATGGATTTTTATATTGGGGAAATTGTGCAAAAACCACGCGGGAAAATAGAAATTCAGACCTGCATCCCTTCACCCTTTACCAATCTTCATTCAAGATTTGGCATCACTGTTTGGAACCTGAAAGTCATCTAAATCATCAGATTATCTATTTATCTGGTCATTTAGAACCGTCATCGAGAGATTGTGGCTCATGTGAGGAATTTCAATAATTTAATTGGAGGAAATCACCTCGTTAATGGGGAGTTAAAGTCTCTGTCTGGGCTGGGAGTCTGCGCTCCGTTTTTCCAAAGAAAATGGATTTTTGGGTTCCAAAATGGTGAATTGACAAGGTCATTTTAAGTGCCCTCAAAAATTGGGGCCAAAAAAAAAAAACCCAAACAGTGAGAGCCAATGGAATTTATTCTCCAAAATCTCTGTTGAAAAAGGAACACATGAATACCTTCAAATTTCCACCCATTTTGAGGTTTTTTGCCTGATTTCTTTTCCTTTGGTCTAAATCTGTTTATTGGCTGTGAACAACATGATCCAACTCGAAAGTGGGGGATTGGAGCAAAGACCTCCAGACATCCTTTTAGCCAAAATTATCCTGTAATTCTATTTTTAAAAGCAAAGGATGGCCTGAAATCCACCATTTAAACACTGGAATTGCAGTGATCTTAACACCAACATATAATTATTTGTTAAACCACCAGGAATTTCTGGGGGAAAAACCACCACAAAGCTGAGATTTTCCAAACCCTGAAGGATTTACTGGAAACCAAGGATTTAATGTGAGCGAGGAGCTCAAAACTCATATTCACGAACATCACCCATATTCACTGGAAATTTAGGATGAGGAGAAAACATTCAGTCGTGTTTTCAGACAAAATCACACTGAACCTGCTCATCTGAACAGGGAATTTCAGCCTGGGGTGTCCCAGGAATGCACAGATTTGGGATCATCCTCCAAAGGAGGATCAGGAAATCATGGGATTTACAGACAGCGCTTGATTTACAAAGATCCTGAGCATTTCAACCGAATTCCTGCAATCCAGAGCAGCTCTGTTCCTCCAAATCTCCCAGTTTTGAAGCCACACTCCCACCTTCCCTGAAACCCTCGTCTCCTTCCCCATTTTTCTCCATTTACGGCGCTGAATGCTTGAATGCTTCCCCGGCAGCAATTCCACAGCAAGGACAATCCCCTCGGAGCACCAGACACAGAACCTATTAATAGGCAAATGGAAAGAGCTGGCATATATTTCTCATTGTTTAATTCAGCTCCTCTCAGGAGGCTCAGCCAGCCACAGGCAGAGTGGGAGAGAGAGGAGTCGATGCTCAGCGTGGAGCAAACCTCCTCAATTTCTTCCCAAATCCCACATCCCACGGGGTGGAGGTGTTCCTTTGGATAGACAGATTGGGATTTTGGGGGGAAGAAGCTTTTAATCCACCCCGTGCTGCCCACAGAGTTTGGTTTTGGGGTGGGAAGGATGCAGAGATTAGGGGAAGGTCACACTCTGCAGAGTTGAGCTGTGGGGGAAGGAGTTGGGAAGGGGATTGAGTGTTTATTCCCAAATGGAAAATTCTCCTTCATCTCTGGGGCTGCCTTAACCCTCTCCTCTCCTCTCC
>VZRM01005888.1:1291480-1348367 GCA_013397955.1 Grantiella picta | reverse complement strand
GGTGCTGAAGCGGCGCTGCCCCGACGGCCGCCCCGCTCGGTTCAGGCGGCGCAGCGCGGCTCCCCCCGCGCCCCCTCCATGCCCCGCCGCGGCTCCGCTCCGCCGGGCGCACGGCCTCCGCAGGCTCTGAGCATCTTCCCCCGCTGCCCAGCCCCTCAAATACTCCAGCCGCGGAGCCTCCTGCGGCGACTCATGCGCAGACGAGCGGCTGCGAGGCACAGGCTCAGCCAGGGATCGCGGCGTCGGTCTGATCCACTCCCGGATCGCAGGCGAGAGCGGCAGGAAGCCCAACTTTCCGCTGGTTTGCGACTCAGGAAGGATCAGACCTGGAGATGGGTTACCAGCAGTTTGATCCCTGCACTGCGCTTAGGCACACCCTGAGTGCATCGGCTGCACCTGGCACTCCTGAAATCTGTTTAAAATCTGGTGTCTGTGCCTCTGGGCAGGCTTTCCCCCCTTCATCTGAGGGATTGCTTGCCCTTTCCCCCCTACAATACTTGCTCTGGTTACCCTCTGAGTATCCACACCACCACCCCGCTGGCCAGCGGTGAGGGTTGTTTCTTGTTTAGAGACTCTGCTTTGAGTGCTCGGACTCACCAGCTGATTGATGAAGTGCCCACATCATGATGTGGTGATACTGGCACACTCTGTGGAAAACTAAAGTCTCTATCTTTACTATTTTCCAGCCACACTGATAACACAATAGTGTGGTGGTTAGAAATGTTCTTTGTGTTATCACACTCTGAAAAAAGCTGAAAAGACAGACATGAAAGAGAACAGAAATTCCTTTTCTGCAATGTGGACCAAAGATGCCGTGAATTTTTGTCTTAGATTAAAAAAAAAAAAAAAAAAAAAAAAAAAAAAAAAAAAAAGAAGAAGAAAAAAANAAAGAGAGAGAGAAAACAGAGTAAGTTTTGGTGCATCACAGCACTGGTACAGAAAAAAGCTGCCATGTTTAATCACTGTCACATTTTACAGTTGATCGCCAGAACTGACATGAAGAAAAAGGAGAAGAAAAGGTAGCTTTCCTACTATCCAAAATTACTATTAATATCCTAAGGAAATGCTGTATTGTGTATTTTGTCCCTACAGTGTAGCCTTGTCACGCAAATGCGACCACTGTGTGAATAACTGTACATAAAAGTGCTTGAAAGAGCCTGAAGGCAATATAGGTTTTGTTGGGCTTTTTCCCCTCAACAGTAGTTAAATTTTTGGATCATACCCTAATTGAGAAGCTTGCTATCGTAAATTATATGTCTTAAGGAAAGAGCAAAGCATCAAGACATGAGATGTGTTATTTGGAAGTGAACCAGTACTGTGTTATTCCCCAGGATGGAAAGAAAATGAATGTTTTCTCTGATCAGAAAGCTGTCATTTCCAAAGACAAAACAGTGCAGATACATTTGACAGGGCTTACGCTTGATGAACAAAAAGCCAATATATATGTATCCGTGTAAGCATTTGAGGTAAAAGAAATCTATAAAAGCATGACAATACAAGTTTTCTCAAGTTCAATTGTTGCATTTCTGTCATCAGAGAGCTAACACTATTTGGTAAGGGCTGGGAAGAAATGAACCATCATGGGAGAATCTGGCTGTATCCTTAAAGAGCAAAGGTTCTGCAATTGCTCCCTCTCTCACTGCACCAATTCTTACAGTTCCTGCTAGTCAGAATCCATATATAACCTACCTTTCATTCAATAGTGTCACAAGGTCATGGAGCTTTTATGTTAGCCATCTGGGATTAGAGGCTGTCCGTGTAGTGGTGTCAGGTGGGGTAGTTGCTATTTCATATCGTCACAGAGATGTGCTATTCCCTTACTGTGATAGCTGCCTGAGAAGCTGTTTCCTCTTGGATTAGAGAGAGGACAACTTGTGTCTCTTTCTTTGTCTCTCTCTTTTACACATACATACATACATACATACATAATTTCTCTCATCCAGCCTTTTCAAATGAAGAATGAATTGTTTCTAAAAACCGGTGGAGAAAGAATACATTGAAATGAGACAAGAATAATAAAAAAAAGGTGGCAGAAAGATGGGAGAAAAATTATTCTGATTTTTCACATGTGCAGTGAGTTATTCTGGGCTCAAAGAATCCAGTNGAAAAATTATTCTGATTTTTCACACATGCAGTGAGTGGTATGGTCCCCTACAACAATATTCTGGACTCAAAGAATCCAGCAGGGACAATGTTGTTGGAGTTCTCCTTCAGCTTTCAGTGGACCTTTGTTAATGTGACATGTTAAACATGACTTTCTGTGGGAGGTGAGTCCTCTGCTGATCCTTTCCCATTTACAGGCAGAACCCCATAACACTTCATACCAGACGCCTTTTAGTCTTAATTGCAGCTTATGAGGCTGGAAACACCTGTGTGAGCCCAGAAAGCCTAGGCTTGCTGTGGTAGCCTTGCAAATGTAGGCAGTGCCACCTTAGCCCCTGAAAATACATATACTCCTGCCAGATTTTCACATGTAAGCAGACATGTGTAAATCATTGCAAATTTTCACTGCAGTCATACTAAACACACATCTTTCCGCAATCAAGATCTTACTACAGTATTTATCAATGATGCAGTCTTGATGGATACTGGGGACTATAGAGACTGCTGCTGCAATACAATTAAGAAAAGGAAAAATAAAGATGTTCTTGCCAATAATTATCCTTTAATAGGCATAGACTATTTAGTTAACAAATATTGGGTAAGTACTTGAGACTTCTAATAGCTGCACCATTCATTAAATCTACACTTTCATCTGTTCTAAATATTGACCACAACTGGATTTAATGGTGAATGGGCTGTATTTGTTGGAAAAGAATAGGGGAAGATTCAAATTCCTTTTTTAGTTTCACTCCAGGAGAGATGTGTCATGCAAATTTCAATGTAGATCACAACAGCACATAATTCAGCTCTAATCAATGTATTCTGCAATGGCTAGGAACACATTTAATTTGGTTCTAATTTTAAGAAAGCACCATGAAAGAAGGAAACCTCAAACGAATTATATCAATTAATTTGCAAGCACAGAGAACAGCAACCTTTTTTCCCAGATTCTCTTATGACAGGTGAAGGGAGGGAAATTAAATTATATTAACAAATATGGGGGGAAGTGGAATGACTCATGGCACTGATGTTACGTAAAAAGCTTTTCACTTCTAGGGCACTTGCTAAAAAGTGACCCATTTCAAAAGTGAGTAAGACTGGTTAATACCCATGAGATTTTTCAATATGTCCTGTAAATAGATCTGGTACTCATAGTTCCTGACTAGCACAGAGAAATGTCTTCTCGCTACCACAATGGCTGCAGGTGTGTTATTGTTGTCACATTGCATTTAGCTAATGAAGCTTTAGTGAAGTCAGAGTCTTTCCAGTCTCAGCAACAACTTTTTTAATATTATTCTTTTGTTCTTTTTTATTCCGTCTTCCTTTTCAGAGGCCTATTTTATTAGGATTCGAACTACAGAGTCTTTGAACAAGCAGGGCTAGTACACTAATACAGATTTTGTTCTTTCTGGAACAATAAGACAAATAAGAAAGCAGGTAGTAGTA
This sequence comes from Grantiella picta, assembly GCA_013397955.1. NCBI lineage: Eukaryota > Metazoa > Chordata > Aves > Passeriformes > Meliphagidae > Grantiella > Grantiella picta. The sequence continues at coordinate 1,344,818 of VZRM01005888.1, read as the reverse complement.
TTGTGACAAGTGACATCCTGTCAGTCTGTAAGGAAAAGACATGAAGCCTGACTCATCAGTCTAATACAATTCTGAAAGACTGTTCCGGTGGCAGAATTCCAGTAGGCACATTTACCACCTGTGGAATAACTTTGTCCTGAAGATCTTCTTAAAATGGAACTAGGAAAAACTCTACATGTGTAAAGCCCACACGTTCCTTCACTAGGCCTCTACTTTTCAGGGAAAAATTTGGAGCAGAAATATGAAACTCAACCATGCCACAGTTCTGCAGAATGAAATTGCTTCAAAATTGCCTAAGTACTGCAATGAGGAATCTCAAAGTTCAACAGATAATCTTGCAGTTGTATCAAAAGTCTACACTTGCAAAAATCTTTTGAGTCATATTTATGTTTATGCAAACTAGAAATACTTCTGCTGCCTGCAAAAATTTATCTCAAAATTATTCCAGAAGACAATATTTTATTTTGGAAGATGGAAGGCAACAGAGTTGATGAAGGGTCTGGAGTACAAATCTTATAAGGAGTGGCTGAGGGAGCTGGGGTTGTTTAGCCTGAGAAAATGTGACACATGGAGAACCTTATCACTCTCCACAATTACCTGAAAAGAAGTTGGGGACAGGGGGTCAATCTCTTCTCCCAGGTAACAAGTGACAGGATGAGAGGAAAGGGCTTCAAGTTGCACCAGGTGAGGTTTAGATTTGATAGTGGGAATAATTTCTTCACCAAAAGGGTTGTCAAGCATTGAAATGGGCTTCCCAGGGATGTGGTTGACACATCATCCCTGAAGGTATTTGAAAGACCTCTAAATACCTTTAAATGTAGATGTGACACTGAGGGGCATGGTTTAGTGGAGACTTGGCAGTCCTGGGTCAACAGTTGGACTTGATGATCTTTAGGGTCATTTCCAGCCTAAATGGTTCTATGACTTTATTCTTGATATTCTAAATGGAAATAGAAGTGCACAAATACTGGAAGATCACAGGAAAACAAAAAAATTCACAGGAGCTCAAGCCAGTTTTGACTGACATACAATTCCAAAAGTAGTTATATATGGATATGTGTCAATGCTTCCTCTCTCTCCCACCAGTTCATTTTGTCTTTTTCTTCTTCCACAACACAAGGCAGCAGGTAGAACCAGAATTCTGGATTGCAAAATTTGGCTTTGGAATCAAACTGGCTGGTTTGTTTGTTTGTTTGTTTCTTTTCCTAGAGTACAATGTGAAAATGTGAAGGCAAAAATAGGCTATTCTACCGAGCAGCAAAATATATTGTTTTCAGTGAAGTTTGTGTCAGGAGGTAAACAAATGCTAACTAGCATTTACAACTATAATGCAAGTCTGAAATATTAATGTAGGAATACTGTTGCCTCAAGCAAGTGGCACAAGTACTTGAATCTCTGTTTTTCATAACTCAGGGACAAGTTCTTCAAAATATCCAAACTGTGTCAGTTCTTTCCCCAGACTGGTTCTACAACAGAGTTACTCCTGACTTAATTAAATATTCAGGACTTGGGCTATAACTGGAATTTTTTTATTTTATGAAGGTACAATCCTTTTGCGTCTCCAGAAAAAAAGAAAAGGTGAGTGAAATCCTATTGAATCCTATTGAATGAAGGAGCACATATCGTCTCCTTCCATTCTAACCTGTTTTGTCTCTTTTTAAGGATTTGGTATACCAATATATATTTTAACCTGACAGGAATAAAGATTAAAGTGCATTTTCTTACTATTTTTCATTGCCTCACAAACACAGTGGTTCTTACTAGCAGGGCTGTACTACACCAGATTGTTATAAAACTTATCAAAGCTGCAGGAATGGGGATGAAATTCCCAGGAGCCTTTTACTGGCATTTTCAAAAAATGTGCCAATGTTTAGCCCTTCCAGGGGCCAGCAAACATTAAATGGCATTTTTCAGAAACTGCTGAGGCAATTTATTTAGTGTTGCAGTGAAGTTCTAGGAGCCAACACATGAAAAAACCAGCATGTGTTCTTTTGCTGTACTGTAGAAATTCTCCTTTTACTGCCTTAGTTGTTCCAAATCTCCCCCACATCTTACAGAGATGGTTTGATTCTGTTTTCCCTGAGTCAGTGCAAATCCAAGTCTCTTAAAGCCACTGGGAAAACCAACTCAGTGGAAATGAAAGCAATCAAACACAAGACTGTAGAAACAGTATGAAGCTTCTACAATGAGGCCATTTTGTTTATTGTTATTTATTAGAGAGAGCACTCTCAGCAAGCACATAAAGAAAAAATTAACCCCACCTGGTGCAATGGAAGGGCTGATCTGCCAGGGATCAGTGCTGAGCTGCTCAGGGACAGATGCAGAAAGCCCTTTGGATGGTTGCAGAGGAAGGAGCACACAGATGAGAACTCTATCCTAAGCTGTTTGCTCAGGAGCAGTTTAAGCAGATGCTGAATCAAAAGAGCAGAGAAAGCTGGGCTGGACAAGCCACCTTGGTTTGAACTCACACATGAGCAGAGCAGCTGCAGCAGGACAATTTTCTCTGGCATTACGGCACTGTGCCTCTCGGCTCTGAAAATCTCCTCCTACAGGATGGGCATAGCTTATCTTCTCATGGACATGCAGCAGACCAGTCCCCATAATTCAGAGTAACAGCTCTGTGTTGTACAGAGTTCACCCTGCCCCAGCCCTTTAACCCTCACACATTAATCTTTCTGCATCAGATTTGAGCAATCTTTCTTGCTCAAATACCTCAGTTTGCCTTTCCTCTGCCCCTCACTGCAGAGACATTTCTTCACACCCTCGCTGACAGGTACAGCTTCTGTTGGTGAAGGTAATCAACTGGCACCATCTGCCTTGAGGAATAAATAGCCAAGATATTTTCTACAGCAATCCTGTAATATCTAGGCACTGTCCTCCCATCACACCCATCCTTTTACCCTGCCTACCCACCCATCCACCCACCCCCACATCCATCCGCAGAAACATGTTTTTGCAGAAAATACTCTGGCTCAGAGGCAACTCCACTCTAAGAAATGGAATTGGCAGGTAATAAATAGGCCTGTGCTATGCTGCTTTCATAGAAACACTCAGGAGCTAAGGCTTTTAAATGTGAACACAGGTTATTATGAGTGCACAGCTATCTTGGAGCCTCTATTATCATGCACCTTTCACTGTGTGTTTCACTGAGTGTATTAAAAAAAAACAGCACCAAAAAGCCCCTCTTTCAGGAGGGTAAAGAAAGAAAATCAAGAAACTGCCAAGACAAAATTGACGCTGTATAACACAAACTCTGTGCACTGGCATAGCAGGGGCTCCCACAGAAAGTAAGTTGCTTAGGAACAATAATAACATGTAGCCCCCAGGCATGTTCTCCAAATATGCAGGAAGAGAAACCCAAACTCCCACCAGAAGTATAGAAGTGAAATATTTCACACCCCTCCTTGGGTCTCACTCTCATCCTTACCTGGGATGAGCTTTATCTGGAGAGCACAGGACAAGTTGATCCCCAGTCCTGCCAGGAACCCCTCCACAAACAAATGCTATCAAAGTCAGTAAGATCTTCAGAAACTCACAGCAATGTGGAACCAAAGCACAAGTGGGAATTATGGCTCTCTAAAGCCACTGCTACTATACCTCCTACAGCTCCCTTTGCCCAGCTGTGGGGCAGGCTGCAGGAAGGGTTCTCTTACCCCAAGCAATGTGATCGAGCAGCCTTGCCCTGACCTGTGTCCGTGGCCGCAGAGGCTGAGTGACCCTTGGGCTGGACTTCTGCTTGTTTGCCACATTGGGGTTGTGCTAGCTGCTTCCTCAAACCTTGGTCACATCGAGGAACATGGGAATGAAGGTCTTTCACAGCCAGGGAGAGAAGAAATGCCAGAGCTCCTCCTCACACAAGAGCTCTGGGAGGTCACCTATAGCTGAAGCTGTCTGCTGTACCTCACTGATCACAGCTCCTCAGGAGCACCACAACTCTTACCCTGGGAACCCAGTGTAAATCAGTTATCCTCAAAACATTTTTTCCTCCTTGTGCTGATGAGGTCCCTCGAGTTTTGTAACCTCTGCAATTTCTTTGGAGATGTGTTGCAAATTAATAATTTATTCTGAATTCTGAATTTTTTTCTTGATAATTCAGATAATTTTTGTGCCTCTTAAGGTCATTTAGAATTTTGTCTCTTTCATGGATAATTGTTTTCATTAGCATAGCAGTAGTCTTGGAAACAGCTAAGCAGAGTTTTGTACCCATCATCCAGCTTTATGCAATGAGTTAAGCAAGTAAAAATATGCTGCTCTCATGTGTGTTGTCATACACAGAGCTGTTCTGGGAAATTGGTGTGGAGAGCTGCCATGAACTCCCCCTGCCACTCCAATATATAGTTTCTGGTATTTTTGACACAGCAGTTTCAAAAAAAAGGTAAATATAATCTGAAAAATGCCTTTAATCCCCACAAAAAATGTTCCAGGGTTTGGAAAAGCTCCCTTACAAGTTGAGCTAATTAACTTGCAAGCCTAAGATAGGAAAATTTTGGGTTTAATTCCTAAATCTGCTTGAGTAATCCAGGGTAAAAAACCTGCCTTGTTTTAATATATCTGACCCTTCTGTATTTGATATGCTAATTGCTGCTAGATTTTGTATTTTTTTAGTACATCAACCTTTTATTGCATATTTCCATGGATTTTTTTTTTCTCAACACTGTTTAATTATCCTTGGATTTCACCATTATCTATTTTCTCTCTGGAGCTGTGTCCTCATTGTTATCACATTCCTTACTGTATTCCTTGAACTAAAAAGAACCCTGCAAATTTTTTGTGATACTTTCAAATGCTGGTCTTTAGCTTCTCACAGGAATGGACCCAAGGCTGGAATCAAAACCAACAAAACCACCAAAGTCATTGGCAGAGTTAGAGTACATGAAACTGGATTTCACAAGAAGTGACTCAGTGGATTTGAGATATCTCAGTAAACCACAATGCTCTGATATCATTTTAGGGTAGAATTCCTCAAACATGCTCATTCAAGTCAGCATTTCTCATTGTTTATAAATGGATATAGCTAGTAAAAATGTCCCAGGAACAGCTATTATGTTAATTTTGTAAAATTATCTATGTTCTTTGAGATTATGTATGTGCTATTCCTTTCCAATTACATTGTATAATTGTATTCAAAGGAAGGTGTCTGCTAACTTTAAATGGATTTATGCATAGCATTGAAAGTTGTGTTGTTTTGTTTTTAATTAGCTAATGTTAAAAATCAATAATCAAGGTATATTAAGAAGATTTATAGATCATCAAACCAATTAAAAGGAACGGCTGTGACAATTTATTTTGACATTCTTTCAGAAGCAGGTATGCAATTATCTTGTTTGTATTACAGCATGAATAAAAATTCAAACTTGGTGACAAAAAAAAGGTCTTATGTTGCAGAGGATCTACCTATTTTGTCCTGGCTAACTTCTCTCACTGCTAACAAAGGAATGGCTCCTATCTCAGCTGCATGTGTTCAGAATCAACTTTAGCCAGGGCATGGCTTATACATTTCTCCACCAGATTAAAGAGACAGTTACCTTAAATTCTGTTACTCTAAGGGGACAGATTAAGTCCACCAATTTGCAGTTCTTAATTTGAGCCCTCTCCAGTTCAGCATGTCTTTACCAGGGGAAATCACAATCGAGCATAGCCTTCCAGATGCACTCACAGGAAATACCCACCACACTGATTGTGGAGCTAAATAATCTGTTATATGCTGAAAGCTTGTATTGAACAACATTTGTTTGCATTTGTGGCATCTGATACAGCTGATTTCAAAGGTACCTGGAAATTCATGTAGCAGCACATTCTTCCTGAGATCAGCGGGGTCCTTCCTCCTTTTCAACGTAAGGTAAATTAAGCGGCCTTACAGGTATGATTTTAATGGCTTTTTAAAACACATACTACACAGTTCTTTTTATTTAGCTGACTGATCTGGACCACTCTAGGCTATAGACAACTCTTCTTCATTGTTACTTGTCTCTATTTTGGTTTTGAGGTGAAGCTTTTGTCAGTGATCTTATGTTATCTCCCAAGTCCCAGATCAAAGTATTATATATTGCAGACCAAAACCAATTTCCCATGTTGTTCTCTATGAAACATTATAATGTGATGGTATTTCTAAACTTAAAATTGCATTTTATGTAAATTGTCTTGTATAATAACTAGCTCACAAATAAAAACTGACAACTTTATTATGCTGTTGGAAAAAAAAACCCAAACAACAAACAAAACTTTTATTAAAGTAATGATTGAAATCTGGCCATTTCTACATTCAGTTTCTCTAAATTATGTTTTTGAATATAAGTGACAAGCAGGATGTTCCTGCAGGGTACAAGGAGCAATCCTGTAACACGAGAGTTGCGGTTCAAAAAGCAGTGTGTACTGTTTTATAACACCAGCATTTTCAAGATACTCTTAGGGGATGATGGAGGCATGTGGAAGCTTCCTGACCCATCAGCTTTATTCCACTCCCTTCTTGAATTTGGGGCAAGCCTAGTTTTCTTTATTCGGAGCTGATTAAATCCCTGATGATTACAGGTCACAGCAAAGCAATATGCAGACCAGAGGGTGGTGTTTCCCCCTCTCTCAGAGCCAGGTGATCAGCCTGTACCCATTCCCTTTCCTTCTTCCAGGTTCAGCTGGCTATGCAGCCTCCTGGCAGAGCTCAGCCCAGCAGCTCTGCTGAAGTCTCAGTTTCCTGGTACCCAAAGACACTCAGGAAGATTAAACTGGAGTGACTAAGCATGCATCTTACTTTTCCAAGCAGGTCTCTACATCATTTCTGGTTAAACAGATAGTATGTTCCTTTGTTTTAAATAGCAAAAGAAAGCCCAAACAAGAAAACAAACCAACAAAAAACCAAACAAACTCCATGGAAACAAAATGATGAAAAAATATTTAAACCCAAAATGGTGAATGTGGAAGAAGAATCTATGTTACCTGGAAAAAATAATGTCTAAGTGGTCCAGCTTAAGGTTTTTGCTGGTTTGGTTTAGTTGCTTATTTGCATTTTTTTAATCTTTCTGCAGTTTGATTTACACTTTTAAATTTTTTTTCTAGCACTTTCATATGTCCTTGGATGATAAAAAAAAAAAAAACAAAGTCAGGATTTTAAGTCTGTTTTCCCCTCTGAGAATGCATATATTGGGGCACACTGTGAATAAACTGCAGCATCCCAGAATATAGTTCTTTCATCATTGATTGCCTTTAATTACACTCAATTTATAGCATTAGTGCTGCAAAGCAAGGGGTGTCCTGTTCAGAGTCCTTTTCAGCTGGCTAAGCATTAATGGATGATGATTAACAAAAAAACCTCTATGCCTTGCCAGTCCAGGCTAAAAGCAAATTGGTAATTTGGCCAATGCATGTGTTTGTGGTCCACATATCTGAAAAAACAAGTGGCATTAGTAGTGTTGCTATATAAATGTATGTTGCATTAATTAGGAGACCAACCTAGGCACTCTTTTTTTGCTTTTTTTTTTCCAGATTAAATTTCAGTTCCAAAACTGCTTCACAACCATTTGGTCAAGCTGAATACACTGGAGGTCTGTTTGTTATGAAACTGTAGATGAATATCCAAATACCAACTGGTGAGTTCTGTCCTCTACCACCAGATGGTTGAGATTTGGGTGGAGGATGGAGAAACAGTCAGAAGGTAACAAATAAGGCCATAATAGAGCAAGATACCTAATTGGCTATAACATTTCTTATTAACATAGTTTTGAACCCACTTGGTGCATTCCCTTCATGGTAATAGAGACAGAGCATGTGAAGTCATCTACCAGAAAGATCTCGCATCAGATTGCAACTTCATTTCTCCTCTCTTTTAAATGGGAAGCAGAAGCATCCCCAACATCTATTAGTGAAAGTTTACATTGCAACATCTGCTAGCTTTAGCACAATTTTTTGATGGTAAGAGGCTGCATCCTTTGTAGTTGCTATAGAACTCCCAAGATACAGATGTTAAAAGTTTTTGTACATGGTGAAATAAGATTAATGAGTGCAAATATATAGAATGTCTTTTCTTGTGTCATGCTACACAGTTACCAATTATCAGTGGAACCCATCTATTTATGCAATATTTTATAAATAACTTCTCTTTCATTGAGTAGGAACACAGATTTACCACAGCCTGAAGATAAAACATTTGTGAGGCTCTTTGAAAAAACTGGCATATCATAAGGCCATGTCAGAGTAAAACTACAGTGAAATGATCACAGAATGACTCTTAATTAACATGCTTCTCAGTCCAGGGATTGTGTTTTTGTTTGCAAAATACACATTTTGAATTCTAAGGAAAATCTCAAATATATTTATTTTTAAAATATAAAGGTTATAAAAATTTAACAAAAAACTTTTCTTTTTACTCTGGTTTTTCAGTGGATTTCAGTGAGCCTGTAATAGAATAAAATGGCTGTAAATATTTTAAAGTAGGAAAATAGGTAGTACTTATTCTTCAGAAAATTCTGCAGGTTTGGCCATTTCAGCAGTCCAGAGCAGTTCAGCTTGTTTGTTTTACTTCTCTGAATTTCCTTGGATGTGTTTGGGGTAATATGAGCACCACAGTCCTTAGGAAGGATATAGTGAGAGGAGCTATAGGGAAAAGGCAGCTGTGTTACTCTTTGTATCTCTGCAATGGCAAGAGCTCAGAGCTTCACTGTCCAAAGTGCTCTTCCACCACCATACAACAGAAGAGCCATTTGATTTTAATGTTGTATAGGACAAAGAAGATGATTTCAAGCAATAGTAGTGAAATAATTCTGATCAGCACAGTTAGTAGCTAACATCAGAACAAGATTAGTCATTACATCATGGCTTTGTATACACATTCTGAAGTCACTGGTTTATTTATTTCTTGTATCATGTTGCAAGGTTTTGTATAATGCACTTGATTATTGTTATGAGTTTGTACTATGCACTTGATTCTGGATTATTGCCAATAAATCTTTACATCTTTCTAGCTTTTTTTCCTCTCAGTGCATTTTTTTTATTATTAGGTTCCTTGGGGGTTTTTGTATTTTGTTTTGCTTTATTTAGCTTTTTTCGTGTCCAAATTAATCTAGTTTCTAATCTCTTAGCCCTGTATTTATAATCTTTTTGGGAGTTTTGATTTCTAGACTTCAAAAAGATTAATAAGCCTCTGAAAAGCTGTATATATATATACTTCAGTTTTTCCAGACTTGGGTCTCTCTTTTCAGATAATATTAGAGATGTTTGTACTCATCATATAATGAGATGTGGTTAGTTGCAATCCCTACAGTATATGCCACTGAACACATATCTTCAACACTGTAGAAGGAAGACTTTATCATTGCCACATATTTACAATTTGCCAGGCAGTTTCCAGCCCACATGAGTATGCTGCTATCCAAGCCAATCTGAATTAATTTAGCAGTAAGATTTCAAGAAATGTAATGCCAAGTGCTTTACTGAACTCTAAATATGCAGCAACCTCAATTTTCCCTTCACACATTTATATTAGAATGGCTGGTGAGGGAAATTTTCAGAGACATGCATATTTAAGCATGGAACCCATTAACTTTCACTTACAGTTTCACTTTGATTTACAAAGGCATTTAGGGATCCAGTTTCCACTGGTGTCCTGTTGTGACTTGGAAAAAACATGCTTATGTCAAAAAAAGAAACTACATCTGCAGAGTGAGTTATTCTTCCTAGCATTTCTCTATTCAGTTCCTTCCCAGCTATGCTAGAAGAAGAAAATGGACTATCCACTGGATCCTGGAATCATTTCAACCCACAATAATGTTTCATACCCTTGTAGGAAGAAAGACAACCATTCCTGATGGATTTTTTTTTCCATCTGCTGTGCAAACAGGTAATAATCACTAGGGTGGTCCATGCTTTGGAAAAAAAAAAATCTCATCAAAGGGGCTTTTGTCTCTATCAGTAGTGCTAGGACAGATTGTCATAACTTCAGTGGTCCCTGCAGGGAAGATGAAGCAATCTGCACAGTAATTCCACAGGACTGCAGTGTCAGTAGGGAATATGCTTTACAGGCATTTTCAACAGCATGGGTTAAAACAGGGTAAAAATAATGAAATAATCCCCTGATAACTGAGTGCCTGTAAGGTCAGAGCTCTGACAGGGCACAGCTATTTGGCTGAGAACCACTGCTGTTCTTGCAGGAAGAGATTAAAAGGAAGATAGTTTAGCAAGAGCAACTTTTAAACCACTCTGGCTCTTAAAATTACTATAACTACCTCCATGCGGTGGTTCATTATCAACCTGCAATTAAAGTAATGGACTTACAATTTCACCAAGTTCCCTTTGCACCACCCTGGCAGTATAAATAGATTGGGCTTTGAAGGGAAGGTACAAGTAATCACTTTCTATCTCTAACTTCCCAGAGCAGCAGAAGGTTTTGACACAAATGCAGAACAACTCCCAGCTCCACAGTGTCTTGGTTAGGAGAGAAGACATTGTGGAGATGATAATGGTGCTTAAAGATTCAGGTGCAGATGTATGGGTCCTAATGGACACCACACTGAACACGAGCCAACAATGTGCCCTTGCTGCAAAGGGGGCAAATTTTATCCTCAGCTTCATTAGACAAAATATCCTCCCCTCTACTCAGCTCTGGTGAGACCACACCTGAAATGTTGTGCCCAGTTCTGTGCTCCCCACTGCAAAAGAGACATGGACAGCCCGGAGAGTCCAACAAAGTGCCACAAAGATGTTAAAGTGAGTGGAGCACCTTGCCTATGAGGAAAGTCTGAGAGACCTGGAACTGTTCAGCCTAAGGAGAAGGTGGCTTAGGGAACCTTGTCAATACACATAAATACCTGAAGAAAGGGTGAAAAGAATATTGAGCCCAGATGTTTCCAGTGGTGCCCAGTGACACCAAGACAAGCAGCAATATGCGCTAGCTAAAACACTGGAGGCTCCCTCTGAACACCATGAAGACTTTTTTATTGTGACACTGTTAACACTGGCATGGGTAGCCCAGGGAGGGTGTGGAGTCCCCACCTTTGGAGAGAATCAGACAGGACATGGTCCTGGGCAGCTGGCTCTAGCTGTCTCTATTTGAGCAGAGATCACTTCCCACCCCAACCACTCTGTGAGTCTGTGACCACTAGAAACTATCAATACACTAAAGCAAAATTGTTGGCAGGATTGTGTCAGTTTTGATAGGATTTTCATGCAAGCAGGTCATGAAGCTTTTCTGCCTTTAGCTTTCCCAGGTAGAAAGAACATCCTCTCCCTGCTCTCCTGGGACTGAGGTCTCAGATAAAAAGAGAGACAGATATTTAGACTTCTGTTCTGCCTGATTTAGTTTAATGCTTAATCTCATATCTCAGTGATCTGACCTGAAGAACTCTACAAGTGAAGTTCTCTTCCTCTACCTTGTCTTTAAAAAAATTCCTACAAATAATATTTACTTTCAAGACTTGTCACAACGGAGACAAAGGTTGAAATCTGTGGTAAGATAGGAAAATGCTGTGGGCAACCTCGACCTTAATAAGCTACAGCTCTGCCCCTAAACAAGCGAGATAAATAACTTTGTTAGAGAATGAAGCAGAGAATGCGAATGTGTATGACTGATTAGAAAAAACACCTGTGGATAATTTGCTAACTGTAATGTAATAAGAAACACCTGATATGCATGTGCAGAAAGGGTATAAAAAGGTGCACCAGGAAATGGTAGAAGCTGATGCCTGCAACTGTGGTGAGTGTCAGCCTTTGAGGTCAGAAAGGGAAATCTCGATTTATGCTTGTAAGATGTTTGTTCCTTGGTCATCTGTATTCATGACCTATAATTAGAGGCTGTATACTCCCCATTTTCAGGCGGTTCTATATATTTTTGAGATTTTAATTTCTGCTGGATTTTATGTGTTTAGTACAGTTATTTTTCATTGCGTTTTTCCATGGATTTTTTTCCCCAGTGCTCTGTAATTATCCTTGTATTTCAGCTCTGAAGCTGTGTCCTCGTTGTTATCAAATTCCTTACTGTATTTCTTGAACTAGAAAGATCCCCTCAGATTTTTTGTGAAACTTTCAAATGTTGGACTTTAGCTTCTCACAGGAATGGACCCAAGGTTTGGATTAAAACCAAGAAAACTCACGAAGTCCTTCACAAAGTTAGCATACGTGAAATTGAATTTCTCAGTAAGTCAGTGGACTTGAGATATCTCAGTAAAGCACATCGTTCTGATATATTTTAAGGTAGAATTCCTCAAATGTACTCATTCAATTCAGCAGTGTAGATAAAGGCGTATTTTACAGGAAACACTAGGTCAATAGTTCAGCTGTGTGCTTCAGCAATGTAAACAAGGCAAAAGAAGACACTATTTCCTGCAGAAGTAATGTTGATGACCACATCTGAGAGAAAAAGGAGAAATAAACAAGGGAACAGAGTAGTCACAACACAGACAAAACACTGCTTGACAATGGTTTCCATACTGATTTTTGAAACTTTCATACTAAATTGCACTATACAGGGAGTCTGACTCATTAGTCCTTTCCAAACCAGTTAACCTTTCAGCAACAGGAGTTTCCCCTTTGGTCAGACTGCCAGGCAGGTTACTGGGGTTTTGCCTTGCTATGCAGTATGAAAAGCACCTATTCACTGAGGTTCTCCTGATTATCTTCACCTAAAAAGTTTCCTGTTGTTGCAGCTGTCTGAGCACTGGTGATGCCTTTGATGTCTCTTCCTCTCCTCCCGTGCTACACTGGAGTTTTGTGACTATGGCCACTTCAGGGTCAATTAATTGTTAAGATTAGGAAGAATTTTCTGCCTGTAATATGTTTGTGGGGACAGGTATGGAAACTGTGTATTTATGGAGCCTCCTGGACTTGCTCTTCATTCGTGTGATGGGCAGTGTCTGCAGAGGTGCAGACATGGCACACCGCATAGATCTGAACAGAGCAGCTTCATGGTGATGGTCTGATCTAAGTAACTCATGAATCCTTGACTTTTCACCCAACTAGAATTCACTGTGTTTCTTAGACATTTCATGGTCTCCAGGAAAATTTTTTTAAAGTTCTCATACGTATGGACTCTCCTGCGTAACTCTTTGAACAATTTTCCTTGTGATCATCCACTCAGGAAAGAGTTACTTCCATTGAAAACATAGAATTTTGTATAATTCGGGTCTTTACTACTTTTATTTCTCTCCATATATTTATTACTCTTGCTGTAATAATGAGCACAACCTTCTGTGTCAGACCAGATTTTGGCATAATTGGTTTCTAGTAGCTGTGTACAGATTGAAAGTTTTAGAGCAGCTAAAAGACATTGGCAAGATTCATGCATACGTAAAAACAATAGCAGTCTTTTAAAAACAATTGTTTTAAAAGGAGCATATGCAGAGAGAAAATAAATATCTACAGCTAAAATGTTCCTAGTTCTCTAACTTGACTTTTTCCCCCTAAAAATTGCTACCAATTTTCTATTCCTTACACTAGATTTTAATACTTTGTTCTTTTCTTATTTATTGATATTAAAAGCTCTAGTGTTTTTCTTGCTAACACCCAAGCTGGTTGGATATAAAGCCATAGCAGCCAGAGATCCTGGTGCTGTGCCTAAACATGTAAGGAAGTCCAGCTTTTCTCCAAGGCATTCAGGGAAGTATGGCTGTGCTGACTGTACCTACACCCTAAAGCAGAGTTACTCTCTGCCTATCTTTCCTCACTGGAGACCATAATTTAGACTATCTCTCCTCACCCTCTTTAATATTACTAGTAAAATCTTAACTATGGCCAAGACTTGTCTTTTGTTTTTAGTTGAAACTGACCAATGCAATTTATTATGGGAAGTTGGAGACACATAGCATGAGAGCATTCCCTTAGAAAAACATGTAAAATGTTAAGAAAACAAAACCAGGTAAAATTCCAGGGGTAGGGAATAGGCATTGTTTTGAACATGCTAAAAACATCTTCATATTTGCTTGGATTTGCTCTTCCATTCGCTGGTCTGGAGAAGGAACTCTGAAATTTGTCAGCCGGGAAAAGGAGTGGATTGGGAGGATGAAAGAAGTAATGATCTCTATGAGAATATCTGTCAGATGTGGCCATCTTAAATGCTTTTGAAAAGTGCATTTTTCCACGCCTAGTGATTTTGCCTTCAAACAGGAATCAACCCCCTTTTGGCAAGGTGCTGCCCTGCCTCCTGAGCACAGAGTATCCCCATTCCTGCTGTGGCAGCACTGCAGCTCTCAAAGCATCCCCCATCCAGGCATTTTGGGCAAAATCTGACTTACTGTGTAAGACAGATGTCCACAAATGCTTTGGGATGTTATAAAGCCTGGCCCTGATGTTGAAATAGGAGCTTGTCTCACCATAATTTAAGCAATGGACAGCCAGGCAGGGTGTAGGAGGCAAAGCAACTGGTTTGGATGATAAAGGAGGAAAAGCCAGAAACGAGGAGATGAAGAGCAAGCTGGCAGAAGGAGAGTAATGAGCCTGATAATTAAACTGATACCATGTAAGAGCATAGAATCATAGATTCAAGATGACTAAAGGTGACAGAATCTGGATTAAATAATACAGTAATCAAAGCATTTTTATGAATTGGAAAGCCACCAAGTTAGCTGTAAAGTTCCAAGCAGGCTAACATTAACAATGGGGAGCAGATCAATTGCCATTTCAGGAAGCAGCACTTTCCCACTTGTGAAAATGCCAAGAAACATATGGTCACAACATCATGCTGAGAAGTGTCCTTTACAGTCACACTGATTTAAACATTTGACTGCTATTTCATAGTGAATTTCCTGTCCTTTTTCAAAATGCAATTCCTCCCTGCTCTGCTCAATCACCTATTTTTTTTTCCCTTAGGCCACTGATGTGGGCTCTGAAGTGCAATAAAAGCTCACCTCTGCAGAGGTGTGAATTGAGGAGCCTCTGTTTCCCTTCCCTCTAGCAGAAATTTTCACTTTTGGTTTTTTTCACTCCTTGACATAGCATATTTTCAGGGACACACAAACCTCCTGAAAGCTGTTACATAATTCCTGTCTCTACTATATTGGAAGAAACTCTGTAGCTTAGAAGAAATATTTTTTCTGTGTATTGCTATTAAATAATTTTAAAATGAAATTCAAATTTTTACCCCCACCTTTTTTTCATGAATGCATCTCGTGAGAAGTTACAGGCATCTTTTCCCTACCTTAGGCTAATTGCCAGCAAAATATTATTGAAGTATCTCTTTTTCCAAGCTGCTGAGTCCAGTTTGGGAGAAAATACGGGTCTCTCCCACATCACCCATGCCTTTACCCTCAGAACATTCCCTGGGTTACATCATGTGGGTTCTCATGACCCACAGTGCTTTTGCAGATGTAAGATCTAAGTATGCAGCTCTCACTGTTGGATCATCTGTTTTGTCAGCTGGGCAGGGAGGTTCTCCCCACTGCTAAGAACCTTTGAGAAAGCATCTGGATGGCCATCAGGTTCTACTTGTTTGTTTTCATTCCCCAGGCTGTTGTTTAAAGACACAGTGTAGCTTCCAGAAGAAACTGAGAAGTGAGGTTGTGGGATTAATTGTGAATGTATATCTATGTTGTAAATATAAATGTGTGTTTATGCTTTTGTATATGTACGTATCCTAGAGAATTACTGAAGTTCACCATTTCCAGAAAGTGGACATTATATTCAATTCAATGTGAATTAAAAATAAAGGAAACAGTCATGCAAAAGGAAATCTGGAAGACAAGACATCCCTACGGCAGGTCCAGAGGCAATAAGCAAAGGCTCCAGTCTATACAACATTTTCCTCTTCAATCATAAAAATTCTTATTTCGTAAGAGCAAGTTTAAACAAACTGTACACCAGATAAATGTATTTTTACCTATTTTAGTTTTAAATTTTAAAAAAACCAAAAACCAAACTGTAAATTTAATTTGGAAGTCAACCCCAAGTTGTTCTATAAAAATGGTTATATTAATGCCTCAAGAGTCCTTAGAGTAAATCTTAATACACTTCATAGAGTTTAAACCTGAGCTAAGAATTTCAGGATATTTTCCAAAATGTGAAAAAATTAAGTATGGATCTCTTTAGTTCATGATTTTTTACAGAAACAGTAAATTAAAAATATGAGCTTTTAAATTTCTTTTCAAAAAGTTACTTTAAGAAATTACAGAAAACCATAAGAATATGTGAAAACAATCACACAATTGTATGAATTTTCAAAACCCTTGTTAAGAATGTACGGTCTCTTTTATAGCTGCAGTGGTTTATATTTTGTATCATATCCTAGGTATTTCACAACTGGGAAAACAATCCAACCAGCAAGAATCATTGGGTGAAATTTTGCTTTTGAGACGACATTTTTGAAGCAATAAAAAACAGGTAAGCAGTCCCACTCCGCTTTAGACAAAATGTATTCTTCTGAAGTGCTCTGAGTCCTTGATACAAACTCCTTCTTTTCCTGAATCCCTGTCCTGGCAGAGATTTAGCACTTTATACGACCCAGGAGTGTGTGGAAGAACTGCTGTTATCACTCAGCAGCATGCTGGTAGATGTAAGTTGTTAGCAATAAGTGATGCAATTAAGCATTTCTTGGAGTGATCTTCATACATAATTATGGCTCCATTTTGAACCATGCATCACTAATAACACTGTATCTGCTCTGTAATTAGGTGACTACCTTGTATTTCTGATGTACTCATGAGCTGTACAGCAAGAACAAGCTCTTCGCAGCACTGTAAAAAGCCATCTCTCACTGAGACACAATAGACACCATCTAATCAATACAAAATGTATTTTAAATACTCTTTCCAGAGTTAGCAGTGATCAGAACAACTTTTTTTTCCCCACAACAGAATAAATACATTTCAGACTTGAACATCTTGTTGATTTTCAAACAAACATTTTAATTGCTGCACACAAACTCTGATAGTTCTCAAGTGCACAAAGTGGTTCTTATTTGCTAAATACAGCACAGTGAACCCTAAAAAGAGACCTCAGCAGCCTGCCATGGCAGCAGCTACTCACACAGAACAGCAGAGACCCTGTACCTCTCATGGTGGGGCATGACCATGTGGGATCTACTACATGAGGAGAAAACCCATAGGATCTATATACCTGTGGTTTATTCACATCTGTACAAGGCATCTGTTAGATTACAAAACTTCCAGTAAAATAACTGTTAGCTTGAGAATGATAAAGATGCTGGAAGATGTATTTTTATGTAGAAAGCACCTGGGTTTCATGAAAGGCTCTCTGGTTTTTTTTCTGAGTGTGACCATTGTTCTCGAAAAAGTTGATTGACAAGAATGCATTTTCCAAACAGATGCAGATCTGTGGTTTGTTCCAGCATTAAACCAGTTCAATTCCCAATGCCAAAACTGTGGCAGTCACATGTTTTTCCCCACATCCACCAAGACCTTGGCTGGGCACCATTCTCCAAACTCTTCCTGTACCCAGGGTAGTTGCATCAGCTTCCACCAGTCACCATTCCAGGAGTGAATTTGCCTCATGTAGACACATTTTTCAACATGAATGACTGGGAAATAATGTCCCCCAGGAAGTGTCTGGAGCAAGGTAACTTCTCCTTGGCACTAACCCTGTTAAGAGAACCATTCCTGAGCTGGGTAGATCTGCTGCAGGCAGACAAAGTGAGGCTCTGCAGCAGGAACACGCTGTTCATCTTGTGATTCCTCTTCTCCCCCACACTGCACACAGCCCAGTGGTAGTCACTCTGACCTGAGGTTGCCTGGAGAGAAAATCATGTCTCTCTTTATTTATATGGCCTGCCTGAATCGTGTGCCTCAGCCCCGAGTGCCATATTTGCAGGTGCCATAAACATTAATAAGAGCAGTGAATATGAAGACAGACTGCTGCTCTGTTAGTAATTACAGGTTTTTCAAATAACATAATTTCCTAGTTAACATTAGAAAAGTGACTGAGAATTGCTATAAATGTAAACATATGGATGTGGGTGCCTCTTTCCTGATATCAGCATTTTTCTGAAAGCAATTTAAATGAGAGAAGTGCAAAAGGAATTTATTTTTAGAGTGTGCTTTTCCATAAGTGTTTATAGAGCTGAATGAAGTAATGTAGAAGAAGTTTTCAGAATAAAAAGTGCAGTCACCTTGAAATGCACACTAATATGAATTTAAAATAGAACTCACAGCTCCATATTAGCACAAACACTTTACAAAATACTGAGCTGAATGACAGAGCATTATTTGGACCTTTCCAATTTATTCTTTATAACCTGAACACTGGCATTTTTGTGGGTGCATTGATTAGACCTCCACAAAACTTCAAATGTCACAGCAGATGCAATGACATCCCAGTGCTTTTTGGAGGTGAAAGACCTCAAAGAGTTTTGCTGTGACCATGTAAGATTTTACTTTCTCCTAAGCCATCTGCCTTGCTGCTTGCTCTGACTGGAATGCCTGTGTTGCAGATCCTGATGTATTTGCCCAAATGCACGTTAATCAATGTAATAATTTATTAACTGTGAAGAACTGAGGCAGTAGCTTAAAGCCTCACCACTGGCTGGGTGGTGATTATCCTTCATCAGAGGCTCCTCCTGCTTGGATACATGAAGAAAAGAAAGGCAGTGAGATCTTTTATTTCAGCAAGTCTAGGATCAAATCTTCCACATCCTCATCAGACCTGTTGAAAAATCAAGCTGGCTGAAAGTAAACTCCCCAGAAAGGCTACAGTGCCTTGGACTGCATATAAGGATTAATCCCTTTTTTATTCATGTGCTCCAAATGACATGATTGCCATAAAATTCACCAAATATCCTACAAGTATCCTCAGGTGCTTTTTGAATCAAGGGGATATTTTTGCCTTTTGTGGTAATTAATTTCTTTTTTCCAACAGTGATCAGTGTCAGGTTTAAGTCCTACTGTAAGACCTTTTTTTAATAAAACCAGGGAAGTAAAAAAAGAAAATGGTGACTGTTTTACTAGGAACAGTTATGAGTAATAGGAATATACAGCGTCTAATTGCAGTTTTGCTGTTCACAGAATAGAGAAACAAAGTCCACCCACTTGCTGAGGATGAATGGGTTGATGCTGTAATAGAGACAGCTGCATGTGGCAAATCAAAATTTAAATTTCAGGATGCAGAGATTGCATCATCAATTGTGGAGGGGAAACTGCTGTTGTGCTGGTCAGAGATCTTTTCAGAAGCCCACTGGGTTCCTATGACTTGGATTCCCACCAGGGCTGAGGACCTTAAAAGGGAAACCCAAAATTAGGAAGCCTTACTGATTTCCAAATGTCACATTTTCAGGTCTTCCAGTGCAAGCAAAATCCATGTGGGATGCCATTAGGCAAACCAATGTTGACACAATGTCCCTTAGCAGGAATCTGACTGGTAGGCAGAGAGAAGAATGAATAAGCTGCTTGGTGTATTGTCTGCTTGTAAGCCAGGGTGAAATTGGAATTATCACAAACTAGACTGTTCAGAGGATGAAAGGATAGTAGAAAAGGCCTCTTTCTGGTCGCCCCTTCAGATGAAGTTGAGCTTCATTTTGGGGGATGAAAAATCTGTATTTTGAGTCTGAAAATTAACTTGGGTGGCATATTGTGGGACAGAAACACAGAGAAATGGAGGCTACAAGGCCATACCAACGAGACATAAACGAAATTAACAATAATAGCTTAAAATACAAAAGACATGGAGCTCTTTCACACCAAATTCAGCTGTCCTCAATACTCAATATCATAGCTGTCCTCAGTGCTCAGCTGAAAGGCCATGGAGGCAAAGCTGGTGTTCTTAACTCTTGACTTTGGACAAGACCAATTCCTCTGGCTGGCAGTCTTCTCTGGTTGAATATTCAGTGCACATAGGTTAGGCAATCATTAAACAGTTAAAGGAGGTGCTCTGGACCATGGTTTGCAGGAAATCTTCCCATTCCCTACTTGCATAGCCTGTATTTCTAATTAAGCTACAGTGAATGTCAACCTGAATAAGAATTCTTACGACCAGGCAGTCATGAGATGGGATTTATTCTTTTAGTGTCTAGTGTAAAGCCCAGAAAAATAAATACTGCTCCTGAAGATAGCAGTGTCTGACCCTAGGCATCCAAATAGCTCCTTTGACTTCACTCTAATGGCTTTTATGTGTGAACTCTGTCTTCGGCTGAAGTTAGAAAAATACTTCACAATCAATAAAGTATGATTGCTTCCTTTTTTCCAGATAATAGTGTTCATCGACATCCACAAGCAACACATATAAGTCAATCTGCTAACCCAAGAGAACATTTCACTGCTCCTGTTGCTATTGATAGGATGTTTTCTGGGTTTCATTTTTCTGATAAAATTGTACTTTCCAGTTCTTTCATACAGTTTTACAGATCACTAATGAACTGGATATTGCCCTGGAATGAAAAAAAGTCCAGTTCTATTCTTCCATACTCAGGTCATCTGGTTCATCCTGGTCATCACCTGTTTCTCTCCTATTTCTGCCTCCTTTTCCTGAGGATCTGTGTTCTCTGTGTATACGCATGGTAAGTTTTCCTGGGATGTTCACCAATGAGTAACTTTATTTACAGCAAAAACAGCCAGACAGAGAGACTCATGTTGAGATCAGGCGTAGGCAAGATTTCTTGGCAGGAACTTGGCATGGCTGCATCATGCAGAAGCATGAGCTTCAGCAGAATTTGTTCGTATTTGAGGCACAAATACCTTTTTCAGTGAGAAATGAATTCTTGCTTTCCTGTGTACTTTGTTAAACTGCAAAACTAAGTGAAGCCAATACAAGATGATTATAAAGATAAAATTAAAACCAATGTACATCCTGTCAAGATGGCATGTTGAGCATCCATTTGTAGTGCAAAGGCCCCCAAGAATCATTGCCATTGGGTACAGCTCCCACACTCTCTGTAGAAATAAAATTAAAAGAAAAAATCTGGATGAAAGAATGACTGGCAGAAATTATGATTGTTTGCACAGTGCACGCTTTAAAGGGATGAGATGTAGTTACATGATGTACTTACCAAACACATCCAGTTGCAGCGAGGTTCCTCTGTGCCAAATTTCAGCAGTCAAGGAAAGGTTTTGAATTTTCTTTATTTTTGTGTCTAGCACTACCCTGGATGGTCACAGGAAAATTTTTTGGTTTTTTTTGGTATGGGAGAAAGCCAGAAGGGAAATCCAGATTGTGCATTCAGCCTTGGAGAAAGAGCTGTCCATTGCCCCTCAGAAAGGAACTGGTGGGCTCCAGCTCAAGGAAAACCACTGCTGGCAAACATGCCCACTCTGAAATGACTCAATCAATTTTATTAAAACAACAACAACAACAACAACAAAAGACCGGTGGTTTCTATAGTTTCTTCTAGTTTCTTGTGTCTTATAGGTGCTAAAGTATCAAGTCTCTTGAAGAGCAGGGTTAGAGATGTACACTTGCCCTGGAGACACTCGGGGGTTCTGTGCCAGCTCTTCTGGGAAACCCATCTGAGTCTGAAAAAAACACACAGGGAAAACAGCCCTCCTTATGTCTTGTGAACAGGATAAATTGATGGTGTATACTGGCTGATTGGAGAGGTTTCATGTATTTATTGCTGAAATGGACTTTCAACCAATTTTTTTCTCTGGTTTCTCAGAGTTTCACTCAGTAGCTGGAAATCCCATTCTATGTGCTCTCAAATAGCTTATTATCATTCTTAACAATTAATTCTTAATCTAGTACTACATGGACTCCCGGTTCTTTAGAGAAAAATTAAATCCACTGATCTACTCAAATTCCAAGGGAAGAGGAACAAATTAACACTTGTGCTTTCATTTGGTGTCTTGGCTAAGGCTGCAATGAGAACACATTAGTTTGCCATTTCCTTCCAAGCTGGCTTAAAATGAAATAGTAAAGGAATGTTGCTTTACAGTATTTTGAACCTTTTTTAAAAAGCTATAGAAATTCCTTATGCTGTGGGATTTCTGTCACACAAAGTGGTTTGTACCTCAAGGAACTCAAGAAAATAAATTTTCCAGTCTTGCCAGAGCTGTATGATCCAGAAGAATAAAACTACTTATTTGTGAAACAAATGATACCCCAAAATCTTTGGTGAGCATCTGTCTGCTGCTGGACGGAACCTAAGCTGACTTTTCATCCTCCCTGACGTGCAGAGATGGGCTGCTGTGGCAGCTCAGTTTCCTATCCCATCACAAAGGCATGGGGCATGTCCAGCACAGCCAGAAACAGCAGCTAAAACTGGGCTGCAGCTGCTTTCTCCTGAAAACCCAGTCTCTAACAGTATAATACACCAAGATCTGGAGGCCAAGAAAGATGAGGTCTGAATTGATATTTTTCTCTGCTTTTTGTTGGGACTGAGCAACAGTGAAGAGGTCAATGAGACTGCTCATTTGGAAGAGATGAGGAAGTGTCCTGCTGTCTCCTCATGGTGCAGACACATCAGTTCTGTGGGCCTGGATTCAAAACACATTCGAGAGCTTTCAGATACAAAGGTAAGAAACCCACCTTGGACATAACTTGGAAGAGGAACAAACTAAGAAATCTTTGTGTCTCATGCTCATATGGAAAGCAAATCATGAAGCCATTTTGTGCTTCTTTCCCCTCAAGGAAATTTTATGACACAGCACTCATAGAGAGATGGGAAATACCCCATCCCATAATTGTACCTTTCCTTTGGCCATTCTGGATGGCTGCAGCTGTGAGTTTGTTTCTCCTTCAGACCACAGAATGAGATCACATCAATCAATGCACATATATTCTGTAAGAGTTATTGTCATTAGACAGCTATAGTCAATAATAAGACAGATATTCTAGGGAAAAAAAAATAGAGAAAACCCCCAACCCTTCCTTTGTTCTTTCAAATAACCATCAAGTGTTATTGTTTACAGGGTAGGGATATCAGCATGGATTTCAGGTTGCTGCAGACCTGAGTCAAGCTAATTTTTGAACAAAAAAAAGATTTCAGTGACTTTCCTATCACCAGTTTTTCATAGTATCTAACTTCAGGCATATTCTTATCAGCTGCATGGGGTTTTCAGACCACCCAAAAGTTTTCTGTCTACAATGTAAAAGAATTGAAAATTGTAGCTATATATGTATGCAATATATGTATATAGATAGATGTAGCTATGTATATAGATATGTATATATGTATATAGACATGTATGTATGCAAATGACACACAAAAAGGTGTTATCTACCTAGCTCTAGGTGCTCTCTGTGGACTAGGTAAAAGAGAGGTACTGAGATACTCTGGTCTTACTCTTCATCCAATGCACATAACCATCAGGTTTAATAACCAGAGACAAGTGAAGCATAAAGATGTTTATAAAAACAAGGAGTCCCTGTAGGTTTTATAGAGCATTCTATGTGGAAATTCTTTTCCTCACCAAGAGAAATCTAATAAAAATCAGCAACAGTGGAATAATTTCTTTCCCTTCTCTTCGTCTTCATCAGCAGGAAAAAAAACCAAAACACTGGGAGTGGTGAGTTTTCTCCTGGCAAGAAATTTTTCAGCTGTCAGACACAATGAGAAGTGTCATTTATATAGAGGTTATAATGTATAGACAGAACGAATGAACATTTCAAAGTTGAAAAATTTAGAGTGGAAGTAATGAGTTAGTCATATGGCTTTGCAAAAGTCTTCATTTTTTCAGTCTAGTTTATGCATTCAGCTTTTAATATTAGGATCAAGATTACATCTCATTCTTTGAAAAATAAAGTCTCTGCTGTCTGTGAGCTCGATAACAGGAATTACTTGATAATGTTCTGTTGCCTGTATTTTATTTTTGTTTTTCATGCAGGAAATCAGAGTAGGTGACCACAATGGTCCTGCCAGGCTTTAAGTTTGAATAGAAATGAACAAATCTGACATTATAATGGATTTTATTTCTTTTTTTTCACTTGAAAGGCAAAGAAATGCAAATTCAAACCTAGGACAGTGCAACATTTAATGACTGAGCAGCTAACTCCCTTATACTATTGAAATGAATTGGTTCCAGTTTTTGCATTTAATAATCTTCTCACATAATAATTTATTTCTTCAAAACAAAAGAATACCTGCATTGAAACAAACCACTGAAAAATAATCAGGCAGAGTTTTTATTAAATGGCATTGTGGCTCTCTATACAGCTTCAAAGTTTTTGGGTCTCAGGAGTGTTGAAATCTTGTCTCAGTCACTGTGACTCTGTGTTAGGACCCCAGGGACACTTGCAAGTGGAATTCTGTATCAACAGGAATGTCACCGTAGGATGATGGCCAGAGTGGCTTTTAGTGAAGACATAATTTAAGAAAATTATTTCTCACTGCCTATTGGAAATTATAGCCTTTTTTACAGGATCTTAACTTAGGGAGTCTGCTCTTGTTCAGTGCAAATAGTTCAACAGCTGGCAGATGCTTGAACCTTCCCTAAGAACTTCAGTGGAGATTAGATTTCCAGGAAAATCCATTATTTTATTTTCTAAGTAAATCTCTTTTAGTCAAATATATAATCCCATGCAATGCTACAGGCTTGGGACAGAGTGACTGGAAACTTGACTGGTGGAAGAGGAGCTGAGGTGCTGGTTGACAGCAGCTGAACAGGAGCCAGAGTGAGCCCAGGTGGCCAAGAAAGCCAATGGCACTTGGCCTGGATCAGAACTAGGGTGGTCAGCAGGATCAGGAGAGTGATTTTCCCCCTGTACTCACCATTTGTGAAGTCACACTCAAATCCTGGTTCTGGTTTTAGGCCTTTTGCTATGAGGAGAACACTGAGGTGCTGGAGCAAGTCCAGAAAAGGACAATGGAGCTGATGAAAGGTCTGGAGCACAAATCTGATGAGGAGCAGCTGAGCGAGCTGGGGGTGTTCAGCCTGGAGAACAGGAGGCTCAGGGGAGACCTTATTGCTCTCTACAACCCCCTGAAAGGAGGGTGTAGCCAGGTGGAGATTGGACTCTTCTCCCAGGCAACAAGTGACAGGATGAGAGGAAATGGCCTCAGGTTTTACGAGGGGAGGTTTAGATTGGATTGGAAAATTTCTTCACCAAAAAGAGGTCCAAGGAAGAAGATGAGTCACCATCCCTGGAGGTAGATGTGATGCTTAGGGACATGGTTTGGTGGTGAACTTGGCAGTGCTATGTTAGTGGTTGGACTCAATGGTCTTAAAGGTCTTTTCCAGTCTTAATGATTCTATGACTCTGTAAAAGCACAATTGATTCAAATGTTAAAAGATTAGAAATAATTCTTTGTTTATTGTTTCACACTAAAAACAGGGAGCACTGATCAGTCTTTCCAGAATGATTAATTGACTATTCAGTTCCTTAATTGATGCTACCTTGGAATTATTTCTTGCTCAAACCAGGAATGTGGGATTTTTTAAAGTAATTACATCATACCACTTTCTTCAGCCATGTGAAACTCCCACTGACTTCAGAGGTCAGGCACAATGATGTTAGAAACACAGGATTTGACTCATGAAACACCATCTGCAGCTTCACATGGATGCCCAAATAATGCAGACTCATTAAAACCTCTGTCCCAGGAACCCAAAGATTTTAACTTTAATAAAAGGAAGATTTTAGGATGTTTCATACATTTACAGCTCATGCTATTATAAGTGAATTGAGAAGTCAGCTATAAAGGATTCTTCAATACAATAAAGAGGGACAGTTCTAATAAAGGTTACAGTATATTCCCTTATCTTCCAGTGATGCTTTGTTCTGTCAAACTCATATTGGCTTCTCAGTATATTCTGCAAATGGAGATTTGCAGAAGTACACTGGAAATGGGAAAAGGTAGAAAATAATTTAAAGATGTGAAGAACAAATTTTAGAGTGTTTCTGTTGGTGAAGGATGAAATTGAAGCAATAAGTAGAACAAAAAAAATTCAATAAATTAAATGCAATTGGAATGTGTCAGCTACTGAGTCCATTAAAGCACGGGGGGAACATTATTTTAATAACAAATGCAGACATGTCTAACCATTGACTGCATCATCACCAAATAAAATCTTTAAATTTCAACCTATTTTGTTCTCTTTTTCTAGAATCTTCTGAATTAACTAGTCACTTTTAAGACGAGAAATAACAACAAAGGTGAATACAAGTGAGGCAATACCATAGTATGCTTTCAAAAAAACAGGGAGGCAATGGCCAGAGACAGTGAGGTGCAAAGGCTCAAGTTTTGATTTGTGCATTTTCCTTAGCAGGATAATGTCTCTGAATCAATACTGCTTGAAGTCTGAGGCGCATTTGCAAAGGCACATGGTCTGTTTCACACTTTACACTGTCCTCCCAGGCTCTAGCAGGGACAGCTGGAAAATGTGACAAAAGTTGCACATGGGTTGACCTTTCCTCTGGCAAACACCATCACTGACAGATATATTGTTGGGCTGAAAGTAGTGAATATTTTTGAATGCTGTTTTTTGTGTTATTTTATTATTCAATTTTTTTCAGTTTATAGTAATGGTAAAGAGGTTTATGGGTTATAATCAGCTTTTGATCAATGTGCCTGTAAAATTGGCAATGAAACAATTTAAAAATAGCAAAGGCTGTAAATAGTGCTAAGAATATTGATTTAGTAATGGATGAAGTGGTATTAATTGTAGTCATAACACAATCTTTCTTGCTGTCTAGGGACAGTTCCAAAAGACAAAAGGAGACAAGCTGAAAGCAATACATGGCAAGAGTGAGAGTCTGCAAACCACAGGAAAATGCCTTCCCTATCTTTTCCTGTATAAAGCTGAGCAACTTTCCCTCCTACCACCATCAAGTGGTGCAAAACCTCCTGTTGCTTGATGGCAAAACACTCAGTTGGACTCTTTGCACAGCCAGGTTTCTGCTGTCCAGGATAGGACAGTGAATTTAAATGTCATCAACTCCAACGGGTTATCCATCCACAGGCCTGCCAAAAAGGTCCTGCTTCCACTGATTTTAAAATGATAGGTGTCAGGTTTCCTACTCTGTAAAGCAAATTTCATTATTTCCAGCTATTATATGAATGTTTCCTGTCAGTCTAGGGGTTACAACTTTGTGGACAAAAGCCCACTGCTCAGACAGGTCAGTGATTTGTGTTCGAGGATTGTGGAAAGACGTTGAAAACCCTTTGCACCCTCTAGAGAGTAGAGGCAGAGGGACTGGATGTTCATATTTTTGAGTTTCATGCCTGGTGCAGAGCTTCCTGCAGGTGCAGGGGAAAGGTTGTGATGGTCTTTGCTGTCCTTTTTGTTATGATGTTCTCAGGTGAAAGAGAAGTGAGATTCATTTCCCGTGGACACTTAAGAGGCAGTAGGAAGTACCAGTAGAAATCGCTGTTATATTAATAGAGAGAAACTTGGTACCCAACGTGAAGAAATAGGTAGAACAACAAAAAGCAATCCACATGGCAGAGAAGCACTTATGGGAGGAGAGATATGAATGGTGCAGAGGGACTGAGGATAGAAAAAACCCTGAAATTATATTTTTTTATAAGAAATGTGATAGCACTGTATCCCAAAAATATTTAAGAATAATTATATACAATTGCAACTGTTATAGCTGATGTAGGTCACCACATATTTACAAAGAGATGAGCCCAGAGATATTTTGCATTTTAAGATATTGTCCATAGCGTAGCAAGTTTGCTGACCAACAGCAGCTTTACAAGATGTCGAAATGACCTTGTCATGGCTGTTTACTTATTTGTTCTTCCACTTTGAAAATGTCACTTCAGTGGAGAAATGCTTATGGTTTTTATATGTAGTCAGCATGTTTTTACAACACAAATCACAGTCTAAAGCACTTTCCTTATACCCATCACACCAAGCTCCACAGTATATACGTAACAAACTTCAGCAGTGACCCCAACACATCCCTGGACTTGTAAAACCTGAGAAAAGCTCTGAAACAGTTTGTTGTTTATAATGGTAATTCAAAAGTATCAAATTTACTTCCTTGACATTGAAAACATTTGATTCCCAGCGTATTTCTTTACCTGCAAATTTAGATTTTACTTCTCGCTATGTATTGAGCAATAAGAGTAAAAATAAAAAATAAAAAATAATTCAAAAAATAACCCCCCCAAAAACTAAAACCCCACAAAACCCCAAAAATTAAAAAAGCAGCCAATCAACCAACCAAAAAAAAGGGACCACAAAAAGCCCCAAACAAACAAAACAAAACAAATCAAAACACAAAACAAAATCACAAAAGAACCCAAAAAACAAACAAACAAACAACAACAAAAAAAAAAACAACCCAACCCAAAAGACCCCCAGAAAACAAATAGGCCAAACAAGACACAAGAAAACTAAACAAGATCTGAAAAGCACCTGAAGCTATAGTACACCTTATGAAGGTTTTATACATAGTTTTCACGGAGCATGATTCTCAAAGAGAGATTGTGAGAAAAAACCAACACAATAGACAAACTAATTTGGGGTTGATAGACCCTTCTGCTTTCTCACAACTAAAGTTAATCTGATTTTAATATTTGTTCACTACTCACTGACTCTTGAAAAGGCCTCATGTCTTCATCTCTGAAATAGGCCAGAACTACTTTATATTGCTCTCCTATGGCTGAGAATATATATTTTGCACCCTTTCTTCTTTGTGGTATCAGAGGGACACCTGAGGCTCCAGTCCTCAGCAATATTTTTCAGTTGTATTCATGTTCTGACTGCTGACTTTGACCAAAACTACCTGAACAGAGCACAGCTTTTTCCTGAAACAGGATGAGAATAGATAAGATCTCTCGGTGGTTTGAGACAGCTCACCTAACCTTCCAGTGTATCTATAATTCAGCACACTGCAAGATAAGATGAATTTTGACAAATAAAAATAAATAATGCATGCTTTCGGGGAATAGGAAAAGTGTGTGGAACAAAAAACAGCATGCTTATGGGAAAGAAAATTAAGGGAAAAAAGGTAGAAAGATTGTTTACTAAATATGGGGAGATGTTAAACAGTATAAGTTCAGGTTCCTCAAAATAATCTATTCACAGCCCAGAAAATAGCACAGTCCTCACTACATGTATATATTTATATATAAAACGTGCATTACCAACAGTGAGAAATGTTGTATTTAGTGGAAATTTAATCCTTATGCCTAGCTGGTACAAAATTCACCTAAAATTGCTGCCAAAGAATCTAAGCTAAGCTGATCTTTTTGCACTTTCCCAGCATGTTTCTGACTTTCAGTGAAAAGGCAAAAGTGCTAAATTCTTGCCATTAAACACCTGTTTAATTCCAGATTAATACCAGAAATAGATGCATTAGCTTTAAAATATCCCACTCCTGATGGTTCAGAATTTTAAACTGCTGCTAATATACAAGAAATCAAACTGGTTCAGCCTTTGTGGAACTCTGTGAATAAGTAGTTTACCTATCTTCCAGGAAAATTCTCTGCATAATGGATGTGACTTTTAAACATTAATTGCATATTCAATTACTTATAATTATTCAGTACTTAATGCAGGTGTAATCAAAAGGAAAATTAGCATCTGGTATCCAGCCTGTGGAGCTTGTAGATTAATGTGGATTGAATAGTTCAAAAGTATAAATCACCTTTTTTAGTTGTGGACATATTTTTCATATATAGCTTTCGAAATCAAAGTAAAAAAGTGGTTAAGATTTGCATACCTACAGTGTATAATGGGTTGGAAATGGCTCATTTCAAAAAAAGTGAAAAGGATAAGGAAAAGCAAATAGTTTATGCATGAGGACTGATAAACTAGCTCAGTAACCTATAATTTAAAAAGAGAGAACTAAGGAAGAAATAAAACAGGAAAATATGTTTCAAAGGGTAGGGGGAAAGCAAACAGAGTAGGGATGTAAAAAGACAGAGTAAACCAAATGAAAAGAGCATATGGCAGGATGAAAATCACCTGAAGCAAAACTAGAGGAAGCTGGGGAATTTCTGGTCACAGAGGAGCTATCAAGACCACTTGAACTTTTCTTCATTAAAGAGGAGACCTTAAAAATTAATAGAAGAAAATAACATTGATTGGTCTCAAGGAAAGAAAGACAGTGCAAACCACTGGAACTGGAGAGTAGCCTGCTGCAAAATCACTGCAGGTCTGTCTTGTTCCAATATGATTTTCTGTTGTGGGTTGGAAGGACATGGAAAATGTGACAACTAAACCTGGATTTATTGTGGAAGGCGGAAAAGGCTATTCTAGGTGTTGTATGACCCAAGCAGAACATTTCGGACGAATTTCAACTGATTTGAACTCCATGCTTTAATAAAGGTTTTTTAGTCCATCCAGGAGAACAGCAAGGTTCACACTTTTAACCTCAATAATAACGGTCGAAGTCACAGACAATGAAAGGAAATTCAGTAAACTTAACCTTAGTAGGGACTGCAGAGAGCCTGAATATGAGAAAGAGACACTGTATGTTCATATGCAAAAACTAAATGTTGCTATAGTTGTTCCCCTTGGTGGCAAACTCCATGAAATAAATTTTGGCTATTATGTATGGAAAAAAAACCATAGTGAGACTCAACAAGATAGCAAAGACATGAAGCAAACTAGAATTCACAGTGGTTTTTTTTCTTTACACACATGATGATAAAAAAGAATCTCATTTTTGTGAGGCAGAATAACAATGTTCCTTGTAGAATAGGCTCTATGTTGTATTCATAAGACAGTGGTTGCATAAATACTGTTCTTTGCACTGCCTTGTGAAGACATGCAATTATGCTTACACATTCATTTTATCCAAACTGAGGTTGAATTGAGGAAGAATCAGCCAGTGACCAAGTCCTTCAATTGTGTGTCCAAGCTGTGTGTTAGTTAGATCTGTGCAATGAAGTGCAACTGCCTGCTCCTTTCCTCTGGCCACAGTGAATTATTAATTGCTGTTTATCTCTGAGTTTGTCACTCCTTGGAGGATTTCATTAAAGAAAACGACACACTGAAAATGAGTAGTTGAGATACCAAGTCCTCCACTTCCAGGGATGTTATTCAGGCACATCTGTTCACACAATAATGTAATTTCAAAGGCATTAAGACTTGTATCAGAACAGTTTTATTGCTATGAATCTCTATGAAAATAGCAATTCACAGGTGTGAGACAAAGTTTATCAAGACACAAAGAATGTCCAGTCTAGAGACAATTTTCAAAAGAGCAAGAAATGAAATGAAAGATCAGGATCTTTAAAAGAATTCAACATTGCAAATCCTTTGAAAAGTCATTGATATCAGAAAGAAAATTTAGACAATTCTTGGTTTTAAAATCCTACTTTTCCCTAGATCTGAAAGCCCATGTCCCTAAAAAATTTGGCTCTGTTTGAAAACTCAGGCCCACTGTGTGAAGAACTCTCTTCATTTTATAATAATCGAATGTAATATTCCAAAAGGAATAGTGTTTCAGCACGCATTATTTTCCAGTGTTGAATCCATGATTATTTGTACCTCTGTAAGAGGATTAATATGATGTAATGACACAAAGTGCAGAAATAATGAAATGCTATTTTCTTGCCAAGCCATTACAGAATTATCTATTGCTCTCGAAGAAGTAAATATAGTTTCTCTT
This sequence comes from Grantiella picta, assembly GCA_013397955.1. NCBI lineage: Eukaryota > Metazoa > Chordata > Aves > Passeriformes > Meliphagidae > Grantiella > Grantiella picta. The sequence goes on along the minus strand of VZRM01005888.1, from coordinate 1,313,456 downwards.
AAAGTTTTCCCAAATGTAACAGAAATGAAACAGCAGCTAAAACATAATAGGATGATTCCTGCTTCAAAAATAATTTCTTTTTTGCAAGAATGACAATAAACTGGAGCAGTTCACCCCTGATTTACTCTTGACTGATGATACACTTTGAAAGTACGAGGAATTTATTTAATTGTCACATGTGAGACAGAAAATGCCAGTTGCTAAGTTCACCAGTAAAACATTCCTCAAGAAACTTTATTAGAAAAGAAGTTCAAAGAGCTGTCATTCACTTCCTTAAGCTGCTAAGAAAAATTAAATAAGATACTTGACCAATTTTCTTGAGATTCTTCTGGCCAAGCAATACAGTTGTTTTATTGCAATCCTGAGGTTGCTAAAACAGCCACATAAATTCTCTCTCACATAAAAATGAAAAAATCCAAGATTCACAGTAGCATCACAACATCACATCATATTTTAGGCAGTTCAGCAAGAACTTCCCTCTTGAGGAACGCTAGGAGAGAGTTATTAATTGTATCTTACTCACTGTCTGGCAGTTTAAAGACAGATTTATATCTGACTGCTTCTTAGACATGGTTATTTTAGTTTCAGCTTGAGCTGAGAAGGTACTGTCATAGGTGGTAGAAATGTCAGATCTGTGTTTCTGCTGTTTGAGAACTACATCTTCCAGCATTATTACCTCACTTTCCTCAAAACTCATTGGAATTTTGCCCAAGTTAAAAAATATCAAATTAATGCATTTCAGGAAATCATATTATCTTTTCACTCAGTGCCACCAAAATAGCTTCAGGGAACCAGGTGAGCCTGGTTAAACCTTTGCTATCAGGATCCATCAGCATGCAGAGCCCATGTTTGGGAGTACAAGGTAATGGGCTGCCATGTGATGCCACCACATCCACCATCAATTCTCCTCCCTGGCCCAGTGGACTCTGGCCTCTGCCTGTAATACTGTTCTTCAAAGGGTGCCAACTCAAAAAAAATGCATAAAACCAGCTCCTGCTTCGGGGAAAAAAAAAAAAAGGGCTGAGACAAAATTCTCACTCCCCCTAGGTTAGGAAACTTATTTGTTTATTTTTGTTTTGTAAAGAGAAATATGTAGTAACACAGAAAGAATAAAGTTATTAAGGTTCTCCAGAAATATAGATCATCTCCATCTCAAAACTGAGCTAAATTCAAACTTTCAGCAGTATAGGGCGCTGCCCCACTCTTTCCTGAATACATTGCATTCTCTGGTGTCACTAAGGATTTAGAAATGAAAATCACAGTCCTAGGAGAAATATTCTCGGTCAAACCAACTGTTTTCCTACCTCCGCAAAAAACAACCACATAAACAGCTTCTGAAGTGTCTCAGGTTCCATTTGGAATCCAGTTTGGTTCCTGTCTCCAGTATTTCTGCTGTCAAGTCACTCCAGAGTCACACTTACAACCATTAACACAATAATTGATCTCATCAACGCATTAACATCTACATTGCCTTCAGCTTAAATAATATTTCCTTCGGACAACTGCCACTAACTGCTTATAAGGACTGCATATATATCCTTAATGTATTTATAGAAGACAATGATGTCTTCTTTTAATTTTTACATACTCATATTGGTAGGAAAAACAAACAAGGGCCTTGAGAAATAAAGTAGTTTTACACTACCCAATCTCTGGAAGTATTTAGGGCCAGGCTGGATGAGGGTCTGAGCAACTTGGTCTAGTGTAAGTTATCTCTGCCCATGGCAGGGAGACTGGGACTAGATCATATTTAAGGCCTCTTCCAAACCAAACCATTCTAGGATTCTATGACTCTATGAAATATCAGCTAAAGGCCTTTATTTGAAGAATGACCTAAACTAATATAACCATACATACACCATCCATATGGGATACAAGTGAGGTTATTACAGTCACAGCCCATGAGGAAATACACTGAGAGGAGCAGACTCTGGATGTTTTCATGACCTTCAGCTGTGGGAAGAGACCTGTGCTTTGCTGCAGCAGAGCACAACTCCAGAGAGGTCTGACAGTCTTGTGTTGGCTGCAGGGACAGAATATCTGCATGAGACACATTTGAAACACCCTTTAAAATGAACGAGTCCCCAGATGTGTACAAACCCTTCTGTCTGGTTGTATAATGACTTCTGGTTTTATTCACCTTCAAACTAGCATGAATTAAACTGGAATGCAGCACTTTTTAGAGTGTACCATGGGTTTAGTGGTATTTCCCAGTGCATTCATTCAGATCTGTAATAAATAGCCCCTTGAGTGTAAAGATAGAGCACTACCTGTAAGGAGGTGAAACTCTCCTTCAGGAGAGGGCAGTCAGCATTTAAAAACATATGTAGACAAACCAGCTTTATGAGAAATTCTGATGCAGTGCAGGCCAGGGGGCTGATCAAAGGTAAGTGCATTCACCACTCAAACACAGGGGAAATCAAGCAATATACCATGAAAGAACAAAGGACTTGCAACATTGCAGGGTGGCTGTGTGGGAGTTTTCATGAACCAAAATACATTGAAGGAACCACTTGAGAGTTTCAGAGGTTGAGGCATATGGAGGTGGGAAGATGAAACATTGAGAAACTAACAAGAATTGTAATGACATGGGGAATGTGGTCATGTCTTTTGACTTAGTCAGATTACAAAACATATAAAAGAACAAATAAGGCAAAAGTATAATGTATTGACTAAGTTAAAATAACAAAAAAACAAAGTTTGAGATCAGACATTCTGTTGTGTTACAGAGTGTTGGAACCAACAGTAATGTAAAAGAGGCCATTATTTATTAGATTTAGATTTTCCTCAGAGAAATCGGCTGATAAAATTGACTGACCTCTGAAGTGACTCAAATATGCCACAATCACCTCTTGGGTTTATGGTCTGTAGTTTCTGAACAAGAGTGCCATGGAAGACTAGTCACTGAGCAGAGACACAAAATACTCTATATTAATTGCTCATTTTAGAGAAAGCCCACTAGGGTTCTCAGTTGACTTTTACCTGTGGTTGGCTGTGAGAATCAGGGATTATAAGTGTCTTACCTACATGTTTCCAACTCTACTACAGGTTAATGCAGTAAGGTGTGGACTAGACTCTCTTAAAATACCAATGGGGGATTGACTTTTTGTTTGTATGTGTATGAAAGAAATGAGCTAAAATAGTCTGTAACTAATTAATAAAAGCAATTAATCATAGAAAGGAAAGGAGCACATTGCCACAGAAAGAACCATATCTTGGCAAAGGCAGAAGAGATTTTACTTTTTTAATTTGAACTGGGCACCACCTTGAAAATGAATAATGCTTTTCTTATCACCTGTGTAATGCTTTCTTATCAGCGGAGTGAAGGCAACATCCAAATGGAAACAGATTTTGTGTTTCCAGGTTCTTCAATGCAAATCAAGAGGAGCAGATTAATTTTCAGTGTTCCTGTTCACTGAGCTGTTCAGTGGAACACAGAAGTTGAGACCTTCATTCTCCAATGCACAGAACAACATCCTGTTGGCTGGATTTGGCTGGAATTTCAGAGCAGCTAATGATGCTTATAAGACTCAGCAGCAATAGCTATAGCACTGAAACACTCTATCAAACCAGAGACCATGTCTATCTTTAAAAAGAAGAGCTAAAAAGAAGGGATTGATTAACCAACTGCAAGGAAACAATGAGCATATTACACAGAATTGTAAAATATGATCTTCTTTTATTCTACCAAAAAAAAATTCCTCTGTATAACAGAATCATCACTCTTTGTGGATGGAAAGACAAAGTAGTAACCACATACCTAGGTCTTATTAAGTCTATTAATTTTGCTTTAGGACAGACTCCCAGTGTTCTAAATGAAAATGCTAAAAAAGACTTTGGCTACTCATTTCCAGAGAGTAATTCATTGGATTAACTGATAGAATGGTAAGAGTTGTCAAGCAGGCTTCTCCAGAAGTCTGCATAATGCTTCACTTTATAATCTGGATGATGAATGCTCAGTAAGCCCTTTAAAAGTGCAGATAATACAAAGCTAGAAATAACTGAGCATAGGCTGTAGGAGGGGATAACAACTTAATAATGACCCTGACAAATGCAATGGTTCAAAACTGGGATGAAATTCAGTGTGTGTGAAATTCATCAAGTGCAAAGGTCTAAAGATAAAAAAGAGTGATAGGGTGGGCAGGGTGGGGAACAACATATCGTGTTATTCATATGTGTGGCAGATAGGAAAAAGAATATTCAGACATCAGGAAAACTTGCTAATTACAATTCTGACTTACAAGGATTTTCAACTCACAGTGAAAGGGAAAGAAACTCTGAAAGAAACAGAGTTTCCACACTGAAGGTAATTTTCAAAGTTAGGCAAACTTTTGTGAAGAGTGGTAAATGTATTGTTGATCCATCTTTTGGCAGGGAATGGATCAAATGACCATTACAAGTAATTTTCAACCATGTTAACTACAGTTAAAATTGTCAATTGTGAATATCCTGGGTCTTTGCCAGAAAATGTTTTACTCTTAAATAATACTCAGTTCTTTGATGGACAGCTGTAAATTAAGTAAAACATTTTTCACTGAGGTAAGAACAGTGTACATTTGCTATTCCCAAATTTTGGGAGTCATTGCAAATCATAAAAGCATCGAAACCCCTGCATGGGCTGGCTGAGCATGTCAGCTGCCTCAGAGTAACCACTCCTACAAACTCTCCTGCAAAGCAGTTCTAATGTTTTGAATCACTGAATCATAAACTCACTTAGGTTAGAAAAGACTCAAGACCACCAGGTCCAACCATAAACTTTGAGAAGCAAGTTATGCCAAATTTCTTTGTATTCTTCAAGAATAAAAGTGTGCAGGTGGACAAGATCCACGGAAGAGCTGATTGTTTTCAAGTGCACAGCCTATCTTATCTCACAGTAATTTATTTATGCAGCCATACCCCTGTGCTCCATGGAGATACAAGGTAATGAATTCAAGATTCACACAGACTAAATAATTGATTTGACTCGTAATGCCATACTGAACTCTTTATCATGCACCTGGACAAGTATCAGAGACTGCACAGAAATGCACAGCAGAGGCACAGAGAAATTCTAGCAAGCCTGCATGAGGGTCACCTGGTTTGGAGGTCACAGGCTCATTTCCTATGCACTGCTATTGCACACTTACTTGAAAACTTGTTCAAAATAGGTATTTTTCTCAAAAAAACAAGTAGTGACAAAATGCTCTGGTTCTGTACGTGTCAGAAAAATAATAATTTTACAACAGGACTGCCAGGTCACATCTCACGTCACTCTTCTAGCTTTTTTTTTCTTCTTTACTTTTTTTCTCTTCTTCCTTTGGATTTTCTGTGCTTCCATCTCACTAGAATATTTCCAAATAATTTATCACAATTTGTCCAGTAGAGCCTTTTCCCTGCATAGGTGGCTTCTTTGGTGACAAAGGATATTTTTGTACCTTTTGCTGTACTTGTGTATTGAATGTATCAAAAGGAATTTTTTCTAATGATAGTGACAAACTTCATATGAGATTCAAAACCTGATTTATTATGTTTACAGGCCAGTAATTATCACTCAGATCACAAAATTTAATCAAATTAAGTAACAAAAAACCCCTTAAAAATCTGTGGGATAACTTGTTCAGTAAGGTATCACTTAGATTATCATAAAAGTATTTGATTCATTCATATGATATATTGCTCTGCTATAAATTGAATATACATATACATGAACTTAAAAAAGCACCTGAGAAATTTAACAAGCATGTTTTCCTATTTTTTTTAAAGGGCTCTTTGATTGCAAGGAAGAAGCCTTCAGAATGATAAGGATTCAATACAGAACTGACATTCTGTCTATAAAGCAGCCAGGCTTTCATATGTAAATTCTCCAGTGTGTTTTGATTTTTACTTCTATAAAGTGTACTGTTCCGTGTATGGAATGAATATTTTTGGAACAGTTGCATAACGTTAAATTTTGCCCTTGGTGAATTTTCCTTTGGTTGCCTGAAAAACTATTGCTTCACTTTAGATCTTCTAAAATGACAGATTCATAAGTGACCAAATGCCTTTATACATAAACTAGTTAATATGTCATCATGATTAATGAATGAAGGTTCTTTTTAAAGAGCAATACTTTCAGTACTGGTTTTCACCTGATATGACAGATTCTAGTTGCATAAGTAGTGGAAGAAAAAAACTTCAAAATTTTTCAGGTAAACCTGGAAAAAACCCAAAAACCAAAGAGAAAAATGCCAACATATGTGGATTACAATGCAAGATATGCTTGGGTTTATTCTAATATGTTAAAGAGTAATTTTTTATTAGATTTAAACAATTTTGGAAAAAGTTATTGAATTTTTTGTGGACCGGTGAACTGAAAACAAGGGAAAAAATGCACTTTTAGCTATAATAATCAGCCACACTTATTTAAAGATGAATAGAGAAAACAAGAAAGCAAGTGTCCATGGAGGATGCTGAACTGGAAGGTGCTAATGGCTGATATCAGAAGAGTCTAAGACTTGAGTCTTAGATGAAAAAAGCAGGCTATGGGCTAACCTATTTTCAAATTCAGAAAAAGAAGCCACCCCACTCCGTAGTTAGAAGCAGATGTGGACAGGAGCTCTGGCTGTGGAAGAAAATATGCCTGCAAGAAGAGGTAGTTAAATCAGGGCTAGCAAAAAGGACTTCAACAGTTTTGAGCACTGGAGCCAAGGTTTGATATCATTTGGGCAGAAAGTCAGTAAAAGGGGAGCTATCACTGTGGGCAGAGGTGGATTTCACGGAGGAGAACAGTCAGACATGCCTGGTGTGTCCCCTATTCCCACAGAGGTTGTGCAGCAGCTCTGCTGTGCATGACGAGGAGAAGCTGAGTTGTTGAGCAGTTTCCTCCATTCATCTGCCATGATCCTCTTTTTGCACGCAGTCCTCATCAAATACAGAGACATCACAAAAGATATGCCAAATTCTAATTTCTCAACATCCATCAGAATTTGTTTTATGACACCTTCCAATTTTGGTCTAGCCTCTGGGGCAGTGTAGAGGGACAGAGGATGAGACTCTGACAGTCTTTTCTTGAACTGTTCACTAAAAGACTCTTTGCCTCAAATGGCTTTGTGATATTTGGAAGCAAAGGTAATGTGCTTTGAAAAGTCACCCTGCTGAAGAACAAGACAAGAGAACAAGGAGTTACATGGGAATAATGATCAGAATTTATAGGAATAAAATTGAGAAAGTCTATTACCACAGTTCTCCCCTCCCCTCTAGTTACCCACTTCTACAACAATTGCTGGAACTCTGTTCCATTTGAGACACCAAATCCGGATGAAATCAGCCACCAGTTTTAACACTTTCTTGACAAGATGGTAGGTATCTCAGAGAGGTTGTTTCTGCAAGAGACCACAAGAGCAAGCTCAACAGTGGTCACTTTGGGGTGTGAGAATAATTCTGAACTATTCATTCATTTTCTTCCCTGCTGTAACAGATTAATGGAAATGTTCAGGTTCCCTGAAAAGAAGGAGACTATCTATTACTTCCAAGAAATGTCCTCAACTAGCATCAACCAAAACCCTTTTTTTTGTTTGTTTGGTTGGGTTTTTTATGGGTTTGTGGTTTGGTTTGGTTTGGTTTGGTTTGGTTTGGTTTTGTTGCTGTCGTTGTTTAAGGTGCTTCTTTTTCTTGCTTTTTTGAGATGCCATCACTGTGTGCCACATTGGTTCTCTCTTCATTTCTCACTGTCATCTTCCCTATCTGGGATCTGTTACTGCAGACTGTGCTTTCCCTCCCTCCCCCAGTGTCCTCCCGTGCTCCTCAAATCTTTGAACTCATGTGACACCTACTTCAGTGGCACAGCATCTCTTTTCTAGAGGCAGAGAATAAAGAAGTGCCTTATTATCATGGGAAAAGCCAGCACTTCTCCAGCTCTGTTCTAAAAAATTTTGTGGGAGGGAAAAGCATCAGCTTCTGCAATGCTCACTTTTCCCCAGCACACCACAGCTCCCCTTTGGGACCACAAGAAAAGAAAGTTAAAGAGAAGACATTCAGTCTGACTCTGGGGTGTTTACTCTTTTCAGCAGCAATTTGCATAGAAAAAGCATTACCAAAAAGTTAATGACACTTTGACATTGAAATTACTCCATTTTAACTATGCAATACAAGATTTCCTAGAAGTGGGGAATGATGCTTTTTAAAATAGCCCAGACCTTTTCATGATTTCCAAAGGCATGGCAAATCATTCTGGTTAAGAATGAGAACAAGTTTCCAAATGTCAGAATTTCCTACAAAACAGAAATTCGGTTAAATTGAGCTATTACTAACATCGTCACTCACAAGAGCTTAGAAAATGCAGTTGTTTCTGGTGTTACTGGTCCAGGGAAATGACAAAGAGATTTCCTCATTTGATGGTCTTGTCCACAGAAAATGTGTGCTCTAACTTTACAATTAAAAGTCTTAAAAATGGTTCCAGAACAATAGTTAATAGCAATACACGCTATATATAATGCTGCTTAGTCACCTAAATCAGAAAAAGATTTAAAAAAATCTGATTATAATGATTACTGAAATTAAAGACCAACAGAGACTGAGGCGAATGAATTGCCCCCTTTCTGCAGAAATAAACTCCTTGGAAAACATAATAAGCAATCAGGGTTCTGTAAGAGTGCTTATTCATACACATGCATAATGTATTTATGGCAGTTTTTAAAAAACAAAGTTCCAGTTTGTACCTATACTACCTGAGCTGCATGATTAAGTTTTGTCCCTGGATTTCAAAAATGCTTGTGTGAGTGGGAAGGCAGCAAAGACATTGAAAAGGCTACTTGTATGCCATTTTTAAATTCAGATATTTGTGGACAGATTCAGATACTTAGGTCTAAAAGGTCAGCTTAAATCCCATGTTATGTGGGTTTTAACTTGTGCCCATGACAGAGGTGCTTTAACTCCTTTCTCAGAGTGGCAGCAGAGAAGTGTGTTCAGTAGTTGATGGACGTTGCCTGCTGTGATCTCAGGTTTCTGGCCTAGGCTACAGTTTAGTATTCTTTCTGCTTTTTGTCGCCCACAGCAGAGTGGGTGCCAGAGCATGGCATGGCTGTAGCAGCAAAAAACCCCTTTCCTTGTCTGGGTTTGTCAGCAGCCACAGGGGCTTAGAGCACAGCAGAGCAGAGCAGCCCTGGGCTGTGTGCACACTGGGAAGGTAACACAGCTGCCTCCTGGGTGCAGAGCAGGGCTGCCAAATTCAGTGCTCTCCCCATGGCCTCTTCCTATGGCCTCTTCTCTGCTTAATGGGGAGGACTGGGAAATAAATGGAATAAATTACTGATTTTTTTTTCCTTGATGGGAAAGGACTGAAAAAATACCTTTATGGGGAGACTTGGGAAGAGATAGTCTGATTTAATTTTGGGCATCAATCACCAGATTCTGTGGTTTACAAACCAAGATGCTGCTGTGTCGAGGAAATCTCTGTGTGCCAAGTGCTGCACCCCTGGAAATGCAGCCAAGAGCCCCATTAAGTTGGCCCTTTTTGTCCTTGTGTCCTTGACCTAAAGCAGGAGTGAAGCTCCTGTTTTAAAGCTGGTTATCCTGGCTTGCCATCAGGATGATGGGTGTGCCCTTTCATCATTTGGAAAGATGCTGTGAAGGCCTGGAGGATGCTCATCTCTTCCTGGGGTTTGGCTGCCAGGGCTTGGGGCCAGCTTGGGGCCATTGCAGCCTGTAAACAGGGTTCTGTCCTGAAGGCAACCCCTCACAGTGTTAAATAAGAGTCTGTACGTTTATGTAAATATATATACTTATTTTCTGCCCTTTAAATATCTGGATAGAATGCCTTGCTTTGCAGTGGAGCAGTAGCCACACTGCCAATTAAGTTATGTTTACCTTCAGAGAGCTCAAAGACTTAGGCAACACAAAAGAACACAAAAGATAATCAAGGCAGGCTTTGAGCAGTAGCCAGAGACAGTCACATTTATAATGAACAATGCAATGCTGCATGACAAAAGAGGATTGTCTTCCTACCTTCACCTCTGAGAACAGTCTTGTCCCAGTGAAGGACAAGCCAGGGACCACAGAAATAGCGCTGGCAACTTGCCATGGTCTAGTTCTCAAGAAAACTTCTATAGAAAATTATCTCACCTAGGGAGTGGCCTATGATGTTGCCTTTACTGCTGATATTTTTATACACAGAGGGAAAAAATCCTGATTAAAATCAATGCTGTTGTTCAGCCATAGGTTCCCTAATACATATGTCCATCAAAATGAGTGGTTTATGTGGAGAGATCAATTTTTTCTGCCTCTTTCCCATGAGAGAGCACCCAGTGTTTGAAATCATGTTTCTTTTCCCACTGCTTGTCATTCTCATTTAGTCTAGAGGAGCTGAAAAATAAGTAGTCAATTCCCACTTCCTTCCTTTGCAGAATTGCAATAATAACCTAGAATTACTGTTCAGCATCCAATCTTTTTCAGCAGATGGTTTTCAGCAAATAAATACACTCAACTTGCCAAGCTTTGTCCTGAAGTACAAAAGCTATCCACATTAAATCAGGATTTTAAGAGTTTTCATTTGAACATTGTGATCTATATTTTGTCCATGAACCATAATATGAGATGAGAAGTGGACTCTAATTTATTCAAATTTACATTATGTATCTCATATCAGGCACAGATTTTAGAAGTAGAAGGTAGAAGCCAAAGAGTGTGAATGGGCCAAACTCAGCCCCAGTTTTTACAGCACCTGCTACCAAATATTATAATTAATTATGAAACAGTAATCAGCTTCCCTTTACCTCACCCCGCTTTATACCAGGGATCTGTCCACCTTTGAGAAACATAAAATTGTTTTAAGAGCTTTTTTAGGGGTAAAAGATAATCCATATGCCTCCCAAAACACACATAGATGAACTGAGGAAGGAAATATTTTCTCATGTCCAACACATGAGACTAATATATCAAAACCAAACCACACCAACCAAACAAAAAAAGTCGTCTGAGACCACGTAATGGTGCTTGGAAGATCTGTAAGGCATCAGCTAAAAGCACATTACATTTCAGTGGCTGGAAGCTGAAAGTTAAGTTTGGAAATCTCAAGGCAGAAATGAGGATTTGAGATTTTAATGTGAGGTTAATTACCTATTAAAACAAATCCACACAGGACTGAAAATTCTGCATCCCCCAACTGGCTTTTATTTCTGATCTCTTTACATTGCAAAAACATCCAGGTACTTCCTTCCTTACAAATGAATCTCCAAAGACTTTTCTATCATGTTGACAACCACCACAGTAACATGTGGGACTTATCCTTAAGAAGTCTGAGCAGACCCAAATTCATGTTCAGACTTCTGCTTGTTTACCCAGGCTGCAATAAAAGCTCAAACCTCCTGAACATCCACTCCTCTCACCACCATCCCCAGGCTCTCTTTCATTTCCTAGGCCACCTACAAAATCACTGACACTTTCCTTAGTCTATTGTGAACACCTACTCATTTGGCAAAACATCAAAACACATATTTACCTTGGCAGTCATTTCTTTTCTCCCTCAGACCGGCTTCATTCAACCCTGCACTTGTCCCAGTTGAGCGGATGTACAGTCTTGCTGGTAAGTTTTCTCCCTCTTCCCCTTCACTTTTGCCCTTTCTGTCTCATGATCTTTTCTGTGACTTCCTTTATTTCATAAATTCTACCTCCAGGGAGTCTATACTACATCTTTGAGAACTACAGGAGATGTCCCTTAATTTCCAGCAAAAGGTCTTGCTGGAGGACAAGGAAACTGTGAAGACAGAAAATCCTTTATTTTGATGGTAATGTGAATAACTCTCCAGAGTTTCTCTTAAAATGGCTACCAGCATTTGCTCAGAGCTAAACAAGAATATGGATAAAGCATTAGTCCATGACAAAACACATTATGTGATATTCTTAATGGTGTGGGCAAAACTTTCCCTTTTAAGAAAGAAAATGAGTACTGAAATTTGGAGTGACAAAAAGAATTGTTGTCTGTACCTGATTTTATTTCATCTTTAATTGATTACACAAGTATTTTGGTCCTTGTATATCCCAATACCAGGAGACTGTCTCATTTCACTGTATGTTATATTAATTTTAGTTTTATTAGATATACATTTTCAGCACACTATACATCATAGGAATACCCACCCTTACACGCAGAGCCTGTGTGCATCTGCAGAAGAGTAAGTTCATTGAGCTGGGCACGAGCAGAAGCCAAGTCTCAGCCTCCAACAGGGCTCTGAGCCGCAGACAAGTTCCTTTCTTGCTGAAAAGCTCTCCAGGATGTGCCACGTTGGTGAGTTTGCACATGCACAGCTCAGAGAAACAAAATCACAAGTTCCTTTATTCGAGTAAGGTTTTCCATTTTTTTTAATAAGCGTAAGTCTTCAAGTCAGAGGGCTATATGTATCTGAGAGGCCTTTTTATTAAAGGGTTTTACATACTGAGGTCATCATTTGGCAACATCAGGCGAGGGGGGAAGTTTAAGGCAGCCAGTAACCTAAACATTTAAAGATATGATCAAATGAAGTTTACAGAGCAATATATTGGGTTTAAACGGCTCTGTACCTGGAAGATCCTGTAAGCCCAGTACAGATGTACACTGGGTTGGTTTCTGTGCTCCTTATTAGAGCTGCTCTCATTTTCAGCTCAGAGCTTTTAAATACTGCTCTTGTTTCCACCAGCAAGAACAAGGGGCCAAACTGCAGCTGAGGGTCAGAATGGCTCACGGCTACTCTGGACGTATGTCTCACCCTCTCACCTCACCTGGCCTTCTGGCACTGAGAGAAGATGAAAGGACCTCCCTCACCTTTGCAAACATCGGATACCTTCTCTCCAGAGCTGGCTTTTGCAGGTGATACACTTAGATCAGGTCATCACACTTAGATAGGAAATAGTTGTGCGGAATATACCTGCGGTTCAGAAATACCATTTCACACAAAAGCAGATTCCATGTGAGCAATTATCTCAGATCAATTCAGGTATAAAGGTGGACAGCTTTGGTGGGTACAGACAAGGTTCACCTCCCTGGGCACCAAAGCTCACTGGATATGACTCAGGTCTGTAACTAAGCTGAGACAGTCAGAGCTGAGGCAGTAGTGTGGTGCTCAAGATAGCACAAACCCACTATTCACATGGTAATGCTTTACACAGATGTTGTGGAAACAAGCACTAATGGACTGACGGAGTCTCCTCTGGATTTAGCCAGAACAAACTCTCTTCTCTGCTCCATGTTGTTTAGAAGTTCAAAGAAAAGTTGAGACCACAGCAGGCAGCTCTGGAGGTGTAACATCAAAGTGAATTCTCAGGGATACATTTTGAAGAGATGTGTGAACAATTCTCTAAAAAGCTATTGGTGTTTAACACTTCTGTCAGGGTAATGTTCTTGAAAGAAGAATAGACACTCTGTGGATTAATAGAAAAATAGTTTTTGATAACAAGAAAGCTCACCAGCAGAACTGTGAGGACCTGGCAAAGGACCCACCTTGTCTCCATTTCCTTCTTTTTTTCTGAGAAGATAAAAACAATTTTCAAGTATAGAAGCGAGAAGGAAGACTCCAAAACCAATGCACCAGCACTCAGCATCCTTTTATTGAGTAGTGTAATCTTTCTTCCAACATACCAAACTCAAGAGCACTCACAGTGACCAATTCATTCCACATAACACTCTTCCGAGACAGGAAAGCATGTACAAAACCTGGAGTCAATAGGGGAAGTAATCTAGATCGAATTATTAATAACAGTGGTGGCAATTCAAGTGATTTTCCCCAGACCTCACAGTCCCAGAAGGAGCAGCACAGCTGATGGACACTGCAGCAGGGGAGAAACAGCCCTGTGGGAGAGGGAGGGACCTTCTAGGGTGAGGGACCCAAAGAGAAACTGTGGTGCTGCCCTTGCTGCCCTCACAGCAGTGCTGCAGCTGGGTCTTGGAGGGAAGGCAGAGTCTGTTTAGCCCTAAAACAAGCTCTAGTAATAAAAAAGAAATATTCCTTATTTGCTTATTATCTCATCTCTGTATTTATTATTGTGTATAAGTTATTTGTCCAAAGTTTGACCAAGATCCCACCTGAAAAAAAAATCAGTCTAATTCAGTCAAAACCAAAAGCAAATGTCTAGCAGGTAGGATCAATATCTGCAAACCTAAAAGTGGCTTATTTAGAAACATATGAAAAAAACTGAGGTAGGGAAATAGGTGTGTCTTGAGATAATCAGTGAGCATAAAGGAAAATAAAAGCCCAGAATATTTGAAGGACTTCTAGCATGTGCTTTACAGTTTAAAGCAGATAATGGGAATTCAATTCTATTTGGATGCATTTCAAGAAAAAAAAGTCGCTGAAAATGAACTGATAAATCTAATTCGTTGCTCTTCCTACTTTTGTCTGAAGAGAGTGAAATGACCAGTACTGCTCCTTCCCCCCCATATTTCTAGAGAAAAGGGACACGTTTCCAAACTTCAAATTAAGATATTATGGCAAGAGCTCAATCTGCACAGTGAGGATGGAGAGAGAGAACATGTCTGGGAGGAGAAACCCAAGTCTCTCTCTGTCAGTTATTCAGGTTCCAGTTCCTCGATGAGTTGTGATCATTTTCTGAGACAAAAATTTCACTCTCTAGTGAAATTTACAGTGTGCTAACTGTAAAAGTTAGGAAGTCATCCTTATTTTGCAGACCATTAAGTTTCGAACTTCAAAGCTACACAAAGCCATATTTCTAGTTTTACTTGCTATAGGTCTGCAGACTGGCTTTATGGAAGTTTGCAGAAGCAAACACTGATTAATGAGACAAGGCAGTAGTCAATGAAAGCAACAAATGGGTGGACTCAGGAGGACTGACTCTTGAGAACCAATTAATGTGTGGACATGCCATCTGGGCTGGCAGCACACAGGGTGGTTCACTACCTGCTGCCACTGCTGGCACTGCACCAAGAAGAATCAGAGCATCTGTCAGTCCTCAGGATCTGTAACAGAAAACTGCAGCACAGAGAGCTTCAAAACAAGCCTTGAACATCAAAACTCTCTGGTAAATCCCTGGAAGAAAAAGCCTAGAGATAGTGTAGAAATAACGGTATTAAAAATAAAACGTGGAATTGTTTCCTATTCAAAACAAAGTTTCATAAGCATGACCCTTTCTCTGCTCCTTTTTGACTGCAGATGCAGCTCTTCTCTTGAAATTTCTTTTGACTGTCTTAATTGACATCAAAATCGTAAGTTTTCTTGGTGAATATCTTAAAGTAAAACTTCAGATTTTCAGCTACAGGCTTTACTTTTCTCTCCCATCTCCCCCAGTTCATTTTAACAAGGTCAAGATTCTTTCCAAAGAAGTGCTGAGTCAGTTAGGAAAAAATATAGTATGAGCAAGCCATATCTCACTTAACTGCTTGTCATTGGCCTTCAAGGACTTCTCTATTGGAAAACAAACTTTCTTCAGCCTTGATGCTTATTTAGCCAAAGTTCAGGGAGGCAGATCACTGTTTTGCCTCCCTTTTCCTGCTGAAAGACACATAACCTAGATACAAGCTACTGTCAGGAGTTGACACCATCACTTTTAAAAGGGGAAAATTGATTTTGCAATCTCACAGTGAATCACACAGAAGCAGCAAGCTAACCAGGGCTATCTTGTGGTCTTGTGCACAGCAAAAACCATTATTTCTTTCAGTGGATAGGTTTTTGTGTGAGGGGAAGTGTAAAATCAGGAATCAGTGTCAAAAATTAGGATTTTAGCGCTTAATCACTGTAATCTTCATTTCAGAAGAGGTAATTTGACTTTCACTTGAAGACAGCTGTATTGCAAAAAGGCAGACAATTCTGAACTCTGTGAATAAATTAGAAAAAAATTTAACCAAATTACCATGTGTGCTCTTCTTTCTCTCATGCTTCATCACTTTAACCTTACTTTCTGAAATATGAGACTTAACATTAGCATATAAATATAAATTTTTACCAAAAATCTACCTAGAACTGACTCTGAGTCAGGGACCAGGCCCAGCTGCAAGCAGTGCCTACATCACAGATGAATGAACTAACTGTTATGAAGAATTTTTATGCAGGTCCTGCATGAGCCTTTCTCAGGGCCTGACCCAAATTATTGGATCCTTCTAAATTGTTGCAAAATATTCTGTTAGCTGCAATGGGTATTTGACTGGGTTAGCTGCAATGGGTATTTGACTGGGTTACCAACGAAGAAGGATGGCTACATGTTTGGATTAAAGAGATAATCAGTCTCTGCAAAATTTGCTTCAGAGAATGAGTCACAGAAAATACAGCTTTCAGCTGAGGTGTTTATGTCTGCCTTATGCATCAGCAGGCTTGATCATAGTGGAGCTTTAACGAGACATTTGTGTAGAGCAGTTGAAGTTGGCTAATTACAGACTTTTCTAGGAGCATCTTTTCTTCCCAGTGGGACCTGGCCTATTTTCAGAGTACTCTGGCTGAAAAAAAAAAAGGATTAGTTTACCTGTCTCCATTACTGTGCTAACATGACTGAAGGCAGTGCTCCTTTGTACTCGCCAAGAAAACTCTCCAATTAGACATTAAGCTCAGCTTAATGCTTTAAATTTTGGACCTCCAGAATGTGTTTGATTGAAGTCAGCAATAAGAAGAGATGCAGCTGATGGAAGTTTGTGTGCTCACTGAAATCTGGAAAAAAATTTGAAAATATCTGTTATTCTCAGGCAAGAAAACTTGCAAGTTTTATCTGAGTAGATTCTGCCTCTCCATGTCTTCGCAATTCAAGAGGACATCATAGGCTGAAGACGCCATGATGATGCAACTATCTTTCTTATACACACACTGTTGACCATTTTATAAGCCACTAATCTTGCTGAGATTACTATAACTAGTCAGGCACCCACAAGAGAAGTTCCTGAGTAGACAGAGCTGAGTGTGGAGTCGAGTAGCTGAACTCCAAGTTGTGCGTGGAAGACATGAGATGTCCTAAAATAGTATTAAAAATGGTAGTCAACCCAAGATGGGCTTAGAGGAGGAAATGGTAGACCAAGAGATGCATGCAAGTCAAATTTCAACAAATGCTGAGTGCTTGCTCTACAACAGCCCTTCTCCCATCAAATGTTGGCCTTACTCTGGCAAGCCTGGGAAACTTTTTGAAGAGTTAGAAGTGAGATCTTACTGCTTGGTTTGCTTTAGCATCCAGGGTTTTTTTATCCGTTTTACTATTGCTGTTGGAGTTTTGGAAACAAATTCCAAACTTATTGTAAACACCAGTAACTACCAACCTGAGGACAGAGATTTTACAGATGACTAAAACCAATCTTCTCGAGACCTTATAAAGAACTGCCCTAAGTGAGGCCCTTAGAGCTCTCCTGGGCCAGAGGCTGCACCAGCACCTTGCTCTGGGTGGGAAACCTCTTGGACCTCACAAACCCTCCAGATGGCAATATTTGAAAGACCATTACTGATGACAAGCTTGAGGCTGATACCCCACAGGACATTCCTCAAGGTGCAACCCATGTCTGATGGGAAACACAAAGGTATTTGATGGGTTTCACTGAACTGGAGGTGAGATTTTGATTGATATATTTACATGGAGGTATAGATGTATAAGCACAGATATAGATCTATACATCACTTTGCCTGTGTGCATGCATGTGAATTCATTTCTGTGTGAATGGAATTAATATGACTCTAAAATTATGGCACTGTTTATAATTGTAGAAAATTCTATTGAAACAGCCCTTTTTTTAAAAAAAAAAAGGTAACTTAATCAATGATTAAGTGTTCCTAAACTCTTTTGCACCCTTATCTTCGTGTATTTGTATCCTTTGCACTCTTACCCTTTCACATTGCTGGTCTCAATGTAAATAATTCCAAACTGACTCCAATCTGATTTTCCTATCCAGGCTTCATCTATGTAGAGTAACAGAGTGGACTTTGTCATCGAGGTCTGTTAAATTCCTATTGAAATCTGCTTTTTGTTAATCACTTTGATGGTGATTCTTTAAGTGGTCAAAACCACTCATTTGCAACACAAGTCAAAGTAACTTTTTTAAGTCAGTGAAATTTATGTCCCGTGTTGCCACTTTGAATTAGAAGAGAGTCAGTTAAATCTGAAAAACCTTATTATACTGAATACCTTATTTTAATCATTTAACAATCTACTAATTGTCATGATTCTCATTCATCCAAAACCACTTAGACTGGTGGTCGTAAAAAGATAAGTAATTCCTAACACTGGCATATATTGCAAAACAATGGCAACAAACACCTAAGCACCAAAACCATTTAAAAAAAAAACCAACTGAAAATTGTATTAATGGCAACGAAATCATAAAGCTTGGAGTCAACTGCAGTGTTTCAATCAGTCTGAAAAAAATATAGCATTAGATAATCAGTATATTACTTGTGATCCACTGAATGAAAGCTGATATCTGCCTAATTATTAAATTGACAGACATGTTTTCATAAACAGCAGTATACTTTTACAAAAGGGCCCTAGTTGATGTGCAAAGAATAGTAATATCCTATTTTGTAGCCAGAAGCTGTTTAGGTAAGAAAGGAAATTCCCTGGGTACTGGCTTTTAATATTCCACTGAGGAGACCCAGAAACATCCATCTCTTCTTGTCAAGTGACAGTACAGAGAAAAATAATCAAAAACCACATTTTTATCTCCAAAGAAGTCAGAAATCACTCTCTGCTAGACTTGATAGAGAACCAAATTCTAAAAACGAGAGAATTCATGATAAAATTCTCTATCCTCAGCAGGACTCTGTACCAAGAATCAGCAGTTGTAATGTCCCAAGCAGTTATTTTCAGATCATATGGAGTACGAAGTGATCTCAGACATAACCAGGAACAACATATGCACCGATTTAATAGGAAATATTTTAATTGTTCTGAGAAGAGGAGTAGGATGCCGATGTCACAGGCTTATTAAATATAGCCTTTACATTGAGCAGGAGTACACTCATGCTTAGATAAAGTAAGAGCTGCGTGGCAGATTACCAAATTGGGAAAAGCAGTTGGGCTCATATCTCCCTCTACATGGCCATGTCCTGTACAATCACATCCAGCTCTTGCTGTAGCCAGCACCTCCTCCAACATTCATTAGGTCTTGTAGTATGTTTGTCACTTGTCTGTTCATTTAGTCAGTCCCAGCAGGGGAAATATTTGCAGTAGGGTGTCTCTGTGATAATTCAGCTGGTGTTTAGAGTCTGCAGACCACTTTTTCCCTTTGCTGCAGAAGTTCAGTTGTGCGCGGGTGGAATTCATCTTACCAAATATAGTCCACAAAAAGAAATAAGCACTGCTGGGCAAAATTTTTCTGCTCTATTTTAGGCACTGACCTCAGGATGAGATTTCTGTCACCAAGAACCTATTTCTCTTCCCTGACAGTACAGTGAGCCTGTGATGACTCACTCAGATGTAGGAGTTTACAGCTGGTCTGATGAATGCTGCCTGGAGTCTCTTGAAGGTAAGGGCAGGACCTTGGGCTGGAGGTAAACTCTTACGAAAAGCAAATGTGAAAATAAGATGTGAGTAGCAGGCCAGACTGTCAAGGAGATAAACTATATCAGGACTTAGACATGCACTTACCTGCTGTTGGTGGGTTTTAAAACAGCCCTGATACAAAATGTTCTGAGATTCAGAAATACCTGAGCTTGCGCCTGCTACGTTTCATCTTGTTCTGGTGTGTTTTTTCTGAGTTATTGTAACACATTGCTAAGTGGAAAGCTTGATGTTTCAGTGATTAACAAGGACTTGGTTAAATTTGATAGCTGCTAATAAAGACAAAATTCACTAATTTAAAAGGCAATAGCTATTCTTAAATAACAGCTTGTGTAGATGAGAGGTAGATGGGAGAGCACATCATTGAACCTCAGCAACACAGGAGATGGACACTTTACCTGCCTGGTAATTTTATCTGATTGGGACTTCTTTCAGCATCTCATTTGTTATGACCTATATCAACGTCTCAAAAGAAAATTTTTTTATATATACATTGGAAAACAAATAACTACACATTTCAGTTTATTTATCAAACTATTACATTAAAATACATTAATGAACCTATTCCAATATTGGGTTTGGGGTTTTCTTGAGTGGGTGGTGTTTTGGTTGGTTGGTTCGTTGGTTTGTTTAATTTCTTTTAATTTAAAAAAATCTTTTAACTTCTATTCTATAAAACTACAAAAACGTCTTTCATATGTATCAATTTTTCCAAAATATTTTTATGTAGACTGTGGCATTCTCAGGACTCATCAAAGATGTCACTAGTGCCAGCAANATATATATATACCCTGAATGGTAACACACACAATCTACATTATAACTACATGGAATAGAAAATAATTCCCACAAATTCAGCATCATATTCTATCATTAATATCTGACTTCTGAAAACATGTAAGAGTTTCTTTAGAAAAAAGTTGGAAATCTTTGTGCAGATAATCCATACCTTTGCCTTATTCTGAGGCACAAAACTGCTGTTTTGGAAAGCAGAAGCTGAAATCACAGAGCCAGACTCCTCTTCCTCCAAAACTTCATTGTCAGCTCTATGAAACTTGAGTCATGGCACAGTATAAGGTAGAAAGCTGAAGGATGAAATCAAACAATGAAAAGTATTAAAGGCTATATTGAACAGTCAGTTGAACTGCTTAAAAGTTTGCATCATTGTTCATGCACACACGAGCACCAATTGATGTTCTTGTACTATTAGACAAAAGAGCTAATCTATTTTTTTTATTTTGATCATGGCACTTTCATGGCACAACATGAACAGCACTCTAAAATCAGTGAGCACTGCACCTGTTTTGTAGCTGAAGAATTTGGTCTCATTTTTAAAGGGCTTTCTAAAGGCTTCTTCAGCTGCAGAAATTGTCCCACTTTCCTCATAGTGGAGATATCTGACAGATCCAATATTTTATTTGCCATAGCCTCAACAGAGTTTGTCAGATATTTTTGCGAAGTTTCATTTCTCTAATTATATGTTTGGTGAGAGCATGGCACTCCAGCTTAGTTCCTGAAGTCTTAAGATTTTTACAGCTGCTTATTCCAAACTGGACTATATTGTCAGAAATAGTGGGGATAACCTAATAATAGTGGGCAATCAGTTGATATGATTTGCAGAGTTTTGAGTAAAACATTGGATTCAGTTGCATGCGGTGGCATTGAGTGCTCATTTTCACAAACAGGACCATGATGGTGCATTCAGGTATATTCACTCAGCTATGGATGTCTGTAACTGAGCTTTCCTCAACACTAATGAATATTGGGTTTTAATGCTTTAACACTTGTTTCACGTAACTTTGTTTGATGCTTTTATTGACATTAAAATTTGGAGTATATGAAGCCTTGTAGCCAAAATATTCTACCTTTTGACTAATAGGAAGCAACGACTGAGTATGGAAAAAGTAGCCATGGAATAAAAAACAAATACATGAGGCTTTTACTTGTTTATGTGCAATTTTGTGCATTTATTCAACAAGCTAAGTATCATCACTTTGAAGCCACCCACTTGCTCTCCTGTCTGTGTGTTTTCCAAACTGCAGTCTTTCCTGTTGATCTTTGACATATATAACCATATGAAAATTACCTTTTTCTGTGAATTTTCATCCCTTTATTCCATGTTTTACTGGCAGTTATCAAAATCCTGTTTACTTTCTCTTTTAGAAAAAAAATGATTGAGAGAAGAGAAGGGATAAGAGAGGAGAAGGGTGGAGGAAGAAATAAGTAAGNTTTTCTTGAGTGGGTGGTGTTTTGGTTGGTTGGTTCGTTGGTTTGTTTAATTTCTTTTAATTTAAAAAAATCTTTTAACTTCTATTCTATAAAACTACAAAAACGTCTTTCATATGTATCAATTTTTCCAAAATATTTTTATGTAGACTGTGGCATTCTCAGGACTCATCAAAGATGTCACTAGTGCCAGCAACCAGAGCTGGCAAGCCATTCAAATGAGAAGTGTCTGCCACAGGTAAATAAAAATGTATCTCAGCAATCCAACAATAGATTAGAAACTCCAGGAGACTACTGGCTAGGAAAAGGCTTCAGGACTAATCTCCAAATCCAAACAGTAATGAAA
>VZRM01005888.1:1260008-1290684 GCA_013397955.1 Grantiella picta | reverse complement strand
CTCAACACTAATGAATATTGGGTTTTAATGCTTTAACACTTGTTTCACGTAACTTTGTTTGATGCTTTTATTGACATTAAAATTTGGAGTACATGAAGCCTTGTAGCCAAAATATTCTACCTTTTGACTAATAGGAAGCAACGACTGAGTATGGAAAAAGTAGCCATGGAATAAAAAACAAATACATGAGGCTTTTACTTGTTTATGTGCAATTTTGTGCATTTATTCAACAAGCTAAGTATCATCACTTTGAAGCCACCCACTTGCTCTCCTGTCTGTGTGTTTTCCAAACTGCAGTCTTTCCTGTTGATCTTTGACATATATAACCATATGAAAATTACCTTTTTCTGTGAATTTTCATCCCTTTATTCCATGTTTTACTGGCAGTTATCAAAATCCTGTTTACTTTCTCTTTTAGAAAAAAAATGATTGAGAGAAGAGAAGGGATAAGAGAGGAGAAGGGTGGAGGAAGAAATAAGTAAGAAGGAAAAAGAAGAAAGAAGAAAGAAGAGGGGAAAAAAGTAGTGTCATGAATAATTATTAAGATTTGAATGTAGCTGCATTTTCATCTTTTACAGGAAAAAAAAATACAATTCTATATATGATTTGTATAGAATAGCACTCCAAGGATAGCACTCCAAGGCATGGAGTTGAATATTGATGTCACAATATTTTCCCTTAGAAAATTGAATTGAATGAATCTGCCACAATGTAATATTGCAACATTCACTTTTATTCATCTTTCATATTTTTGCTTTGCTGAAAAGAGAAAATTATTCTGTAGAGCTGAATTCAAATACAAGACAAATGCATTTATTGCACTTGCTTTATGGATGTACAGGCAAATTACTTTGAATGCCCATGTAACAGAAAGCGATTTGTTTAAAAGGAAAAGCTTTTATATTTTTTCTGTGAGACATGAAAATGTGTCACTGAACACATGATTATGCTGAAGTAAGAGATATTTGAAGCATACTAACATGCCGCATCTCCTGAACAGGCAAGGCTATTTTATGCATTTGCAAACATTCAATATTTCAGAGGTGTGTCAAGTCCTAATTCACATTTTTTAAAAAATACTCCCCAAGAAGCCAAATTTTTAAAGAAGTTTTAACAAGTGAATTCTAACACAGCTCTATTACTTCCAGGACTCAAAATCCTAGCTGTGTGTGCGAGTTTACTTTAAAATCACTAGAACATCACAGTGATTATTCTAGACATATTCTCTGGGCTTTTGAAACCATAACCAAATAAATATCAACATTTGCACAAACACTTAGACACGTAAATGCACTTAAAAATCCAGCTCTGAGACTTTTGCCAGTGGCTCATGTCAGCTGGTTCAGCTCCAAGCCAGCAGAAGTGTTAACTAGCTCCTCTGGGTGTGTGTATCAGCTGCTTTCAGGTCAGAGTGGTGCCATTCCCAGGAGACAGCCAGGGCAGTGCAGATTGTGTGCCAGCCTTCTTTCCCAGGCAGAAATCAATGCCAGTGATAATATGTTCCATTAATAAAGTTGATGCCCAGAGACTTCATTCAAAATCAAATCATTAGAAATTACATTGATTTCCTTCCGAAAGAGAATAAACCTGAGAAAGAGCTTCCAAATCCTACAGTGTAACACTATTTTCTACCATATTTAAGAGGTTAATAGAAATAAGATTTGCTATTACAGTGTCTGTGTCAGAAGGTGATAGGCCTGGAAATAACTCTTGTCTGATGAAAGGGAGAAACAGAGGGTTTTTTGTTTTCAGTAATTCTGGGAAAATGACCTCTACACTGTAGATTTAAACAGATTAAGAGCTAGCAGTGCAGCAAAACCAAATATAGATATTGAAAGTAATTTCTAGTTTTAAAGCTACCCCAGTTAAAAATTTAGTTTTATGGTCAGACCTCTTTTAAAAGGTATGTTCTTGACACATTTTTGAGAACTGCATTGAGTAATAATGTAGAAAGGGAAAAATTAGCAAGAACAAGCAGCAATGTTCCTAATGAAGTAAGTAAGGGAAGTGGCAGCTGTCTTTGCATTGAAGAGAATGTGAATTGTTCAATAGTTTTTCCTTCAAGAAACAAATATGGAGTGAAATAGGAATGACCACTATAAAAATAGTTTAGCTTCACCTCTAAACACTTTTATCTGTGAATGTCATGAAAAAATATCTTGCTAGTTCAAGTTAGTCTGGAGGAATGTAAGTCAGGAGGAATGTGAGATAGTTACTGGATTATGTAGAGCTGTATGTAGTCTGTTAACCCTGGCTGGATTTCAAGCACCCACCAAAGTCACTCCATCTCTCCCCTCTGCAACCATATGGGGGAGAGAAAATATAATGAAAAGTTCATGGGTTGAGATAAGGACTGGGAGAGATAGCTCAAATACCATCGCAGGAAAAACAGTCTTGAATTAGAGATATTAATTGAATCTATTACTGACAAGATCAGAGCACGATAATGAGAAATAAAATAAAACCTTAAACCAACTTCCCCTCAACCCTCTCTCATTCCCAGCTCTACCTCCTTCCCCCAGAAGTGCACAGAGACAGGGAATGGGGGTTATGGTCAGTTCATCACACCTTGTTCCTGCTCTGCTCAGGGACAGGAGCTGTTCCCCTGCTCCACCCTGAGGTCCCTCCAATGGGAGACACTTCTCCATGAGCTTCTCCAGTGTGAGTCCATCACCCAGGCAGCAGTGCCCATGAACTGCTGCAGGGTGGGTCACTCTTCCATCTTGGAGCTGGCTGGCGTTGGTTCTGTGGACACTGGGGAAGCTTCTGGCAGCTTCTCACAGAATCCACCTCTGTGCCTTCCCTGCTGCCCAAACCCGGCCATACAAACCCGATAGAAAACCAACAGCTACTTGATTTCCTTCTTTGACAAATATGCAGAAAGAGACAGGAAAATATACAATGAACACAGTCCTCAAAAGAAAATGAAAGGACCTGGTTCATCACTCTGTGAGACTAGAAAGCTAATGCACAAGTTTCTGGTATTCTGTTTTGTTTTGTCTTCCCTGTAGTCTAATGACTTCCACTTCTAACCTCAGTAATAACAAGGAGGGAGTTTAGCTTGAATCATAAAAAGAAAGTAGGGGAAAAAAAAAGCAGAAAATACTAAGGTAAGTTCAAATTGGCCCTGTGAGCTGGGCTTGCAATAGATGGCCTCCACAACTTATCTGCAGCTTAAATTACACTACATTTCTCTAAATAGGATTTCCTGGCTCAGACTGACCCAGTGGAACTCACTCTGACGTGCATCGAGAACTGAGTGGTGCAATCTCAAGTAGTTCACAAGTATTGCTTTTGAGAATTCTGGGGCACAGGTGAAAACAGAAACCTTGGAAGGAGGATGTGGCATACCCATTTTTTTTTAAAAAAACAGTGGAGTAGGAAGGCAGAAATGTCAGAACATTAACCTTGTTGAGTTAGCTCTAACACTCGAAATATTGCAACAAAAAACTATTTTGCAAGCCCCTAAAAAGCCAGGAACAGCAACATGAATTTCTCAAGGCCAGCTGATGCCAAAGAATGCATTTTATGCTAGAATGGATCCAAAACACTCAAAAGAATTAGATGTGGCATGCTGTATTTTTACTTAAAAGACTGTGAAAACCTACTAATTTGAATTATTTTTTAAATCAGCTTGAGGAATATCCTGTAGCTGAGGGGTTCCCAGGCTCAGTTTCCTAAGCTACTATTGCCAGTAACAGCAAAAAGTCCCTGACTGCTCTCCTGAGTAGCATTGGGGTAAATAGGAGGCATTTTGCTGTCTAACAGTAAGGGTTTTGAAGCAGCCTGAATACTCTCCTAGAGGTTTTTTTCTAAATGACTGCTTTAGCTGAAATTGTTAGAAACTATATACAATTGCCTGAAAACCTAATGCCAAGAGCTATCAGTGTTCACTGTCAAACTAGAAGGATGTCCTATGGCTTCTTGCAAAAATCCATCCCATTTCTGGCATTTCTCAGTATTTCCATTAATGACTCATAGAAGAGATGAGAGTGCTCCTTATGAAATTTGTATACAATCTGAAGTTTAATGTGAGTTGCAAATTCTACAGGTGTAGAATTAAAATTCGTCAGCTGGAGGAGCAGTCTGAAATAAACAGGATGCAATTCGGCAAGAACAGGTGAAGAGGTAGGAATAGTCAGCTGCGAAAATGGATGCAAAAAAAAGATGGAAAACCACTGGATGGAATTTAGGTTTTGGAGAAAATGTTCAGATCAGCAAATTGAAGAGTTTGCAGTGTCACACAGCTGCACTGTATCTACCTACCTCCTCCTGGCATGTAGAAGCAGGTGGGTTTTATGCAAGATGTGAAGCAATCCCCACCTTCCCTCCAGCTTTGGCGTTGTCTCAGTAGAAATCCTGCCTCACATCCAGAGTACGATAATTACAGAAAGATGGGAGCATTGGCATACAAATCAGAGTGACAAGAATAATCAGAGCTCAAGGAAGCACAGCTTGTCAGGGCCAGGTGGAAGAAATGCAGTTGTTTAGGCTAGAGAAGACTGAGAGGAAACACCAATCTTGGGATGCATAACAGGCTCTTGCAATTACTTGGAGAGCATTTCCCGGTGAGGGACACATATTCCAGGACTCTATAACACTTTGTTTCTGGTAAGCAAAGCAAGCGTTCACCTAATCTAGGCCTAATTTTAGGTATTGAGCAGATCCATTCTCCTCACCCGAAATGCCTAAGCAGTGCTTCTCATTGTGGGTCACATTGAACGATGATATACAATTGGTTACAAAATATAAATGTAGATGCTTAGTTACAGGCAAGTAACCAAACAGGCTGGGGAAAAACAATTTTTTCCAGCGGAATGCTGTATATGGAAAATACCCTTGCATCACAACATGACTTACAGATTGTAAGCAAAAAGGACTCGTAGTCTGCAAACTCAAAAGT
The DNA here is from genome assembly GCA_013397955.1 of Grantiella picta. Lineage (NCBI taxonomy): Eukaryota > Metazoa > Chordata > Aves > Passeriformes > Meliphagidae > Grantiella > Grantiella picta. Next base: position 1,285,781 of record VZRM01005888.1, on the reverse strand, counting down.
TGGTGATGTAGCGGTGTAGTCAACTGATGGCAGGATTTGTCTTTTTAGGCCTCCAATCCATTTCAGCTATGTACTTACTAAACTATATCAAATGCAAACTGAAAAGGGAGGAGAAGGAGAATGAAATACATGGCAAGGATTCAACTTCCAGGTGAGATGGCTCAGAATGAGACCCACCAGCCTTTTATGGCAGAGAAGCTCCAGGGTAAATACTTTCCCTCAACACCTCTGTCTGTCCAGCTGCACAGCCCTCTCACCTCCTTTAACAGGCTTTTAAACACCCTGTTCAGACAGGGACATCAGCTTGTCAGTGATTTATTTAGCTGGGGTTCTGAAATCTATCCTGAGTGTTTGCAGTCATTTTCATGGTCCACCCATGTATGTTCTTCCTGACATTTTCTTGATCTTACCTCCTTAGTATTTTCACCTGATCTATATGCGTCTCTGCCTATTTCATGGGTAAAAGCTTTCATATGAACTGTCAGCAACCATCATCCAGGTACTCCTTGCTGGTGTTTTGTGAGAGATATCCTTCAGAAAGGAGCTGAATTTCTTAAAAGAGATCTTAAATAAATTAACACAAACAGACTTCCTTTGCTGAAGAACAGGTATATGTGTATATTTTAATGGCATGTTTTCTGGTGCTGGGGATGAAGGTAGTGAGGATGAAGGTGAGCCTGCCTGACAGCTGAGTCTCTGTCTCTTTCCCCGTCTGTGGAGAGAGAACATCTTGTGACAATTGCATAGTAAAGAGAGTCGTGTCTCCATCCTGAGTTGTCTGCACTCTGCTAAGATGTCTCCTGCCTTCACATTCAATTCATTTTGTGTAATTGAGCAGCATTTGTTTGTGCTTCCTCTTGCCCAAGCATCAGACAGAATAGCTTTGCCTTCCACCTTTTGTAAAGAAAGCACTTGTGGTTTTGTAGATGTTGTAGGCTTTTGGGGGGAAGATTAAAATTTTCCAGCAAAACAAAGAAGAACCTGGTCACAGATTGAAGCATTTAAATTCCAAGTGTTGAGAGAGGGAACAAAGTGTAAGCAGAAAAGAAAGTGCTTTGCATTCAGGGTGCATTTCTCTGCAAGCACTCCTCATAACCCTGGGCTTGAATGGCAGCTGAGTAGCAGCACTGCTTGCAGCAATGTTTATTTCCAGAGGCAAAAGCTTTTGCTATAGCTCTCCTTTTAACTTTTGCAAAAAACATTGTCAGTCACTATGAAGACATTAAAAGCAGCATCAGAGGATGCGTAGAATGTAAATATTTGTGTCGTGGCTGTAAAACAGACAAACTAAAAAGGCCTAACTCCTCTGAAGTTCTTGGGAGTGACCCTGAGAGCTGTGAACCCTCGATGGGCTGCTCCCCAGAATGTCTTCGTGTAGGCAGCTTCTTTCTTTGGCAGAACAGCATTAATCATAATGAAAGCCGATAATATTGCAGGCACTAAGGGGTGTGCTATCACAAAGCTGTACACACACACAAAGTTCAGTACTTTCCCCCATTTCTTAGATCACTTCTTAAAAAAAACCCACCTGCAGAAAGGCTCTTATCTAGCAATCTTTCAAGTGGGAGTCTGGCCACAGAGAGGCTTGCTACAAGAAAACACAAACAGAAATACTCTTGTAGAATGACCTAAAAGAATCTGGCATCTGTGTTGCGACCCAGCAAATCCATGCAAAAGCACCTGCCAGACTCTCTGAGGGGAAAGGATCAGCGTAACTGATGAACACATGGTGGGAGGATGGTTCTCAAAGGCTGGCTAGCAATTTTTAATGGGACCTTTTCCCCTCCACGTGAAGGTTGTGCTTGATCATCTTGGAGGTCTATTCCAACCTTAATGATTCTATGGTTCCATGAATATGCATTCAATATTTTGCATATTTAGCAGGAACACGCTGGTTTGATTCAGCCTTGCAAGGTAAATATCCCTGCCCTTCCACTACCTTGCCTGCACTATCCGTGGCAGAGCCTAGAAGATGCACTTCACAGGACTGACAGGCTCCCCACCTTGCAGCCAGATGTCTAACAATCTTAGAAGTCTGGGCTTGACCGGTAGTTGCAGAAATTCACCTTCCATAAGTTTGCCTTGCAAGTATTTTGGGCTCAGAATCACTGGGGGATGCTCTTCATATTGCTGTCAAATTCAGGGGATATACTTGACATATGAAGAAGGACCCATATATCTTCAAAAAAGAATATTCCAGCACAGACAAAACCTGTCTGCATGGCAAGAGATGAGTCACATTGGGGATCCTATGGGTTCAGACCAGTCCAGCTTCTCAGGGCTGTTACCTATCAATAGGCAACTGAGAACAGCAAGTACATACAAGAGCTGTTTGTTTCAGGAGGTAGTAAAATTTCCCTCCACAGAAGATTTTTTTAAGAACAGGGTAGATTCACTTTTGTACAGAAATGTTATAGGAAGAGCTGAACTTGCTGCTAGGCAGGACATAGACTACCTGACCCCTGCAAGCTCCTCTGAGCCACGCTGCTTTTTTTCCAGGTCACTGGACAGAGCAGTGTCTTGCTCAATTTCAAATTTCTGGACACTGGCTACATCCTCAGCATTTGAAGCTCTCGAGATCCAGGCAGCTTTTAAGCACATTTGTTCCAAAGCAAACTTTCAGAAAAGGGTGGATAGGTTAAGTGAGCAGTTTGCAAAGGAAAAGTTGTGCAACTCTTCAGGATATCCTTGCATTAGCAGTGGAGTAAATCTGCTGTACTTGCCAGGCACCTACAAATGGGAAAAATGCAAACAATTTAAATGGAAGGGTAGAGATGATAAGGGAGAGAGGCCATAGGGTCAGCTGCCTCAAAAATGTATTAACATATGTCCTGACACCTAGAGCATATCTGAGGAGGCTGAAGTACTTGGGTCTTTCAGCCCTAAATATTGATGTCTGAGAAACAGCTCAATGTAACAGATTTCATTTAAGTTATGCAAAACTGAAAAATGTACGCCTCCTGAAAATGCAGTCTGCAGTGTACTGACAGAGCTGACAAATGAGGAAAATTACAAAGATGCTGCCTACAAGGCCAATAAGGCCCCCTAAGAACAGCTCCCCAGTGTCACTTCAACCCTTCCAGGGGTCCCTCAGATGTAGGTTTAGAGAAGGACATTGGCTAGATAAAGCAATTTGGCAATCTACTGTCTGCCACCTTTCTTTTCTCTCTGCCAACTCTTTCTCATATTAACAAGAAGTGGGCAGAAGTAAAGCCTCATCCCAAGCCAGGTGGTCGTGGATTTATGTGATAGGAGGATGCATGTGTGCATGTCTGCTGGTGAAATGCTTGCAGTTTGGTCAGAAAAGAGGTCCAGTGAACTCAGTGGAGACATAGGAACCTCTCCAGTAAATGCCTTGAATAATTAGTTAAAATTGAACCATTCAGTTCATTGTAACAAATTTCCTCATTCAATGTTAGGAGTAGCTGTTTCTTTACTGTTATATATAGAAAGCCACACTTCCTCCCTCAGCTAATTTTGACTAGCATACCAATTTTTCACCCTTAGGACCCATTTCTGATTACCTGCACGCTGATGATACGTGTTTGTGTAACAACCCTGGCTCTACCAGCAATAGCTCTCTATTCATGGCATAAGCAAGATAGAAATCTGGCTCTCAAAGCTCTAGTTAAACTTGACCTGGATGATTCATGCCTTTGAGATCTCAAAATGAGATTACCGCAAAGTGCTTTATAGTGGGCTGCCAAAAGGGCTAATCCATTCCCTGAAGCTAATGCACAATACAGCACCTTGATTGTTATCAGAGGTGGGCAGAGAGGGATCTGCCTACTCACTACATGTCTGTCAGCATTTTCTGCTTTTTAGTGCCTAGAAAAGGTCTACAGTTTTGCTTTTAGCTTTTAAAGCTATTAACAGGCTGGAAATTGATGTTGCCAAGGACATCTGTAAATGTGCTTTGGGGATGCATAAATACTTTATAGTATTGAATTGTTCCCCTTTTTGTTAGCCACAGGAATCCTATCAGACTGACGAGGGTAATTTCCAGTGATGCCTCTCAAACCAAACATGAAAACAACATGTGGCTGTGCCATGCCTTTTCCCTGGACCATTCCCGCAAGATCAGGAGCCCTCCATCAGTCTTTCATGATCAGACTGAAATTAATTTGAATTTGGATCTTGCCTTGTGAACTATCTTCTTTTGCTACAAAAATTTAAACCATTTCTATCACAGTAAAGTTATTCTCACTTTTTTTTTTCTGATCCATGAGGTTTGAAGCAGAAGCTCACACAACTTTGCATTGTACCTATGGGCTTTGCAATCAGAAATCCTTTCCTAGTGTGTAGCATTCAGCCTCTCTATGCCTGTGCAATGGCATCAGGCTTGATGTAGCTGTGAAAGCACTAGGAAACACACAGAAAAAAAGATAAGTGTTTGCTGCAACACAGAGGACCAGAACAGTGCTGTACTGAGGGTAGGTAGAGATTTGCAGACCTATTGTAGTGCACTGAATTTTCCCCCCAGCACATATGATGACTGTCTGGGAAGCTTAAATTCGTATGCATTTTATCTCCCCATATTCTTTAATGATGTCTCTTTTAATAGGGACAGCTGGATCCAAGGCGATCCCATCAATCAGCACTGACAGCTGTGGCTATGATATTTACTCCCTGACTCTCTCCCATTTGCAGTGCTAATGCCTTTGGAATTACATGCCTTGTTTTAGGCTTCCAAATTTGAAAGGTTTGACAGCAGGAGATTGGTGAGATTTGTTGTCATTAGAAGGATCTAGGAACAGTTACAAGTGACAATTCCTGGACATATCTTCACTTCTACCTCAGTTAAATGAGGCAATAAACTAACACCCTTTAAAAAGGCTCTGATCCTTACACTGACAGCATTTTGCTGGTAAAGGCTGACAATTTCAAGTCTTAATGGTTACACTGCCCTTAGTGGAAAACATTAGCAGTGAACTTTAATATAATGGGAATCTATGATTAAAAGTCAGCAAAAAAACCATCTACCTTTATCTCCATTTCATATATGCCTGAATTTAGGGAAGACCATGCAGTTATAATGCCAAGCATGCAAACTTACCTTTCTTCCACATCCATTGCTATTCTTCTAACTTCAGTGTTCAATTTGTTGTGTTTTCTTGGCAAAGAACAAAACTTAAATTATTTTGATCATAATCTCCACTGCTAATTAGTTTTTAATCACAGAACACCTTGCTCCTGTTATGAAAAAAAGGATATAATAGCACAAACTGGGGAAGCCAGTAAATAATCTTCTTCTTTAGAAACCTTCTTCACTTAATTTTCTTCTTTAGAAACCTTCATGTGTATGTTAAAAAAATAATCAAAAGGACTCTATCTGTTTATTTGTTTATGGAATCATGTTTTGGACCATGGAACAATCTTAAAAGGAACAATTTGTCATTTCTGTCTATTTGGTATTGATCAGGCCACATCTGTCAGTCTGTGTCCAACTCTGGGCTCCCAGTACATGAGGAAGCTCCACAAACTGGAGCTGAGACATCTCCCCCTCCTCAGCCTTGCCAGGAGCAGTCCTGGTTGCTGGGGTCCACTATTTAATAAGGAGGTAAGGAGAAGACTGAGCAGGGCTCTTACCGAGATGCATTACAGCAGGATAGGAGGCAACCGTGACAAGGTGAAAAAGAAGGGGAAACTCCAGCTAGATACTTGGAGAGAAAACTTAAAATGAAGGCGATAAAGTGTGAAAACAAAGAGTGAGACTGTGGAGTATCCAGCCTTGGAAATATTCAGAACTCAGCTGTACAAAACCATTGGCTCAATGACCTCTGAAGCAGCTTTCTGCTCTGAGCAGGGTGTTAGAATAGAGTGCACAGGTCCCTTCTGACCTAAATTATTGTGTGAATTGTGTGATTCTGTGTATCAAACCCTTTAGCTTTAAATGTTCTTTGAGATCCCTATTTTGGAAAAAAAAGCAAGGAAAAACAGTTCTTCTTTGTAGAAACCAATCACTGTTAATGGAGCCAACACCCTTTACGTAAGGAGCATGAAGGAGAACACACAAGTACATACACATGCATGCACCCACACTTTATTGAAAATGGAAACGGGGAAAAAACAACAGACTTTTAAGAGTGAATATCAAAGTCCTGTGATTTCATCAAGTCCTGGCAAGAATGTAAAAGAACTTGATCATAACTATAATAATTTTGCTTTGTCAAATCCTCAGATAAGCCTTAGGATTAAGGAAGAGTGATGTTCCAAAAGTAAGAGCTCAGAGAAAGAGTGATAAAATTCTGAATGTATATAAGGAATTGCAGGAGGTCTGAGATTGTCTCCAAAATGTTATTTCAAAGTGTTTCGAAACTTTTTGGCTGTATCACTTTGTTAATCTGCTCTTCCCTTCCTCTCCCATCTCTTATTGTGCATTTATCTGTGGAAACGTTATCTTAGCTGTTTCACAGATCTGTGCCAGTGTCAATGTCTGCAAAGTAGTGAATGCACAACTCTACAGGGAATGAATCACCTGCAGTAAGCTTTGACTGGAACAGCAGTGAGCTCAGGACTCCCAGAAATAGCCAAGGTCTTCCTAAGAAATGAGAGACAAAGAAAAACACAACCTAGAAAAAATATAGGCAAAATACAGGGTTGAGAAAAGTTCCACAGCATCTCAGACTGATGTTTTTGTTTTCTACAGATGCTTCCTTTGACATTCCTCCAAAAGAGTTTTGAGAATTCACTGCATAATAACTATTTCCAAGGCCTAGATGGCATTCAGAGGTTTTAAAATAACCATCTCTTACACACAGAGGTTTGCAGTTTCTCTGTCTTCATGCTTTATATTTTGCCCAATGGAAGTTCAAACTCTCACAGAACACAAGGACCTGAGAGACCCTTGCATAAGCCCCTCACATGGATGCACTTTTTCTCTGTTAACTTTCACATAAGTCACCATGAAATGAGTTTAAAAATACCTGAATATATGAAAAACCTTGGCCTAAAACAAAGACAGAACCAAACTTTATCTAGGCTAATAAAAAACACTTCTCAGTTCTTCCCTAAATTTAACTAACAAGAATTTTAAAAGCAGGTGACTGTTCAAAGACAACTTCCACATTTTTTCATGACCTCTGTTGATGAAGCACACTGCAATGGACTCAGCTGTGCTCTGCCCTTCGACAGCAACACACAATACACAAGATTTTTCAGAGAATGCAGTGTATTCCAGGTAGTGAGAAAATAGCACTGCTGTAGTTTGTGATGACCCTAAAACACTTGGACTTTCTCCTGCCCTTTCCCAACAGCTCTTGAAAGGATTTCTCCAGGTTTCTAGATGTCTGTTTGCATCCCAGGCACACTTAAATATCCTCCCACTCTGAAGCTATTTATTGTACCAGACTCTGTACTTTTCTGCCTGAAATTCCTCCACTTTCTGAAGATGGATTTTCCTATTAAAAAAGACTCTTTCATGCCAAGAAAAGGTTAAACACTTACCATGCATCAGCTGGGCTGTGGTGGCTTTACATATGCAGGTTTTTAGTTTGTTTTAAACAAGGTACAATCTCAATAGAGCTCATTGCCAGTTCATATTACCCTTCTTTAATCATGAGTTAAGCACATGCATGCAATTACTGATAAACTCTTATCACCTGCCAGTCCTCAGAGAAAATATTGCTTCCCTGCACATTGATTTATAAGTAATGATTTGGACCAAGTTATGCTCTTGCCTTGCACTGGGGAGAAAACATGTACACTGAAATCATTGCAGCTATTTAGGTGAGCAACTGCCTGCCATCTTGAACAAGGGATTCCTCACAGAGACTCCTAATAGGCATCATAATCTATCCTAAAAGAGCAATCTGGTAACAAATAGTGGTTTTGAAGATCTGACTTCTATTGAAATCCAATGTGTTTCCATCTGCTTGCCAATTTTTTACAGTTATTCAAACATGCTTGGTATCCAAAGAGCATTCATTGCTTGCATGTCACTGTCCTTGCACTTTGATGTTCTAGAGATGACTTAGGAGCAGTTGTCATTTTCCCTCGATGGAGAGGATTTGGCAATGACTTTAGTTTGTGGGCTTAAAAAGCCCTCACAAAACCACAGGCTTTGTGTGCCTTGTATTTAATCAAACATCCTTGTAGAGCAGATATTTACATCACTAGAGGTGAAGATACCTTTTGTTTAATGACTACTGAAAGAGATTTAAGCTATTTTTTATCTTTCTTCAACACAGAAGAGTTACCTGAAGCTATGCTGAAAGGATTTTGAACTTTTCAACCTGCTGGTTCTCCACTCCCACGTCTCCATCGACAAGAACTGGAGGAGCATGAGATAAATGCAAACACATAGAATGCACCTTCAGAGCCCAGATTTTCTTCCTCCCGTGGAGGAGCTACAATTATGCCTCTCTGATTAAAAGAAAGTCTGCAGCAGACAAGCACGGTTAGACTCTGAGCAGCCTAATGACTTTGCTCGCACATGAGGTTTGATAGCAATCTCCAGCAGACCACTGATGATACAGATCTCTCCTTTAGGAGGGGAGTGATACACCCCCCTGTTCTAGCTGATTAACTTGTACATACCAGGCCAAGATCCAACTGTTTCTCAGCCACCTGTGCAAGTGAAATGAGGCTCTGCTGTTGCAGTAATTTAGCTCCTAACATTTTCAGGCTGACAAAAAGCAGACCCCCTCAACTAATGGCAATTTTTACATAATCCTTTTTATTTTCAAACCAGTTTGCCCATCTTCCATTGCATATAAGCCATGGCTATATTTACTACCACAATGAACAACTGTATCTCCTCCAGTGTGAAGATCTAATGACACATAAGCAAAATCATGCCCTTATATTCCTACAGATGAAATTTATATCTATGTTTTAATTAGGAAAAAAGCCTCTCTTCATCTAGAGAACAACTAATAGATCTTAAATTCATAAATAAACATTGGGTAATTTTAAATTGAGTTTGTTCTGTGATAAATGTTTAAATCCATCATATGATAGAAATGGTTGGGATTCACACCTGTGCAACTAGGTACCAACACATGGACAAGAGTTTTCACTTTTCCAAACGTCAGCAACAATTCTTGTTTACCCTTACATAGTTGTTTGAGCAAAAAACCATGGAAAAAGTAATCCCACACTGACTGTGAACTGACTCATTCAATCCCTGCATGTCTCAAACATACACAGAATATCTATACAGCAGTCCCCTTGCTGGTTTTGCTTCCAAAGCAAAGTACATGTTCTGGAAATGTACTCACTTTCCATCATATGAAAAAAACCTGTAAAAATCAGAAGTTTGGAGTTGAAGTGCTAGTTTCATCCGTCATTTCCATATCCTTTAATATAGCAATAAAATGAAAGCTGTTCCATGCTGATGACCCAAAGGCTATGTGGCACTAAAGGCAAATAAATGGCAATCAAGCCCTCAGGTCACAAAGCAAGTACGTGAAAGGCTTTGAGCTGCTTCTAAGGAGAAAACATTCCTTAACCCTCTATTTATACCATTTGAAACATCATAAGCATTTTATCTGAGGAATTTACACAAACAAAACCTTACCAATTAACTAACTATTCAAACAAGTAAGGTGATTACAAAAATCAGGAAAAACCTAAATATTTATTAACTATACTATTGAACCTCGAGGGCTGACAGCACATTTTACCTCCCTAAAGCAAATTCTGAATTAGCTAATCAATAGTCAAGCAAACTACTAATTTCTTCCATAAATAGAAATGCATCCACCCACTGTGCACAGTGCAAGGAAAAAGTGACATTCCCAGAAAACGAGTAAGTCTAAATACTACAGCTTCTGGTGGCAAAAAGTTTGAAATTCTGCCAGCTGCATGCAGAAGATAACCTAGCATGACTTGATTTCTAGAGGTAGTAACAGGCTGATTTCTCTCCCTGCAACAGATTCATCCAAACACAGGTTTTTTGCCAATTTTTCTACTGAAGTAACTGGGTGGGGGGGAAGAAAACCAAGAACAAAAAAAAAAGCCAAAAGCATACTCATTTGGGGGAGCAGAGATGAAGTTTGCAAGAAATATGATTAAAGAGAAAGCGAAAAATTTAGATACAGGTAAAATTATGACTGCATTACCTCGGGGGATTTTTTTCAATAACAAATATGTATTAAAAGTTTCATTCTGGACCTGACTTTCTTGCCTAATAGATTAAACATTTACATTTGGACAAAATAAATGCAAAATGCTACCACTTAAATTTGATGTTATTTGAAAGCCTCACAGATGGAAGTAATTCAACAAAATATAAAGCAATTTGGAAACAAAAGCTGCTGGTATACATCCCCAAGTGAGCATTCAGGCAGACTCACCCAAATGATGATGCTCAGTTTAACTGAACTATCTGGTTGAGAGAGACGCCCTTTCCACCTGAGAGAACCCAGCTCCACAAAGTATTTTAATCAGTTTTTAAAAGAGCAAAACCCACACAGCAAGATGTCCTTTGTCAGAAAGGATAAAGGGTTCCACTCTTCTAGGCAGGTAACCCAGGAAGAGGTGCTAGAGGAGGGAATTCACTTTGGGATCCTGCCACAAAGTGGAGATCTTTGAAATGCCTTCAGGATGGGTCACCCACAGCAAAAGGAAACCATTGTTCACTGCCTATAGGTGAGTGTGTGCAGAGATGGAAGTTTTTTGCAGCAGGTGGTGAATGCAGCACCTCCTGAATGCCTGTTTGAGACCTCGCTAAGTTCTTTGCAAAGTAAAGCACTGAGGTTCCTGTTGGCACATCTGCACTTTGTACTTGCCTGGCAATTTTCCAGCTCACTTCCCACCCAGATTGGAAGTCTGCCCGGAGTGTAGGATGCTAGCAAGCATCATTTGGTTTGTACTGTTTGGCTTTGTTGTCGACAGTTGGTTTTAAACTTTGCTGTACATCTGGCATGGTTTTGCAGGCTTATGCTGCTACCCATATTTTCTCAGTATCCCACATATTAAAGGTGGGAAGAGAAAGAAAGTTCTCCTAGACTGTCCATGTTTGAGAGTTTTTTGTTCCTCTCAAGATGGACATCCTGACAGAAATCACCATTTGTCTTTTCTCACTGTGGTATTTCCCTCCCAGGAGAGCAGAGAATCGGGGGGCAATAACCAACAGAAAGCTCCACAGACAGATCCCAACCTCTGGCCTGTCTGTGGGTCCACCTTTCCTTCACATGCACACTTTCCCCTGTGTCATCTGTCCCAAACCTTTCTCATTCCTCAGTCATAAAGAATACCTGGAGGAAAGGACAAGGGAAGCTGCAAACCATTTCTTGCCACCTGCAGGCAAGAGAGTTAGAAAAGACATGAAGAGCCCACCAAACCCTCTTGCAGCCCTCCAAGCTGTCTCCCTTCTAGGAGAGAAGGAGCTGATGCTGCTCCTGGCAAGCTCAATCTTTTCTTGGGCATTTTGCCTCAGCCATGCTCAAAAACTTTTCTGCCTGTGCCAGAGGCTTGGGGGAAGTTCCAACAAAAATTTTTCCCCCCTGGGACATCCAAACTACACCACTGTTGTTCTTCTGACCTCCTGAATCAAGGAGAGGTTGTTGTCCTGCTGCTCTTGTCTAACAGACCAAGGGCACCCAAAAGCCACATCCTGGCTGGATGACCCTACATCCATTTCCCCATGGCTGTGTGACTTTCTGCTGCAGACAGAGATGGTTTTCCTCTACTCCCTCTTTCTGACATTTTATCAACAACTTTCCCAGTCTTCAGTGGCTTATAGCATCACTTCTGGGGAAAAATTGCTTTGTTCAACTGAAGCAATATTTCTGTAAACTATTTCTAAATCTGTCTTTGAGTTTAAATGGCTGTAAATAGCCAGTGCCACAACCACAGCTGAGCCACAGCTCAGGCTGCAAACATGGGCTTTCCTCTAAACAGCAGCCTGCAGGCACTGCTTTCAGTTTTCTAAGTGGCTTTATTTGTGGTAGACATATAACCAACCCACAGCCCCCAAATACTCTTGTTTTGTTGGTATGCTAAACCATGCCTGGTTTGCAGGACACCTCAAATCTCACTGCAATATGGAAAGATGAGTCAATAAAATTCATTAACACCAATAAATTAATTAGCACAAGTAAATGCTTTTTTTCATTAAAGTGGAGACCAAAGAGAAGTCTGTCCAAACTACTTTTAGGAAAGGCACAGTGCATTCAATTAGTCTTTCCTGAAATCAGGTGTAACACAAGTCACAGAGCTTTAAAGATTCTTATTTTTTGGGGGAAAAAAAGATCATGAGGAAACCACTGTGACTGCTCAGCAAAGCAGTAACTAACCTCTCGCATACAACCATCTAATTTGGCTTATACTAATAAAATAGACCAACTTCAGCTCTGAGGTTTTTCACCAACAAACACTGATCATACTCCGGGCCAACATGATTTTGATTGTCACACAGCCAGATGGCAGGAGGGCCTGAAACAAGTCCCAGGCAGCAAAAAGACACTTCCCAAACTGAAGGTGAGTCTCACAATAAAGCCATATGCCATGTAGCAAAAACACATAGAGCACACTCATAAGGAGTCAAGTAGAGCATGAAGATTTAATATTTTTTTTTACCACACAAAAAGCACAAGGCACCCCTGCCAGCTGCCTCAGGGGGAGATCAGCTGAGAGAAGGCATCCTGCCAGCAGCCTGAAGTGTCATTGCTATCCTCAAGCTCCTCATGGCCAGCATTAGGTGATAGTTTCTCCTTGCCCACCACAGATGCACAGATTGCTTATTTATCCCTGCACTGTTTTTTGGGAGCTTGCTACCTTGCAGCTCAATTCTGTTTCCAAATGTGTGTTACACTATGACCTCACTGCTGTGCTGATTTCTGTAATGTTATTCTCTGTCAGCACAGGGATTTAACAGAAAATTTAATGTGGATAGGCAGAAATATGCAATGTCTGGCAGATGAAAAGGGTGCTAAGAGCAGCAACACCTACAGTGCTGACTTGGGCTGGTGGTGCAAAAGAGGAGAAATTTACTTTCCGCTCAATGTCCACAGGGAGCATCAAGAAAAAGCCACCACAAACATCAGGAAAATTGCCAAACTCTACAGCAGGCACACTGAAAAAGCAAACCCTTATCTTGATCCAGCAACACTGGGGTTATTTGACCAAGACAAGGTTAAGTAGTTATTGGTGGCAGATAAGGAGTGTGAAAAACTTTACTGTGCTATTCCACAGCCCTGCAGGAGGTTCTGCCTACATCTCTAGCAAACCCTGAAAGTTTGGAGACTGCTAGTGTCACCCCAAGGTTATTGTGTAATTCCCCACATGATGATAGATTCTCCTCTTTCACAGCCCCACATGCACAGTTCATCCTTTCATATTTTTGAAAATACCATAGCCTCCATTAGAAGTCTTAGACAGGAAGCTTTGATTCAGCTGCCCTCCTTTCTGCATTTGGTATCAGGCAGAGCCATTTTGAGACAAAAGGAAGAGTAAATTTGTATTAATTTGAGAGAAAACCGAGATATCAGATCCTTATTAATCAAATTCAATGAAACTGCGCAGTTGAGAATGTGATCCAGTGTTTACAAACATACGTTTTGCAGCCAGACTGCTTTGGTGCATTTTCTCCCCCAGAAATGGTATTCCCATACGTCTTCATTTATCCTCCTAATGAACTTAACGAGGTATTTAGTGACACAATTTATAGAAAGAAAAATTAATGGCATTGCATTCTCAGCTTATGTGAAAAGGAGCTGTCGTACTTCAGCAAAACAAATAGAATTCATCCGCCCACATATAGTAGAGTCCTAAACTAATTAAATGGGCTGCTTATCTCAGATTTGAAATTCAGGCTTCATCTTTCAAAATGAGAGGTTTGAGAAGGGAGGAATATTATGGTCTATCAGCTATATATATAAGTGTTTGAATTAATCTTCGGATGTCTCCCAGAGAAAACTGAGAAGGTTCCTATGTTGTCTATAGAATAGGAGAGTAACCAGAAATGGTTATAATTTGTACTTCTTCGACAAAACCCTGTTCAAGTTCTCTGGAAGAGATAAGACTTTTCTAAGGTCACACAGTTCTGATTTACATTATCTGTCCTAATCCTGAAAACTGCATTGTTTTGAATCTAAATATCAGTCTTTTTTTAGATGGCAAATGCCTGATCATCTTTCTTCAACTGTGAGAACCAGAAGAAGCATGGTGAGAGTGAATTAAAGCCAAAGGAATTCATCACCATTGCAGTGTATTTAACCACTGTCAGGTAGAATAAAGACCAAGTTCAAAAGCACGTAGAAAACTTCCATTAGTTATGCAGTGAGAGTTTAATTATCACAAAAGGAAAAATTTCCAAGGGAGTTGGGAAGAAACTAAACTCTAAGCAATCCACAAACAGTCTGTTTGAGTTTTATTTCCTGGGTCTTCTCTCTGGTGCTTGGTACTGCCTATTTACAGGAGTAAGTTACAATAGTGCATAGATTCCAGAATTTAATGTGCTGCTGAAATGCTTGTATTATTTTGAGAGCAACAGAGTGAGCCTTTAAAACTGCCTAAGATCTGAACAATTCTTAATATCTTTTGCTGCTTCTCAGTGCCTTCGTCACTTCTTCGGCAACCAAATGTACTGCTATGGCAGGGATTGGCCCAAAATTCCTGACTACTGTGAGTGTGCCTTTTTTGTTCAGGTTTGAACACCAGGTTTGTATCTTCCTGTGGAAGCCAACAGGAAAACAGCACAAACATGGAGGAAAATCCAGGGGTAATCTTGGAAACATGAAGCAGGGAAGGAAACTGTAAAGTTGGTCTTCATTCACGTAGCACAAATTATTGTCACTTGTATCTGATCTGCCCAACACCTTGATGATCTGCAGTAACAACAGTTAAATGCAGTGATTTCACAACATTTTCTAGATATATGAAATACAGGCAGGTTTTATTTGAATGCATTGATTCAGCCACCTTGAGAGTTAAATTGACCATAAACAGTATAAAGTAACACACAGAAAAAAACAAAAAATAAAATTTCTTACTAATGTAACAACAAATCATAGATAAGAAGAAAATAACTGCTTAGACTAGACCCTAGCCAAGAGGCTATGGTAAATAAATATATTTAAAGCTGTTAAAGCTTTAACAATCAGAATGATATGGGGCTTCAGCACATGATGAAGTTTTATGTGGCATCCTTAGCAGAGAACTGCTCTTCTACATTTGGTTCATGAGTTACTACACATTGCAAACTGAAGCATCAGAGCTCAAGTAACAGCTTCAGTAACATGGATACTAAAAAGTCTGAGCTGTATTTAGACAGTTAAATAGGTTTGGAACCAGACAGTACCACCATTGGCACGAAATACCCATGGACAGGGACTTGCATCCACCTTTATATGCTATGAAATAGCCGTTGGTATCGGGGCATGTAAAATAAAAGCTATCAAAGAGAAAAGTGCAGACACACAAATGTCCACAAGTGGAGCACAAGAACAAAAGGCAACACACTACAACAAAACAAATATCGTCCTAAGAGATATCCTGGGGGAAGACCCATTAAGATGCAAAAATACTCAAGAATAATTTTTAAGGGCCAATTAGTGAGATACCCACTCCTGCAGCAGCATGCATCTACTTCTGGTAGCTCGTGCAAAATTATCATAGAGTTATGCCCACTGGGAGCAGGTGCTTCAATTAGAGGTTACATTTATAATGTAATTAAATACCTAATTTGTTACAAAGGATGCAAATCACCTTGGTTTCTAAGTGGCAGCTATG
The DNA here is from genome assembly GCA_013397955.1 of Grantiella picta. Taxonomy (NCBI): domain Eukaryota; kingdom Metazoa; phylum Chordata; class Aves; order Passeriformes; family Meliphagidae; genus Grantiella; species Grantiella picta. The sequence continues at coordinate 1,270,103 of VZRM01005888.1, read as the reverse complement.
ACATTTAGAGCATGCTATGCAACAGCTTTGTTTTAGGAATTAAGCAACGTATGCCCTCGATGATAGCAGTTCCAAAATGGCCTGTTGCTCACTGGTCTCTTGAGAACCCCAGTGAGCATAAAAATTGAGAAATGGGATCATAACGTTTATGAGAGACAACTGGGACAGTCACAATAAAACATATTTCAAGGATGTTTTGGAGGTTTTTTAATTTTTCCACTTTATATCAAGAACTCATTTAACACAATTATTTATAGATTTTAAAAATCTTTACTATACGAAATCTTTTAATTTTTTTTAGTATTGCAGAGGTTTGCAATCATAGTGGTTTGCCTTGGCTCTGAGAGGAGAGTCAGAGCTTCAGGATGTTGTACGTTTTATGCCTGTTCCTCAGTCACCCTCTGGTGTGCACTTGAGCAGCTGGTTGATGGCTCTCATTGCCATTGCAAGACCAATTCAGATGATTTGTTGTAACAGTAAGTCCCATAATGTAACGGGAGAAGATTAGAAACAAGCAGCCCTGCAAAATTGTTGAAATACATGATCATTTGTACTGGTGTTTAACTCATACTCCATATGATCCATTGTTAACAAGACTGCTGCTTCACCACAGGAAGTTATTTATGATTTGGACAGACATGCTGGGGGAAAAAAAGGCCAAGCTACACCAAAATATCCAATACTAAAATAAGACTTACATAAAATGAAAGGGTGCCATGAATCATCTCAGAGTATTATTTGCAAAAGTTGCTCATTTTCACCTTTTTTCTTCTTCTCTGGGAGTGAATCCTTCCAGGGTTGAAGATGTGTGGCCCAGTGGCTGCCCATGCAGACTCCAAGAAATCAGCTGGACTCTGATTCTGTATAGGCAAGTCTTTCCCAAGTGTTAAAGCCAAATTCTGCAGCCTGCAAACACAATAAGGGCATCTTTCTTAATGCTTTCTGTTTCATTTTCAGCTTGTTTACTCTCCTGTCTTTCCTCACTTGATTGCTATTAAGATGATTTAATAAGAACACAGATAACCCTCACTAAAACAGAAGTAGATGGAAAGGTGCCCTGGTTAAAATGTTTTCTTCTTTGAACTCAGGTAATCACATCTACTCAAATTCTCATCTCTGATAAAACATAAATAGTCTATTGAGGCCACGAGAAGAAATAATTTACAGCCACCTTTTTCAAGTGCTCTATTAACTCTATGCAATGTCTATTGAAATAAAATGCTTTTCTCCAAATGTGTAAAGGCACAGAGGCCTGACACAGCAGGCTGGGATTTTTTGCTGACTATCATTTGATTATTTGGGATAAGAACATTGTTTTTTTAATATGTTATAAAGATCATGTTACTTATGTGTATACATTTTTCTACTTACACACAAGGGTAATTTGTTTTCCTATTTTGGTGTCTTTCCAATACAATAGTCTTCAGTGAGATAATATTTTTGCCACTTTTTTTATATGTGGTGTTTCATTCTGCTACTTCTAAGTAGTCCATTCTTTGCACCATACTGTTGAGATCTAAGCAGAGAATCAGAAAATCAGTATGGAATGATAGGGTTGCTTCATACCTAACACTCATCTGTTGATTGAGTTTGGACTAAGTAATTTTTAATACTTGTTCATTTCAAATGCATTATTCTTTGGCTCTTATCTCAGCCCAGGAAAAGCTCTAGAAGTCATGTAATACAAGATTATGAAGAGGAACTAGCAGTTTGCTTTGGAAAACAAGCAAATGGAGAGTATTGTCAGACCTCTGGCTGGAGCCACGCTATTCCCATAGAGTAGTATCCATGAGCATTCTTAAACTCTTCTTATCATAGTTAGGATGTTGTTACCATAATACACAATTTTATTGCTTTGAGAATTGCCTACATGATAAGGTTGGTTTTTTTCCCTCTCAAAAAACACTTAGTCTTATACCATCTGTGCAGAAAAACCTAGGCAGGTCACCTGTTGGCTTCCAGATGGAACATAAATGCTTGGCTTGGGATATTGCAGTTTAAAATAAAAGCTCCAGTGGCATACTACCACAAGAGCACTGAACTATTCCTCTTTGTTTACTGGCCTGGCATTGACCTTGGAAAACATCTCATCTCCTGTTCTGATTATCATGCAAGTTGTTCCAAATTATTTCATATGTTCTCATAACTTGCACAGACAGGGCTTGTTATTTGTCAAAATATAATTGAGTTTGTATCCAACAAACAAAAGAAATACGTGGGGAATTTATGCACACAATGGGACCAAGAAATGCATAGTTCTTATGGAGAATAACCACTTTCTTACTGCAAACTGTCAAAGGCATTAAAAAAGTCTGTTTTCAAGCAAATTTTCAAGTGTAGGCAAATCACATACACCAGCCTAACCAACTACATAAGTAAATAAAATCTGCTAAACATTTCAGTCAGCCATTACAGGGGCTTTATCTGTGTCCACAAACTTGAAGACATCATCTGCTCTAACAAGATAAAGCCAGGTGGTTCCCATGGCATAACCAGCTCTGAAAATGGACTGATAGCAATAAAAGATACTGCCTACTGTAACACTTGGAATTTTCCCAGTAATGAATTTTTCCATAAGCAAGAGGAAAAGTCAACACATCTGAGAGCTACTAATACTGTCAATGTATTTTCATATTTTTCAGTAGCATTTACCAGCTACAGCTAAGGGGACAGTAACTTCTGCAGCAAAAGAGTTAGCAAAAAAAAGTACTAAATGCCACTCTGAAAAAAAAAACCCAAAAGAAACAATACAAAGCTTGTCACAAATTTGTTTAATTCTTTGCTGGCATGAGCCTCACTCCAGTTAGAAACCTACCACAGACATAAGGGGAACAATATCATTTGGTTAGCCAAGGCTCTGGTGCAAGGGGTGGATGCTCTGCTTCCCAGGAAACTGCAGCCACCAGCCTCTGCCTTGTCTTTTCTTTCAGTCAGGAGAATCGACTCCCCTTCCAGCCATGAGGTTTTATAAGGTTACATTACCTCCATGATTAATAACTCTGTGACTGCTTTAGCTCCTAGAAGTACAAATTACCTTTACCATAACATCCCTAATGAAAGGGAAAATTATCTGCCTTGAAAACTAGGACACAGAGCCAGGAAATTAAGAAAATGAGATAGCAACTTATTTCCAAGATCTGCTGAAGACACTGCCAGGATCAAAAGTTATTCTCCCTAAGAGATTGCTACCAATCCTGCTTAGTGGTTGGTGGTCACCTAGGAACAGTCACTTCCCTTGTCTTAACCCTCTAAATGAATTATTCATCTCATTCCCTAACTAGGACCTACAAATTTTCTTACTTCTACCTGAATAGCACTGGTAATATTTGGAAATCATCTTTGAAAATGGGTCTGGTCGGAGTTTCCCTGATGTCCACTGGAATATCAACATTAAATAATAATAGTGAAACTTTTTCTGCCAGTAGTCTGTTTTCTCTGCTCTGCTCAAATAGCCCTGCCTGATGCAGATACCATCAGCTGTTGTGATGCTGGTAATATACCAAACACTGTTATTCCACATGTAAGGCATCCAAAAGAACAGAAACTGTCTTCATCTGTACCATTTAATTTAAAGAATGCTTCCTTTTTCTGTTTCAGTGGTATCTTTGGACTTGACATCAGTCAAGAAACTGTGACTCCAAAAAGAAAATTACTGAGACGGAGAATTTCTCCACTACCCTCTAATTTTAAATGACAGGCGCAGATGTGTCTCAAGAGACTGACAGTTTTCTTATTGTGCTTTGCATTTGAAAGGCATGTGGGGGCTTTATTTGAGAAGGTTTTTATTCCTTCTCTTGCTATGTCAGTGGCCAAGTTTGAAAGTCAAGCCTTGTAAATCACATAATTCCTGGAAATGAGTTTCAGACCTCTGAATGCTGACTCACTGGCAGTTAAGTACATTTTCGTAAGTAGCTCAGTAACTTTTAGAGCCAGGAATTTCAGAAACAGCCTTCTGTACTGCAGATTGTTGACAGGTAAAATTATGTGCCAGTTTAAGGTTGAATAGAGGACTTTTCATTACCTGTCTAAATTGCATCAATGGTACTGAATAATTAAATGGCTAGAAATGTGGACAGCGTACAGCCTGCTTGTAAAGTCTGGCTACATACTTACCAGAAAGAATTCTAAAGCAGCTCATCCAATACTCCCATTTCCAGCACAGACTAAGAGCATTACATACAGCCCTCAAACAACTCACCTGGCCTCTCCTGCTGTGGTACTAAACTACCAAAAAGCATGAAAAAGCTGTCAAGGCTGCTCATGCACACAAACATTGTCTGGGGTATGCTAGTGGATGCTGACCTTCATCTTGAGAGCAGTATGGGAGGCAAGGTGTGTGAATCTCCTGGCTTTAGCTGCTTGTGCTTCCCTTCCCTGCATTTACAGGTATAAGTTACACCTTAGGGTGAAAGCCCTGCAATGAAAGGAAGAGGCTTATCCCACTCAATGCTTTCATTATTCAGGGAGTTCAAGGAGATGCTCCAGGGGCCACAGCAATAGAGCTCTTCCATGTATGCACTGATCCAAGTCCCTGTTTATTTCCCTGCAACCCACAGCCATAGGAAGGTGGGTGTCATTTGACATAGCTACAGTGAATTGTCTGTTTCTAAGAGATTCTGGTGTGGCAGCTGCTGTGAGGAGATGCCATGGGCCCTGGTGCTGGACATCAACAAGACGCAGCATGCACATTCCATTACTGACAGGTTTAGCGCCTCTAGATGTTGTAATGGGTTTTCATGCTTGCATTTGCCTTTCTCTTCTTAAAGTATTTCTGCAGTGAGGAAAATGTGTATCTGGGACCCCACTGGGTAATGATCATGCTCATGACTGAGAGTGATAACCTCTTCCACCTGGAATGTGATCTCCAAGCATGCAGCTGCTGTTGGGCTTTCACCCCGAGGACCATGATCAGGGAAAGGAAGAGGCTCTTGCAGGAGGGTGGTTGTTCCAACAAAGTATAGCTAATGCATTTGTGTGCTAAGCTGGCAATTGTTTTGCTACCTCTCTCCCTGCCCATGCTGAGACAATTGCTTTGCCCATTTAGGAAGAATATTTCCCTCATTCCCTCATTCAAGAAACTGGTCTAATCAAACTGGTAGCTCATGTCATGATTTTTTAAATTCAGTTTGAAGTTTGGAAAAGACAATGACTCACACAGGCAAAAACCTGAAGAGCTGAACATGCAGAAGGGTACAGGTGACCTTTAGCTTTGCTCTTTCTGGCTGGATCACGTTGCTGTGCCTGAGCTGAGCTGACTCAGATGTTGCAATCGCTCTTTCTTTATACTCCTTCCAAATCCCAGTACTGACAGTGAAGAAACAGAGATGATGACAAGCTACCAGAGGTCTGGAAAAAAATTATTATCCTGCAATCCATAGCTTCATATTCCCCAGAATGGAAGAATCCTGATATCAGATATCCTATGTTATAGGAATAATCTTATTGTTATTGGATTTTTTATAAATATATATGTCCTATCCTATTATATAGCATTAGAAGAATCATATTATATAGGATATCCTATAATGTTGTATCTTTTGACTTCAAGAAAATACCTCCCTGCTTCCAGATTTCTTTCCTTGAACTCTGTGTGCCATGGGACCTTTGTACTTTGCCATACCCAGGGGACAAGCATTGTCCTACCTGGCAGCCTCCAGGTGGGCATTGCCCCTGAAAATTCCCATTTTCTTGGGCTTCAGGAAGGCTTTTCCCAGACAACTCCTTCACTGAGAAAGCCTCACTCAAAAGGAATTAAACAGTTTGAACATTTGGATTAAACAATTACTTTTAGTTCAAAGGAAAATCCAGGGGAAAACTCGAATATATTTTCAACATTTACTTTCAAAACAATTCTACCATGCAGCTATATTAAGAAATAATAACAAGAATTTCCTCAAAATAAATCAAAGCATTTTTTTCAGAGGAGCTAAACCTCTATATGGCCGCTTCACTTGACACTTTTCCCCATTTTGAATAGAAGAAAATAACATCCTTCCAACTTTCAATTTTAAACCAAAAGGAATTATTCTCCCAATTGTCTTTTATCTGGCCACAGAAATTAAAACAATTTCTTTTCCATTGTGTTCTGTGAAGGATCCAAAAGCCCTAGATTTTTTCCCTTACAACAAAATCCAAACCACATTCACGTATTGATAGGCAAAACCTATCTAAATCTAAAACTAGTTTAATCTGGGTTGAGCAGAACAGAATTTTCTATTTTTTTAGATGAAGTAGGTGAAGAAACAAGGTTACTCTAAAGCCTTAGAGCAAATTAATGTACTTTAAAATTAAACACATCTTAGTTTCTGTTTAATTACTTTAAAGAAAAGCAGGGTAATACCAAAATACCAACCTATAACACAGTTGTTTCATGTTTTTCCTTTTATGAAGTACCTGAATTCTCCTACTCAAAAGTAATTTAAACAAAACTATATTGTTAATTGCCAGGTTTGTAAACGCAGAAAGTGTGGTTAACACCTCAGTGAATCACACAAAAGAATGTACTTACAAGCCAAATAACCTACTTATTCCTTGGACTGTGTTTTTCAAATGTGTAGAAGAAAATGTGTAGAAGAAAATGTGTAGAAGAAAATGTGTAGAAGTACCACAGCCTTGCAGATGCAGAGGAGAGGCAGGCAGCCCTTGCTGTGCCCCCAGGTACTCTTTCTGGGTGGGTCAGAGGGACATATTCCAACAAAACCTCTGCTGCTCATCCTCAGCCTGTGCCACACACCAGGACCTCACAGCCTGTAACCCCCAGTGCCTTCACAAGGTAGAAAAGAGCTCTCATGCCCTCTCTTTACGGAGAAATAGAGAAGAGGGATTGTCTGGAGATGGAGATATGGAGATAAGGCTTTGGCTATTGTAAGAAGGTAGCTGCACTCTGCCGATAGTAAACATTTCAGGAAATGTCTCATTTTTACCCTGCCCTGACATAGGATAGCTCTGGCTGGGATGAGTCCTGTGGAAATGTTTCTCCTGCCTTAACACTTTGGAGTGGACTTCGAAAAGTGCAAAAGGGAATTAACACCCAAAGGACAGCTGGCAACTTTTAGTTGCATTTGCATCTCTACCTCTTTGAGGTGGGTTGGAAATCTGGAGAAATAAGCAAAGGCAAAAGACTCATATCATAGTACAACATGTTCTTAAAACTTCAATTGTTTAAGGACTCATACATCTATATTCTTACCTGTAACTACAAGGTAGGAGTTGGTAAATTCATTCCCACTTGAGAAATCTTTTAGGAAGCCAAAGAAGCTTATCAATGTCATTAAAAGATTTCACAGATCCGTGGGTTAAAATGAGAAAGGATTTTTTGAGAGGAGTATTGCATTTTAAAAGTGCATTATCATCTAAAACATTTCTTTGCTCCACTGTCATGGGGAATTATTGCTACAGCAATTAATGGAGTCAGGCTGCATGAGCTTTCTAAGTTCACTTCTCCATTTGACAAGTTTCCCAGTCTTTGCTGGATCCCTATAAAACAGGGCTGCCAATGAGCAGAGTGAGAGGACACTTCTCTGACCAAAACCTTCTCCTCTGGAAGTGTGAGGGCTGGGATCCCTCTGGGATTCCTGCCCAGCATTTACATGTCTTTTGCTGTATCTTTTGCAAGCACCAGTTCACCAGAGGAACACACAGTAGCTGCTGTGGGGTTTTGGAATGAGCTAGGAATGTTTTAGAGTTAGACAACTCAGCTGGGCTCACTTCTCAAAGTGCTGTCAAGGTGAGATCCAGCACGTAGGGGAGAAGCATGACTTTCCCCGGATGACCATTTCTGAAAGTTTGGCCATGAATGTTTACCTGCCAGCTAAAGCAAATTAAAAGTAGCTCTTTTGGGGATTTCAGCCTTAAAAAAAATGGAGCCACTACACCGTAGTGAAGGATTCCCTACAATAGTTCTGGATTTCATTTCTAACTGAAAAAAATGAGCAGATATGTGGGCTCGCCCTCCTCCAAAACAAGTTTCATTGCTGAAGTTTTCCCTGCACACATTATCCCCACATTTATTTCCTGGTGATCCATTATTTTCAACTACCAGCTTCCCTGGATTTCTCACTGAGATAAAGCAGACTCCTCCAGCAGCATTTAAAATGGGATTAAAACAAATTGCAAATTAGACCAAGCACAGCAGGAGCTGAGCATCTAAAAGCTACTTCAGTACTCAGTATTGATTCCAGAGCCCTAACCTTCCATCCCTGGTCAGCACACTTCTGCAGGGAGAGGCATAAACATAAATATCAGGCAATCATGGCTTTCCACTTTATGTTTTCAAATAAAAAGAACACTTTGTGAACCCAGATCTTATTTTCATTATTATTTTAGCCCACTGCCTTTCTAGGCTTCCCAAATAGAGTCTTTCTCTCGAAAGAAATACAGGATTAGAAAAAATCTATTAAAAGGCAGATTCACCTATTTTTCATTCACCAGACTTTGGTCAAGTATCTCTGCAGAGCATTGTATGGGGGTGCAGTGTTTAAGTATATTTAATCTCTTCTAACCTTAAGGTATTAGGAAAAAAAGTGAAAAATTATTCCATTTTCCTTCTCATACCTTGACTGACAACCTGGTGTAAGAAAGGAAATTAATTTGATTTCTCCACATGAATCTCTCAATTCCTAAGAATAACTGAGGTAATGTATTCCCAGATAAAGCTGAATTTGGATCAAATAAGTGCCTAACCCAAGAGAAATATCAGATGCTTTTACCCAGTGGCTCCTTGGCAATGTGGGAAATGGGAAACAAAACACATCAACTCAGATGCCCGAGGATCCAGGCAGAGCAGTGCAGAATGGATAATCCCTGTCTGGCTCAAAGGGGAAGTGAACAAACTCGGATCACCCAATTTCCCTACAGCTGCACCACTCCTGCTCACTGCATTTCCAGCACAGCCCTGCCTGCAGCAGCAGCAGCAGCAGCAGCAGCAGCAGAGCTGTGCTCCTGCTACACCCTTTGCAACCACTCTTGGATATTCCTGGCTGTAAACAATATTCCATCAGCACTGTGCAGTGCTGGGGGGCTCCTGGCCACACAGCCACTCAGGACAGGAATCATCTGTCTCTGTCACTCAGTCACTGCCTGATTGCTGCTTCTTCTGCACGTTGTTTCACCACTCAAGGGTTTGCAGGCAGCTAAAGCATTTTGCAAGTCTACTCTGATTGCTCTGAACCCTGAAATCTTAAAAAGCCTCTACAAACAAATGGGGTTTCTCCTATTTACCTAAATACATGGCTTAGAAAAAAGCCAACAAAACAACAGCAACAAAAAATCCCACCTCAAAGCCATAAAGGATTAAAATGAAAACAATGTTGTACTGAGCATTTCACATGCAGGTGTGCTTGCTTCAAGGACCATTCTGCATTCCTCAGTTCTTTAATTTCACTTTCAGCAGATTTTGTTGCATTTCATTTCATTTCCAACCTCTCACTGTAATTTTCTTCCCAACATTTTATTGATAAAAAACCCCAGAAATATCGTTTCCCTATTTGTGAACATTATGGCCCCAACACTAACTTCCTGTTTGCCATATGCACACTAATAATATTGAGCTTATCCCTCTCTAGGTCACCATAGAAATATATTTAATTTGCTAAAAAAAAACCTTCCTAAATTATCTTTCTGAAAAGAGCCAAGGAAAAAATTTTACATGCTGAAAAACATATATTTTTAGCTCCTTTCATGTTTGCTTGAAAATTGAGGACCCTGCTCAGCTGTCACTGAAAGCAGTTACAATTCCTGTTAAACCGAAGGCAAAACAAATACCCTTACACTGGATTTTCCAGCAGCGTGATGCTGCGTAAAGCAAACACATGTGCATTTCTCAACACAGCCTAGTATTTTCACTAATGGAAGGCTGCATTAAAATATTTATTCCGTTAGATTTGCTTCTACTGTTCATTAATTTGGGAATGCAGGAGGGAAATTTCCGGGATGGCACCACTAGAGGGACTCGGTAGGTGGATGAGGAACTGCTGGGCAGGCTTTTCCCAGCCCCGGGGGGAGAGAAGGGCTGGCCAGGAAGCCAGGACACTCTCACCTGCACTCCTTTTTATATGTGTTTAAAATAAACAAACAAAGAACCACAGCAACCCCCCC
>VZRM01005888.1:1162303-1259984 GCA_013397955.1 Grantiella picta | reverse complement strand
CCCCCCCTTTTTTTCTCTGTAACACATCAAAGAAACCAATGAACTCAGCATTAAGGGAAGGCCAACACTGGAGAGAGCATCCCTGAGCATTGTTCTGGGAACAAACACTTTCATCTTCAGTGCCTCGCAGAGCACTCGCTGTCGTTCCAAGAAAAGTCCTGTCTCGTTTTTCCAGGTGTACAGCTAGTGGAATAGCTTTAAAATGTCATTTCTCAGCCACAATTTCAAGAATATTTTTGCAAATTTACTGTCTTTACAACCTGACTTTTAAAATAGTAGTCGGTTGGAGCCTCCCACTGACTTCCCTGGGCCTTGAGTAATCTCAATAAAATTCCTAAACCTTGACCTGCAAAATACTTCTGCTTATGCTTCAATTTCATGCCTGTAAGTTGTATCAGTTAAATGAGTGAGAAAATGTGTGTATGGTTAACAGGAAATTTGCTGTACAAGGCCTTTCGATTAGACTAGAGGCTGTCTTTGTTTCAAAGCTTTGTATAGTACTTAGTGTGTATTTGGCACCAAATAGTACTAAATGTAGTGCTAATATAGAATACTAAACAATACTAATATTAGCTTGGGTAGCTATTTCTTAAGTTTGAGAGGAACTATTAGAACAATGCATTTTCAGAAACCACTTTGTTGGTTTAACTTAAAAGAGGAACACAGTCCTCTCTTTCCCAGAGACACTTTGATGAAGTTTCCCACGGAAGGAAACAGACTCGCCTCAGGCATGGCCTGTCTCTCTTCACAGGCTGCACCTTAGTCATTCCCCTTAACTCTGACTCGAGTCTGCCAGCTGTGCACACCAAACTGCAACTGGAGAGCAGAACTAATGCAGAGTTTGTGGAAGTGGATATAGAGAAATCTTGACCTCCATAAAAGAGGAGTATTTCAGATTTTACCCAGTGAAATGTGGAACTAATTAGGGCACTAAATGTGGCAACCCCAAGTTGTTCAGTTTTTTGCAATCACACTGGAAAGCAGTAATGACAATTGCATGGCACATATTTGCCTTTGCCTGAGGTCAAATGCCTTTTTCTTTTGAGACATGTTCCTTTAATCCACTGCAGGCTGCACAGGCTTTGCCAGCCTCTGTGGGGCTTTGGGTTCTGTGATGGGAGTGCCAAAGCAGGAGGTTCTGCCTTTTGGTTTCCCTGCTGCACTGTCAGAGCACATGCTTGGACTGACACATTTTGCACCAACACACAGCTGGAGCAGGACCTTGGCCAGAACACCCAGGTGAAGAGAACCAAAACCCTTGGCAGTGCAGCTACAAGAGCCAGGGGTGCATTCCCTGGTTTCCAGCATCCATTCTCATTGTCTCCAGCATGCACCCAATAGTGGGTAGAGAGGACTGTCAGAGGACTCTTTTACATTTGTCATGAAGTCACAACAGGTTTTAGGCTTCAAGGTCTACTGATTTACTAATAATCACTAAAAGGTGATTCTTAACATGTTCTTCTGATAGCATCATGGCAAAATACACCACACCAAGACATGACATCCGAGTTACAAATTTGTCTGCATAATCCTTCAATTGCTTCAGTCAAGTCAGAAATTACTGTCCTTCTACCCAGCATTGCAGCCAGGCTTCCCCTGCTGCTCCCTGCAGTATTCCCAAGGGCAGGTACAGGTCTGGTATCAAACGCCGAAGGGGAATATTGTCACTGCAAAAATCCAGCCTGCAGTCTGGTGGTCAGGCAAAGCTGCAATCCTCCCCTTCACAGAAAGGATTTTAAACTCCAAATTCATCAGCAAAAAGTGCCCAGCCCTAACTGCACCGCCAGAAGTTACACAGACTAACAGGGCATCGCTTCTATTTGTATTATATGTTGGCAAAAGGATACAATATTAAATATCCAAATACCAGAGAAAAGTGAGAGTTCAGGTACAATCTGTACCCAGTGCTTTCTGTTAGCAAGTTGTAGGCAGGCCTGAGCTTACGAGAACAAGCAAATTGGGTTAGACCAAAGAATCATCCATTGGAGACTGTTACAAGCAGCATTTATCAAAGACTGCATGTGCCTGTAGAAGGGCTGAGATCGCCACGTGGATATTCTGGGTCACTGTGGTCCCCTGTGTCTCTGTACTGATTGTAAAAAAGGTCTGTACCATCCCATTAAACCATGTGTCAGTGAAAGATGTAGAAACTGTAGGCACTCATATGTCTCTGCAGATCTTCGGTTTGTCCTTGAGACATATAAATCATATAATGGAATATATTTCTTGCTGCTCCACCAGCAAACAAAATAACTGGGCTCAGAGTAGCACTAACGCAATACATTCTTGTACCAAATAGGAAAACTGGTGAGAAAAAAGCCTTTGTGTCATTGAAGGGAAGTGTTCAGCCTGGGACCTGTGGGTTGGAGGAGCAATTTTAAATAAATTGGTTCTACACTCTCATCCTCTCCAAAAATACATAAAATTGTTCCTGCTGTTAAATTACCATTTGCTGGTACCTGGCAGACTCCTAATTGATTAGAAAAAACTAATTTAGTGCAATGAATTATTTGCAAGTGAAGTATCTGAAATATCTACTTTATTAATATTTTTGATGTAAAATTATAATTTTATTCAGCTATCTCAGCTTGTTATAGTTCAAAAAAGTAACTTAAAGGAAGGCTGAGTAAAACCAATCCCTGGTGCAAAAGCTGCTCAGCAAGCAGTCATGCCAAGGATGAACTTGTCCCAGGATAACTCAGTTCATTTTATTGGCACTGCACCAGGTTAAACTTTTTCAGATAGTTCAGAGTTATTCCCTGATGGGAAAAAATAAGAAACTCATTAGAATTTGGCAGCAGCTTTTTTTTCCCTGCTAAATTATCCTGACCTTTCCTGTGAAAGTTCAGAATTTGCCAGTTAGCAAAAATTCAGCCAGGATTCCACCACTGATTTCTGCATGAATTCAGGTTTAGCATCCTTTGGTCCCCAGCCCTGACCTTCTCCTCTGGCAGAGGCCACATCATGACCTCCTTCACACCTTTATCCTTTTCTTCTAGCTGAGGACACTTTTTAGAAGAGAAATGGAAAATATTTTTTTGGGAAATATCTTTTGTTCATTATCCGAAGTTTCTTCTCTTTGCAGTCCATATGGATGGCCACATGCAAGACTGCTTGATTTGTAAAACAAAGTAATGAAAGACAGCTCAGTGTTTGTGGCTTTTTGTATGAAATCTCTTTAAAACACTGCAGTTTCGCTAAATTCTGAGTCTACTCAGGCTTCTCCATCAACACTTCCATTTAGTCAGGCATCGTGACAGTTAGAGTGGTATAAAGGGTTTCCAGCACAACACATGGGATGCAAGAATCTTCAAAAGATGCTTGCACCCTTCCAAATATCTTCTCAGTTTCCAGAGGAATGGGACATTTGAGGTAAGGATTACTGGCAGATATCTAGCAAAATTCAAAGCTAGGCATTTGAATATGAACCAGCAAAGAACTACAGAGACCAGCTCTTCCCCCTGAAAACAAACAAACAAAGTATCCAAGCAAAACAACAATTTAAAAAACCAACCAAACCAACAACAAAAAAACACCATAAAAAAACACCCACAAAAAAATCTCAAGCCAAATTATTGAAAGTTATCTCAAATTTAGTCCTGCTTGATGACTGACACCACACAGTTCTGCTGCAGGATGAGTCCCAGCACACTCTGCACTCCCTAGGCTTTCCTGTACAGGACTGTCCCTTCACATCTGTCATCACTCACTGTTTGTATCCCAGCTTGGTCAAGATGCAAACATTCTGAAATCTGCTGTTCCTGTTTCCCCTCCTCCTAGATATCACTGATTAGACATCCACAGCTGCAACCATGAAAATGACATGCATTTCACTCTTCTTTCCTACTCAGGAATTCTGGTTTCACTTAAAATCATGAAATATCTGTAATATGAACATTCCCCACTCCTCCCCTCACCCCTTTTTTTCTCTTGCCATCTTATTTTTGCATTCATTTTTGTTATGTTTTTCCACCAGCCAGTTCAGTGTGACCTTTTACTACTTTACATTGTAAATAATATATCTTGAGAAACAAGAACACCTCAACAGTGCATCAGCCCCTGGCTTGTCCCCCGTAGTTCAGAGCTCAAATATAATACTGCAATAAGAGAAATTATAAAATTGGGGATGGGGAGAATGGGCTGAGTCATACTAACCCCACACTTTGTGGTTTGTAAGATTCATACACGTACTTTATATTATTTCCTATTTACAGCCTTTAGTAGTGACTCACAAAGCATGAGAGCATTAACCTGCATCAAGCCCTTACTACCAACAGTCTGAGCACCCTCCTGTCCATCCTGAGGCAAGTGTGACATCCAGCCCTGCATAGCAAGGGTTGAAAATAGCAAACTTCAGCTGCAAAAAGCAGCGGGATTTTGTCACTTGAGCTGCTCCATGCAGGAGGAGTGAGACAAGCAATGAATATACTGCAGTCTTGGCATGGCTTCTTTCCCATCTTTTTATGGTCTCAATGGTCTTAGAGGTCACTTCCAAGCTTAATGATTCTAAGGACAAGACAGATTTTGCAATAAGTGTCTAATTAAAGCAGTTCCCAGCTGAACTGCTAGAAATAGGGCAACACTAAGAAGTTTTAGTCAGTGTGGGGTACAGCCCCAGCACGGTCCTCTACCACTGCTTTTGGTTACCAGCCTCCACAGAAAACAGGCATAAACCACCACCCTTCAGACCCAGCAGGATTTTGCACTTCCATCCTATGTGTGCTGCAACTTACACTGTGGTAAGATAAGAAAAAGCTGTGAGCAACCTAGACCTTAATAAGCTACAGCTGTGCCCCTAAACAAGTGACATAAAAAACTTTGTTAAATAATAATGTAGAAAATGCACACAGACGTGAATAATTTGCTAGCTAACGCTAATGTAATAAGAAACACCTGATATGCATGTGCAGAAAGGGTATAAAAAGAAATAGTAGGAGCTGATGCCTGCTCCTTTAATGGGTGTCAGTCATGAGTCCACTGTCATTACCCCTAAAGATGTGTTATGTTCATGCCCAATGACACTGTATGGTGTTTATCCAAAGCAGCTCACAGGACACTGGTTTTGGACACAAAGTTGACGTGAATAGATCCTACTGGGGATTTCCCTTTGACTCTGCAAAAGGGGGTTTTTGCCCTTTGACTCTGCAAAAATAAAAAGTTTTCCCTTTGACTCCTTTCCTTTTTTTGACTCTGCATTCAAACTGCAGTATCCCTCCTTGTTTGTGATTGACACATCCAGAAAAATTGCACCATCAGCCAAAATCACTTCAACCACTTATCCCGACTGAGCCAAGACTCTGAAAATCCATGGGTCCAACGCAGTTTCTCCATGGTACTTTCACCTCAATCAGATGCATCAGAATAGTCAGTACAAAAATATCGACATTCACCCAGCCACATTAAGACAGAATAACGCATTTGAGCAGGAAACACCTAAACTGGACGTGACATTAGCTCTCAGTGATGATTCTCACTAACCAGTGAAGTTATCCTGACAGCCTAGAAACTATTGCATGGGCAGGATGTTATCTCTCTAAGAATAAATAAAGCCTAGTGATGCAGTGCAAAGACAGTCCATGCAGAGCAAAATGTTGTTTTTATATCCTGGAGCACATCTAAGATAGATAAACTACTTTCAATGGAATATATTTAGTCATCCCTAATATTTCATTTATTTTATGTAAGAGAAAACAGACCTTATGGTTTTAGGGTTTTTTTTAAGAGACAAAGATCTGCTATGTGAAGATTTTTAATTTAAGGAAATACCCCAAGCAAAACTATGTTTTCAGAAAGCCTAAATGCTCAGCACCAAAGCAGTATTTCCAATGCTTATAGGGGCTCCAGTTCATCCCATCTCTCAGTGAATATAACACCAACTTTCCTATCAGTGCCTAGGCATTCCTATTACACTTTTATCCAATGGACACTAAGATTTCTTCAGTTTCCTCTCCTTTATTAAGAGATGCTTGGGGTTTTCTTCAGAAAATAAACATTCTCACTGACAAGATGGACAATTTTAAGCAGTCTCTAGCTCCTGGTCTATGTTTGTTCTGTGTATACAGACAGTACAAAAAGCAGCAGTTATAGAGACACCAGGTCTTGTTCTGTCACACTTTAGTGCAAGGAAACTATTTGCAGAACACCAATGAGCCACGTGTAGTGCAGCTCAGTAGGGATGCCTCTCCACACAGGAATGTCAACAGCATGGTATGATCCCAGGGTAAGGTCTCAGCTACTCAGATAATCATATATTTACTTATAAATAACCGAACAGAAACAGATCAATAAATTAATCAGTACTAGCCTGACACAAATGACACTTTTCAGCTCTGTGTCAAAGCTTGATGTAGTTTTGTTGATTGTATGACTAAGCTATAAGTGGAGATTCAATTATATACCTCACTAGGATGCTGGTGATGAAATCCAGTTGAACTTCTAATTTAACTAATAATGTGCAGGCATAAAAAAAAAAATCAAATTGTTTCATTGAGCTGAAATAGGTGAACACTCTAATACGCTACGATATAATCATTTGTTTTACATTTACATGTGGCATAAGCCAGCAGGCCATGAGGCCTGAGCAGTGAAATTTGCAGACTGTTTTCTTGCCACTTTATAGACGTTTTCCTCCAGGTTTTTGTTTCATTCAGCTGTAGCACTTAAAAGTCAGACTTTCAGGTAACACTGGTCGTTGTCTTCTGCAGCTCACAGCACTCATCTGACTCAGCTTGCAGATCCCTGTCCTCCTCTGTCTCTTTGTGAAGTGATGCAAAAGCCAACATCACCGAAATAGGAGAGTGAGACTTGGAGACGTTTAAGGCAGACATGAAGGGAAATCACATGGCAACAAAATACAGCTGCCAAAATGCACTTCTTGGGTAAGGTCTTCCCATCAAATCAATGCCTATGTGAAGGCACGCTGGGGCTGAGATGAGCAGGCAACAGTGGGAAGGCCGAAAGTTCTGCAAGAAGGAAATCCTAAAGGTGCAGGAACAGGCCATTCCCATGCCCTAAACAGTGAAGCAGCAGGGAGGAAAACCAGCCTGGCTGAACAAAAAACTTTGGCTGGAGCTCTGGAAAAAAAGAGTTTATCACTTTTGAAAGCAGGGGTAACCTAGGAAGACAAGAAGGATGCCATGAGGTTGTGAGGTACAACAACGTGAAGCAGGAGGTGCTACTCTTGGGTCACAGCAACCCCAGACACTGCTACAGGCTGGAAAGCTGCCCAGCAGCAAAGGACCTGTGGGTGCTGAACATGAGCCAGGGTGTGCCCAGGTGGCCAAGAAGGCCAATGGCATCCTGGTCTGTATCAGAAATAGTGTGGCCAGCAGGACCAGGGCAGTGACTGCCACCCTATACTGTGCACTGGTGAGGCCACCCCTCGAATACTGTGCTCAGTTTTGGGCTCTTCTCCGAGGTAACTAGCAATGGGATAAAAGGAAATGGCCCCAAGCTGTGCCAGGGGAGGTTTAGCTTGTATATTAGGAAAAAATTCTTAATGGAAAGGGTTTTCAAGGATTGGAACAAGCTGCCCAGGAAGGTGGTTGAGTCACCATTCCTGGAGAGATCTATATATGTAGATGTGGCACTTAGGGATATGGTTTAGCGGTGGAGCTGGCAGTACTGGGTTAATGACTGGACTCAAAGATCTTAAAGATCCTTTCTGACCTAAGAGGTTCTATGATTCTAAGATCTACTTGGACAGGAGGCTGTTAAATGGAAGACAGTAATGAAAGCTCTATAGTCAAAATGGAATAGGAAATAGGGAAATAAGCTTGAGATTTGCCTTTGATCTCTTTAGGAATATCTCAATATGACAAGTTGTAAAGAGAAAAAAGCATACCTTAGGTCATGGAGCAGAAGCCATAACAGTTTTAAAACCCATCAGTAATCAAATACTTTTCAAACACATGGCATTTTGAAACACAGGAATGTGTACATAGTCCAGGGCTGTCTCTGGTCTTCGTCCATCCAGAGATTCGCAGTCCCAACAGACTATGCAACAGACTATGCAATTCTGAAGACCAGGAAATTCACTTCCCCAATAAAATGCTGAGGTGGCACTAAGTGTGGTTCAGGAAACTGTGAACAATTTGCAGTCTTTGTCAGGCATAAAGCAATTACTTATTAAGTGTGAGTTAATGATTTTCTTGGAAATAGGAACTTCCCCCTCCACTTTGAATACCCTTGGAGAATCTTTGCAGCTCTCCTCCAGACTTGCTTCAGCAGGTCCATGTCCTTCCTGAGCTGGGGACCCCAGAATTGGGTGCAGTGCTGCAGGTGAGGTCTTAAAAGAGCAGAGAAGAGGGGCAGAACCCCTCCCTTGCCCTGCTGGCCACGTTGCTGCAGCCCAGGACACATTTGTCTTTCTGGGCTGCAAGTGCACATTGCCTGCTCATGTTGAACTTCTTATCCACCAACATCCCCGAGTCCTTCTCCTCATGGCTTCTCCTCTCTCTGCCCTGCCTGTATTTGTGCTTGGGGTTCCCTGACCCACATGCAGACCTTGCACTTGGCCTTGTTGCACTCCATGAGGTTCACCCAGGCCCACCTCCCAAATCTGCCCGGGTCCCTCAGGATGTCCCTTCCTTCCAGTGTGGTCCGCATCACACAGCTTGGTGTCATTGTCACACATGATGGGCTGAGGAAGGAGAGGGACAGAGAGCTGAGGAAGTGAGCATTTCTGAAAGAAAAGGTTTTGGAAATCAATTGATGGAGCAGATCAAGTTTTTCATCAGACTTTAAACCTGGCAATATTTTGGGACACTTTAAAAGAATTTTCCCCTTTGGTCAAACAAAAACCTGTTCTTGCAATCAGCAGAGAAATCTATATTCCTGCAAACTGGCACTGAGAAGAACAGAGATGTTGAAATACAGAGTAATTTTCACCACTGCTGGATTGCTGAACTTTTCCAGCTTACCCAAAACTCCCCCTGGCCCACCATGGATGCCAGGGGCTGATTTTTGCTGACTCCTGACAACTGGGTGGGTGGAAGAGGTTGCTCCCATTTTTTAAAAATGACTATTTCAGATATATCTGGGAAATGAATGTAAAGAGGGAGGAAGTAAAATTTTGATCCAAGAGAAAACAGATAATTTCCTTTAAGGAAAGGTTGCTGCTAATCTGTCTGGGACAAAATGCTTCTTGCAGGGAAGAGTCAAACTATAGAAAGGCAAATATTTATTTTAACCAGAGAGAATTGGACATGTGTTCATATAATAACTTCTCAGAATTATCCGAAGTGACTCAAGAGACTGAAATGTCATATATAAGCCTGTAAACCAATCTCTGTTAGAGACAAGGATCTAAAATGACATATTTTTACCTGTTGTCTACAAGTGGCTGATTTTTACACCTTCTACTAAAATAGCTGATACTGCCTCCATCTGACTGTTAGATTACATGTCTCTTGGGTCCAATCTGCCCTGCAATTCCTGAGTAAATGTTATTTAACAAATCTAAGATGGAATAAAAGTCAGGGAATAATGACTAAAAGTCAGAAAACGCTGATATGTATTGACCACTTATACTAGTAAACCCTCCCTCCATATTTAGTCACAGCCTGTACCATGACTCACCTTTTCATATAAAGATTTATTTTATTACTTGTTAGATATTCACAGTTAAGAGTGGATAAAAAACGCAAACCACGCTTTTCTGGATACTATGAAATATGTTTATCTCCTCACTGGGTGTTACAGTGGACAGAGTTCCAGAGTCCCAGGGAGGAGATAAGGTAGAGGGGGAGAGAGGGTCTGGCACTGATTCTGGTCTGGCACTTTCTCTAACTGTCTACTCTGAAGTGTGTAAGGTAGAGGGTTTGATCAACCAGCGTTGAAATACACCTCAATCAGTGGATAACAGATATTATACAGAAAATTTTAAGCTCATTGTTTATAGGAGTAGCACCTACAGCTGCAACAGGAAAATGGCCAAAACTCGGCAGTTTCTCAGGCTCTTGTGAAGTTGAGAATGTCATGAAGGAACACATCTGCAGGTAAAAAAGGGCTGCAGATGACAGCATTAAACAAACAAGCTGAAGTGCCAGCCCTCAATATCCACCAACTGGTGCAATCTTGTCAGGATCACTGTGTTCTGTAGAAAGTCAGTGAGCAGGGTCAAGCTCCTGGAAATTTGCTCTGTTGCATCCCACACCATCTGGACACCATTTTTGAGGGCAGTGATACAAATCTCAATGCAGCACATAGGAGCACCCCTGTCTTCTCCTGTCATACCTCCAAAGATAAAGTGGTTCAGCAAGTTCCCAGGAAGGTGCTGGACAGCAAATGCAGATGGAAGAACTTGTACCTCTTTAAAGAACAGCTGCTTTCAAGTGCTAAAAGATCATTTATAACCCTCGGGAAAGCTAAAGTAAGACCCTTTTAAGGGAAAGAGATGACAGAAATTTTAGGCCTTTTTCTTTTACTCCCACAATCTTCAGACAGGCAAAGCCACCAAAGAGTTCAGAACCAAGCCTTAACACCAGAAAAGTTGAGCTCACAGACCTAAACTAAATATGTGGTCAATATTTCAGACACCAAGATTCCAGGAGAAGCTGCTGAGTGCTTTTCAAAGTGCTAAGTTCATCTGCTTCTTAAAACTGGAAACTGTCATCATTAACCAAGGAAATTTCTACTCACAGCTCACCCAAGAGCTGCAGCCTTGTGCACTTAATAAGGCAGCAAGGTCTATCCTTAATCAAAATGCAGAAGAGACAATTTACTCGGTGCTGCATCCATGTTTTTGTCAATTGCAGATGTTGCTGAGTGCACAGCACTCTTACAAAGTCAGAACATTTCTTTCTGTTCATAAATATTAATTCAAGGCACTCAACCACAAACATTTGAAATTCTTGGCTCTTTTCTATTATTATTCATTGCACAATGATATTTTAATTGGAAATAGATAATTACCAGAATATTAATTCTGTTCTACAGTCTTGGAATTAATATGAGTTTATATGCACACAAAGAAACACTGCAAGTGTTTATTTGGCTGTGTCTTAAAAACTGACAAGTGTCTCACTATATTGTATGTAAACATTACACAAAATACATATTTTACATCTAGATGTCTACTATCATAATAGAGATGTCTTTATAGGGCAAGAGCTGTGAGAGGAACTGCATTTCCCCTGCTGCAGCCTTTTACAAAATCAAAGTAAGGCAGAGGCTCTAATTAATTTCAAATAAGAATGAAAAGTCTGTTGGGCTTGACAACAGTATTTTGCAGAAACCTGATGAAATCTGGATTTGACTGATAATGTGTTAAAAACATACTGTTTTGGTGAAATCACTTGATTTTTGAAGGATCAAATTATCCCTGCAAGGAAGCCAGGTTTTGACAAAACCAAAGCAGAAAAACTGACAGAAAGTTGAACAGTTTTTAGCAGGTATGCCTTGCTGAGCCATTCTTCCGAGAACTGCAGTGCTAAAGAAATTAGCAATGCCTAGGGTGCTCTTCAGAATACCCAAATGTTTGTCCAAGCAATGGGCCTAGGATAGCTGTCCCTCAACACTGATCCTAAATATTCCCTTGGCATTGTTTCAGACTTTTTTCCTGGGTGGAAGACAAAAAGATTATGTTTCTATTTTTTTTCCTGATTTTACTTACCTTCATGCCAACTTTATTTTAAAAGCATGCAACTTCTAACATAAAAGCAGAGACAGCAACAGCTTCATGAAGAGTAATTTTTCAAGAAGGACTTTTTACAGGGGCACATAATGGTAGGACATGGAGTAATACCCTGAAAGGAGGTAGACTGAGATTAGGTTTTAGGAAAAAATTCATTACTGTGAGATTGATGAGGTACTTGAGCCAGATGCTGTGGATGCTCCATCCCTGGAAGAGTTCAAGGCTAGGTTGGACGTGGCTCAGAGCAACCCATTCTAGCAGATGTTGCCCTGTCTGTGCCCTGTCCAGGGGATGGAACTGGATGATCATTAAAGTCCCTTCAAACCCAAAAGATTCTATTACAAGTTATTCACCACCAGTGCTGAGCTGTTATCCTTTAAGAAGTGCTTTTTTCCTTTTGAAGGTAGGTATAAAATATTTTGATATTCAGTGGGCTGAAGATCACAGCAGCTACGGGTGGTGCATTCTCCTAATATTCTCTAGCAAGTTCCTGGTGTTTCCATACTGATTAGTGGATTACCAGTCAAAAGGAACAGCCTCTGTAGGGGCAATCAGGAGAAAGGCACTGAATGCCTCTGTCCCAGATGATTAAGATTGTCTCCTGAGAGACAGAGAAGAATCACTCCAAGTCTTTGCAGCAGGACTAATGAAGACTGATTTCTTGAAGCTGCAGTACAATTCCTCAGCTCCATACCCACCCTTCCCTCCTCCCCTGCAGTCACCTCAGCTCCCCTCCACGTCCTCAGCTGCCTCTGCAGGAAGGCTCAGGCACACTCCTGTGCCACTGGAGCCAGAGGTGTGCTCTGGGCCAGCTGGCTGCTGCTGGCATCTCCAGTGAGCCTGAAGCCAACAGCCTCAGGTCTGCACATGGAGACAGACCTGAAAATAAATCTTTGACTTCCCCACCCTTCTATCAGGTTTGATTGGAGCTAATCGATGAGTTGGGAGTATTATTGCTGAAAGAGAGAAATTTCTGAGATAGCATGTGGATATCTTCTCTTTCTCTTTTAAAGAGAGGCAGGGGGAGAAATCAGCACATTATGCACAACCTTAATAAAATGCCAGGCTTTTGGAAGCTGGAAGTGGGATGTCTGTCTGTATAATATTTCTGAGCAGAAGTTCAGGCACCAACCTGTTAGTGCTGCTGCTCTGTTTCTCAACTTTATTCTCCCTCTTAAAGAGTCATTTTGAGTAAAGAGCTTATGAGTCTTAATGCTGCAGAGTCCTGCTTAGATTTGAAAAACATACATTTCAATTGGTCATTCACATATGGCAAAGAGACATCAAAAAATCTCTGCTGGCAGTGAATTAATCATTTACTGAAGAATTTCTTGAGCAGAGGCATCCATTGCTATCTTTCATAACAAGTCAGGCTTGATGCAAGTAAAGACATGGACAAAACATATTTCCACCTGCTCTTTTAATTCCAAGTCCTCATCTTTTTTTACAAGGAAATAAAAAAAAAACCAAAAAAAAAAACACCCTACCAAGCCTGAAAGCAGAGCTGTACCATAACTTCACACATGAAAAGAAAAGCAGTTGGCTGCATTCAAAAATTCTGACATATGGTCTCTAACTTTAAAATTCAAATAGTGATGATAAAAACTATACTTTGGGCAAAGCAAATTTTATTAGCAAAGGTATAAAAGAAATGTACTGGAGCAGCACTCTGAGAAAATACAACTTGGAGCATCAATTTTGTTCCAACTTTGAGATGCACTGTAAGAGGTGGGCTTCAAGAATGCCAGGACCTCAGTTTGTAAGTAGGGAGTTGCCAAAATTCCAGGCACAGCGCACAGTTCCAGGAAGGGATCCTGCAGGGAACTAGGTAGGGATGAGGCCAGCAGGACCCTGAGGCCAGAGGCAGAATCAGGCTGATAAAACCATGGGTTTCAAGGCTTTCCTGCCCCCTCACCTGGCCTGCTGAATTACCCACCACTCCTCCTAGCCATGGGAAAACCTCATATTATAATGAATGTGCTTTAAAGCAACTTCATGCCATATGGATAACAAATCACATGGATTTCCTGCTGCAGAGTTCAACTCTCAGTAGCAGCTCATGTTTTGAGTCCTGAAAATTCCTGATCTAGTAAATACTCCCTTGGCCAATGGCTCATCAGTCACAGATCCACTAATCAAAGTGTGAAAAAACCCATTAACTACATCACATGTTGATCTCAGGAGCTCTGGAGTCAGTCCTGGGTATCACCATGAAAAAGAGATTTCAAATCCCCTCCAGGTAGAAGTGATGTGCAATGCAGGTGAGGTGAAACAGAGCTGCTCTTATGCATGATCAGGGTATACAGAAACAGGCATGAAATGACTTTTATATAACTACTAAGTAAATTAAAGAGATTTATTTATTGTTATTTTATGGATCATCTCAACATTGAATCCTAATTTACAAAAGTAGTCTGGAAATACACATTCAACAAAAAGTATATTGAAGTCAAGACAAATTCTCAGGAATCTAAGAGTTTGGAAAACTGGCCATGCTTCTGCAGTAGGATTTCTTTATCATTTGTCTAGACTAGTTAATAAAATTCCTTTAAAATACTGAAACTCATTTTTAAATTAATGAGCACAAACTTCCCAAAGCATTGTAAATTCATTTAAGTATAAAATAGAGCTTCTTTACAGATTACTAAGCTATTCAAGTTCCCATATATAAATGTTATTTAAAAATCTCATTTTCTATTTGGTTTTAGAAAAAATATATATTTAATATTTCCAATTAAATAATTCTCATGTGAATTCTTGCGAGGAAAAAGAGTCTCATAATACTTATTTTCAGATGAGGGAATAAAATAAGCTATTTTATATGCAAATATAACTGATTTCATTTAACTGTTCCTGAGGGAAGAAGAAGATTTGCATGCAAAACTCTTGCCAACTGGTAGACTTCAACCTCCTAATTTTTTTCCCTCTCCAATCATTAATTAATAACTGCACCTTCCTAATGGGAGACAATGTAGCTCCTGCAGGGCACTGTATTCAAGACTTCCACATTCTAAAGAAGTCAGCAGAAGCTGAGGGTGGTAGGACTCAGCTGTGGAAGCACAGAGACAAATGCTCAACATATCACAAGTCCAGCAAAGCAAAAGCAAATTTCCCCAAAAATAGTACTGCAGGAAGCATTTATTAGCCACCATGAGGGAATTCACGTCAACCAGGCATGCAGTGATCAAAATGATCATTCCAATGTTCCTACATGAAACATCCTTTGCTGATCCTTGAGTTCCGTGCTGTTCCCATAGCAAGTGGCAGAAGCACTTAACTAACTGGCACAGCCAGGGGCTCAGGCCAGACAAATAATCCATCATCAGGCCACTTAAATTTCATTTCCACCTTTTACCCTGTGGGAAAAATCTATGGGGTGTCTGGTACAGGAAAGCATTTTAAAATTACATTGTGACAACCACAAAAAGCTATATCATCTCTGCAAAGAGGCTATCTCACGCTAGCACAGCTGGGTTTCAGGCTGCATCATGAAGACCTTTTTCTGTGCTCTCTCATTCTGATGAACATCCCTGAATCTGTCTCAGAACAATGCATTCTTGACTCTGCTTAGTTAATTTATCCACTTTACATCCAGTTTATATACAAATTCCTATCTCCCCTTATTTAGCTAATCACTTCATGCAGTTTAAACACTTCACTAACCAGTCAAAAGGCAGATTTACAGTATACTCAATATACATAAACCATATCTATTAGTTTAGAAAAGAGAGCCACCTAAGCAGCTGAGTATAGACAAAGCTGGGGACACCCACTGATCATTCTGTCCCTTTTGCCAAAGAGCTTTGCAGTTTTCTATATCACACACCTCTGTGTCAGTAGATGTGTAGAAAAACAACAAATGGTTGGGCTTTCATTCTTTTGCTCCTGAATTTGCACTGTGGCTTCTTGATCTCCACACAGAGAATTTGAGGAGCATGTTGAGCTCACCAGCCCTGTGCTTTAATGACCTGTTCCTCTTCAGGTGCAAATTTCGGTCTTTGGAAGAGGTGATTTCAATTGCATCCAGCTGCTCTCATGCCCACTCCAGGCACACCCAGGCCCTTGCCTGTTCCCATGCACCCTTCAACCACCACTCACACTGTGTTGTCTTGCAGGGCAAATGGGGCTCAAGCAGGACTCACAGCCTAATGGAGTAATTCTAGCCTCAAGAAAACCTGATGTGTGTTTAGGGGGGTAGTGAATTGATCACTAGAGAAACCAAAGTTGTATTCCAGGTGCCAAGTTCATCGCTCCAACTGCTGGCAATCTCACAAACATATACATTTTGGTGTCTTCTGAAGTCCTAGTACACCTACCAGGGCGTACAAAATATTATTCCACACCTCATGAAAAACTCAAGATGTTTCAAAATAAACTTTTCCCTAAAGAGGCAACAAGAGAACAGCTAATTAGTAGACAATTTATCTTTTATGTTGTTACTCACAGCAGCCTGAAAGAAGAATGCTTTATAGACATATAAGAATTATAGTGCAAATAATTAAGTATTTTCCAAGCAATAGATAACATCAATCAGTTCCCAAAGAACTGTTTGAACTTGACTATGGGACTCAAGAGTTTTTTTCTCCAGATGACTTAGAGCTTTCATTCCATGATCATACTTTTTCTACTCAGAAGCAGAGCAGCTTTGTAAATTGTTTAGAGGAATAGTGCCAGGATTTTTTGTTACTTATTAAGCCAGGATCTGCTGCAGATGGAGCTAATACAGAATGCATGACGAGTAGAGTTGGAATATTAGCTGCATATATAGTCAAATTGAAGAACCATGTTATAGTATTTATTGTTCAAAATTATATAAAGATATGATTTATGGTTCAAAATTTTGTAGCTATTACAAAGTCTGCTACATTAGATTCACAACATTTATCTTAAGCTCCTTAATTATGACTTTAAGAGCATAACAGCCAAAACCTCCCAGCCAAAAGCAAAAAAACAGTCATACTCTATATGATGACTTATGGATTAAAGCCTTTGTCAACAAAAACCAATACCATGTCATTAAAAGTGTTGCTGAATTAGAGATGGAAGCTACTATTCAGCTGGAACTCATAGCAACAAAACACCTGCATGTCTTTCTCTGGCTTTGTCATTGATTTAGGGAGTGAATTTTGCATGGTTTGTTAGCTTCCCTATCTACACGCAGAGGTTTTGGAAACTAGTTGGAGCTCCTAAAGTTCCTATTAATGGAAGTGAGCATACAAGAAATACTGATTTAATGAAGTAGTAAAATTTATGTTCAATATTTTTCAGCAAAACAGATTAAGGAACAAAAGTGTAATACTTCAGCAGTTTAAATTGAAAGAAAGAATTGAATCCTATAGCTAAGAAAAACTTATGTATCACATCACTCTTCTGCTTTAAGCCTCTTCCCTGACTCCTTGACTTTCTTCTAAAATAGTAGCTGTCAGTACATCATCACTTGAACAAGGTTCTTGTTAATCTGACAGTCATTATAATCTACTCACACTCTAGAGCTGCACAGTTTATTGTGCTGGGTCAGATTTTAATTCCTATATGCTCACTCATAAAGACAGGTTCCTCAAAATGGCTTTATACACTTCTAATTTTTCACAGTGTTGGCAGTCTTTTGGCACAGGCTAGTTAAAAACAAGAAATACAACCAAAAAATTCACATGACCCAATTACTGACCCACAGCAGAAAAATCTTGAAGCTGACAAGTCAATCTCATTTGAAAACTGACAATCATATAGACAGACTAGCTCAGGTAGTTCTGTGGGAATTATAGAAATGAGTTGTCCCTAGGGCTAAATATCAGCTGTTTGTGAAGTGGTTTAGAAGTCAATAACACAGTCAACAACTCATTAAATGTAGGTTTTTTAACTATTCGTTCAGAGCTATTTTATGATAAAACACTAGCAGTCTTGTAACTGAGTCTAAGCACTTTGATACTGCTAGAATAGTATCAAATAAGTCTCTGTTAGTCTGAGCCAAATAGATTTAAAAGAAGTGTTTTGTTCTAGCAATATGAAAATGTTAGGGAATTTTATAATGGATTTCACTATAGGCAATTGAAATGAGATTTAATACTTGACTTGCCTGTGAATTCATCTTTTAGCAGCTGCAAAAACCCTTTTCTGCCATTTGGTTGTAACCCATTAACTGTACTCACTCAGTGTGACTTCCCACAGTTTCTAGGTGCAACCAGGAGGGAACTTGTCCAGAGTATTAGAGCTTCTGTGGGGTATTTGGGAGCAGCAGGGTTGGAACTGGACCCAAATCCTTAATACAGGTCTATGTGCCATGCTGAAGACAGAGCCAAAGCCGAAGACTAAAGACAGATATACCTACAGTGTAAGTCAGCTCGGGGCCAGGTGTAAGCCTAAATGAGATTCCTGGGCCCATGATCAGGGGTGGGAAGAGGTCCCAGGTGAGGCTGGTCAGGGCCATTCAGGGCCATTCCTGCTCTCAGGGCACTAGCAGTGAGAAACCAAAGAATGAGGATGTAGAGTAGTTGTGGAGCTCATGGATTTATGAAGAATTTCATGTATCTGGATAATAAACCTAGGAAGAAAGGTAAGTCATACCATGTGGAAATTCTAAATGAGAAAGTAGGACTTGAACTTAGAAGGGATATTAAAATCCACGACAGAAAGATGAGATGTAATGTAAATCAAAAGAGGGGTTTAAAAAAAAATCCCAACAATACAGCTAAAAACTAAGAATGGAATTTGATGTGCAAAATGCCCCCAGGGAGGGAAGTAGGACTAATGGTACAATGCAGAGGTGAGGCTGAAACACTCGACAGAAGCTCAGACATGAGTAAATCTGGGCTGTGAAACCATGCTGCTTCTCTCCCAAAGTCTGCAGGCTTCTTATCTCTTCTCCCTTTGTTGTTGGGAGTCTCGTGGTGGGTCAGAGATGGTCCCCAGACAAGACACCACATCACCACCCACAACACCACTCTCAAGTGACAGTGAGCAGAGCAGTAATTGCATAGATTGCAATTTGTGATGACTGAGGTGAAGGTCAATTTAATATTTTTTAATTTTTACTCTTTTCATGCTTTTTTTTTCTTTTTGAGAACAAAATCCAGCCTCTTCTAAAATAGGATGATGCAAAGTATTCAATGGTTATGAAAATCCAGCACTTAATTTGCTGTGCCTCTTATTGTGGTTATCTTCATCCCATGAGTCTATAGTTTATGATACATGGATAATTAACATGATGAAACAAATCATCTTTTTACCCACATCATGCTCCATCAGGCACACAGATGGGTCATTTCTGCTGACTCCTCTCTACTGCTCTGCTCATTTGTTAGATGGTAGGTGTATGGTGAAAGGCATGACAGGAATGTTGTTCTTTTGACCAAAAGGAAACTATAGAAAAGCCAGGAAAGTAAACTCATCCACAGCAGTTTTTGGATATGCAGAAAAAGTCAATCACACCTTTTACCTTAAGTTTGCCTTTACGTGTGGGGCCTACCCCCTCTCTCAGTAAACTGGGAAATAAGAAGATGATGTTACTGCAGGAGATGTACAAGTAAATAATGGTTTGGAGGTTTTGTTGTTTTTTTGGGTTTTAGTTTTTTTTTCAAAATGTTTCTTTAAGTTCCCAATGCTGATTCAGTCACAAAACCACAGAATATGCTGAGTTGGAAGGGACCCAAAAACTATTAATAATGTAGAAAAATTGAATCTTACTGAGTGAGTGCTAACTGTCTTCTGTCCAGCTTGAAGGAGGAATCTGGGGGGAAAGCATCTTTATGTGTTATATCTGATTAACCCTCATAAAAGGAAACCTATTCGCCACGACCTGAACTGAGAATGCACAGGCAATTTTGTTCTGCCGAGTGTTTGACTCCACTATCTACATAATGTTCCTCTGACCGTTTCTTTGAGTATATGATGTACCTGATGTGCTTTTCTGGGTGCTTACAACAGGATTAATGTACCTCCACGTGAAGCTGGTGAGCCCTTCAAACGTACTTATTAAGGTTAACAAGGTGACTTATTTGAATTAAACTTTCATGAACAAAGGAATGCTATTCAGACCTCACATTATATAACAGTTGTCTTGTTCAAAATACTTTTAGAAATGTATCTAACTATGGAACATTTTTAGAATGTCTTGCTGCTTCTAAGAACACTAAAATATTTTTAAAGTTTGTAAATGGAATTTGAGTTCAACAAGTCTTCTTGTTCTAAAAGGTTCAGTAGAACTTATAAGGCTACAGCACTGAGAACTGTATTTTTGTCTTGCAAAGACTTCCTTCCCACTGACTTGTGATGAGTCTGAGTAGCCTGTCAAATTAATATACACTTCCTATGTGGACTTCATTAATCTACACAGAATATATAGTCCATCAATATTAAAAGTACCTTAACAAGGAGAGGGGGTGGACAGGGAGTGGAGTTGTGTCTCATCAATTGCTGTGCAGCAGGTCAACATCAATAAATGATTATGGCAAGGAATAGACCATTTGTACAGCAAGGCTGTTCCTAAACCCATCAATTTAGGGACTAAGAATGAAATGCAATTTTTATATTACTTATCCTTATCTCTACTTGGTTTAATTTTACTTTCCTCTCTCCATCTATTTCCCTCTGCTCTCTTCAGCAGTTGTCATTTCTGTCTGGAAAATATATCTGCAGGGATTCAGCTTTTGTCATTCTCCTCTCTTCTTTTTTCCTCCCTTTTCCTTTTTCTTCATAATACTTTTTATCTTTCTTTTGTCATACATTTTAGCTTCCCTTTTTTCTTTCCCCCTCCCCTCTCCCTTGCAGGTTTTTTCCTCCCTCCTTTGCAGATTTTTCCCTCCCTCTTTTGCAGCTTCCTCCCTACCCTCTCTTATGTATTTTTCCTCTCTCAGACTCAGTTTCTGATGAAATAACCACTTTACTTTCATAAAATATAAATTATTTACTCTTTTTTTTTGAAATATCTGACTGATGTATAATTTTGGTCTGGTTTTAAGGTTGTAGTAAATCAGCAAAATTTTTTTATCATGTTAGAATTCTCTAAGTTTACCTCTTTTTCTGGATCTATCTAGATCTGTCCATAAAAAATGAACTAGATTTTAGTAAAAATTTTCCATTCTTTGGCCAATGTCCCTCTTGGTTGAACATTTTCAGAAGAGGAAAAGATTTTTCTCATTGAATAGCAACTGTGGAGATGACATTGTCCCAGCCCCAGGTATCCTGGAATGGAAAGGGAACATGACAAACCTTGCATCAAAAGCAGTTTGTCTGTAGAAAGAGTTGTTGTGAATTCCTAAAGACTTAGAAAGGGGAGAGGAAAGTGGCAGCATGTTCCAGCCACTTGAATGCTGATTCATCAGGCTAATTAAAAGCCAATTCTTCAATACTGAGAGCTGTCAGCAGAAGGGAAAGAAAAAAGAAACCCCATGGGTATTCTCATTTTTTCTTTTTAGTAATTTCCCTGGAATTTTCACCAGGCAAAACTGAGCTTGCTGAAACCAAATAATAAAGGCATCCACCCAGTTAGTGAATGTGGAAGGGGAGAAGCATGATTGCTGTTTTGCTGGATTAAAAATGCTTGAGATAACAAAAGATGATGGGAGCTGGGAAGGAAAGTGCAGTTTCAAGAACAGGCTTCTACTAATAATTCAATTTTTTAATTATTTTAATAATGAGATTGTTTCTGCTACCCAAATTGGGACGGTAAGGGCTCTCTTTCCTAGCAGAACAGCAACCAAGCTGTCCAACAAGTGATACTTTTGAAACATATGCATTTTTAACTGTGTTTTTTCACTTTATTTCTGGCACAAAAAAGAATCCATTGCAAAGGGGAAGCTGAGTTCACAGAGTGTACATATTTACAGTGTATCTGTACCTGGAATATGCACTCCAAAGAACTTCTACTCTAAGCAAGCTACAGCAGCAAACTTTGGTACTACTGTGTGGGCATGTATGTGGAGGTCAGCTTGTTGTGGTTGTGGTTTATTAGAAAATATGGGATGTGCTCTTCAAGCCAAACAATCCAAAAATCTTTCCAAGTTATATTCCATTACAAATAAAACCACAAATTTGTCATTTTCAGTTGATGCTATCAAAGTCAGATTCTACTAATGTTGCTTCATGAGATCCATTTTAAACAAAGCTTCTTGTATATATTATCTGATGTTACATTTTCAGGCTTTGCTGCTTTAGTGTCCCTTCCGAGACTTCTGCAATGTTTCACAAATCCAGATGATCAGTTCAGGTCCTAGGTAAGATGTAATTTGGCACAGGGAGCACACTCTTAGACGAGATGGTAGAACTTCCAAGATGCTGCTAAGAAAAATGATGTCTGACAGGCTGTTTAGGTCTGTGTGAGTAGATCTGTCATCTTCTCAGATACTTATAAATAGCTGCAAGTGAAAATCAGGGTAAAATGTTAAAATTTGTCCAGAGCATCTTAAAAGCCATTTTCAAGAAGTGGCTTAGACAGAAGTTTAAGCTTTTAAGTCTGGTAATCACCTGACTTAAAGTTTCTCTAATCCAACTTCCTAGAATGAATAGAAAAGTCTTTATTTATTTACTAGAAGTAAAAATGTGCTTACTTTTGGCCACAAAGCATTGCTGAAATGTTGTCAATGAGGACTAAGACTTGGAAGTGGCTTGCTGAGCTGAGGAGGGATGGTAATGGGTAAATGCTCTGACCTTTTAAGTGATTAATATGAAGTTTGAAACTAAGCATGGAAGGAAAATGCTCTGGTCTCAGGAAAGAAGCAGTGAACACTTGAATTATTTTTCCTTCTTCCAGAATCTATGCCAGTAACAGGAATTTCCTCAAGCAGTTCCATCAGCAGCAGATTAGGGGTTTATATTAAATATTCTTGCCTGGGCTGCAAACCAAACCTCATCCTTCTTGCCATTATTTAATATGTTGGCCATCAAACATTAATTTAAGGAATGAAATATTTAGTCAACTTCTTACTGTCCTTATGTGATACAAGACTGTATGTGGGTGGAAGGACAAAGGTTTGATACATGAAACCATGACTTTTGTTTTGCAGTTTCTGTTTTATGGCAGCTTGAACACACAGGTTTCACACATCATCAGGGTCACAGAAATGCCATGAATACCCTGCATGTCCACCAATGTTTCAGGCTTTCCCTGAGCACTGTGGAAACACACCAGATCCCAGAAAGAGTCTTGTATGTGTGAAGTTTTGAAAAAAGATTTCCTGAACTCTGAAAGGAGGAAAAAAAAAGAAAATAAAAGTAAGGCTGAGGAATCTGGGGACTCTGGGTGATATCTCTCTAACTGGTCTTTATTAATAATAGTTTCGTGCTGTGGTTATTTGCATACATTTACTGAGCACAGCAAAGCTATTCTCCTTGTTCTGGTTTTGTCTTAGAAAACCATGAAACACTGATGTAAAACAATTTATCTAGAAGCAAGGTGGCTTAATGATGCTTATGTTTTATCTTTAGTAGGTGGGTTTAGGATATGCATTTTTGTTTTGTAGCAACTTTCAATTTTCCTTTCCTTTGGCACAGTAGCAGTAATTGCTCAGGTGCTTATTGCCTGTCATATGAACATGCAGCTCCACAGAGGGATGGGGAAGGCTGTGCTCAAAAACAACCAAGGTATTTGGGACACTCAGCAAAATACCCAGGAGCCTGGTTTTTGAGACTGATTTATGCCAACAGGCAGATCCTTACAGAGTGTGGAGCAGTCCTGTGCTGAATTCAATAGAGATTTTTGGTTTCGTGGGGCTAAGAATCTGGACCAAAGCCTGTGTGATTCTGTCCTGGTGTTGATGCAATGCACAATCCACTGTGCCTGAGGAAAGGTGTCTTTGTCTCCTACTCTCCTCTCTTTACAGCCCAGCGACCCTACAATGCACTGCCTCTGCTTTTGTTGCAGGTTATCCACGCTGGGGGCAAGCTGGGTTTCTGGCTGGGTGTCACTCCCTGTGGGAGCTGTGATGCCACGGGCTTGGTGGCAGCAATCACACGGTGGCACTGGCATTGCTGTAGACTTGTTGCCTGCATCAGAGCCCCTGGGCTCCCTCAGCTTGTCCAGCTCTGCCCACACTGCCATCCCAGCTACTGCTGGCACTGGATCGGTCTCTGCACGCCCAGGGGCTGCTTTCCTCCCTGCAGTGTGGGAGGCTGAGGAGATAGGAGTTACTCTCAGCAGTGTTTCCCTGCCAGCAGTGGCTCATCATGCTCTGTTGATCTGGCTCATTCCTTACACAGGACAGCAGAAAACCCTTCCTTTCCTTGCTGCTGCAATGGTTTATAATTTTACATGCATGGTCCATTTGACTAGCACTCCATCTGTTTGTAGGTTAGATGCAGCTCCCTCTGGGCCAGCTTTACACCTTCAGCTGTAGATGTAGGTCAGCTGGCTGCCATGCAGTATGTTTGTTATCCTTTAGAGAATGGGCCCTCACACACAGCTTCACAGTGCATTACATTTGCACATCTTTCAAAAAAACTCATTTTACTAGAGTAGCAAGTGGTTCAGCTGCTTGTGACATTAGCAGTCCCACCAGGATGGTGACAAAAAATTCTTCAGTCTAAGTCTTGCACTCTCAGAATGAGGGTGTTTTCAACTGTTTCACTTGAGGGTTTTCCTGGTAGTGTTGTGTTAAGGAGACACTGATCTCATCCCTATCAGTGAAATTCATCATCAAGTGTGGCATTTGATGTCGATAAATCAAAGCACATCCTTCAGCTTTTCTGCTGTGCTCAGAGATTCTGTCTTCTGATGCTAAACCAAAGATTTGTTCATTCCTGCATTCTCGAGAACCCATCATCAGACCTTTGGAGTTTACATATGAAAAGGATTCTCATAAGCTTGCACAAGCCAGTTGGGTTCAGATGAAGTACCTGCTCTTTCCTCTATCATATAAATTTGCTACATTGCTCAAATAAGGCAAAAAGTGGTTTACATATGCATGCCTGCAGTCTTTAATCTTAGATACAATGCTTAATATGCAGTGAAGTTTTTTTTGCATGAATTCCTAAGAAATTGAGGCTTATGTAATTCTGATGTACAAGTCCCAAAAGATTTTTCTTCAAAAAGACAGCAGGAACAAGAACATGGGATCACAAATCAAAAGACTTATTTTGAGGTAAACTTTACACAGAAAAGGGGAGTGGTGTGGAATGAACTTTGCATGAGACTGCAGGGACCATGCAGCTACCCGTGGGATCTTGGTGTGGTACAGAGACAGTGGGTGCTGCAGAGCTCCATCAGCCAAGGCTGTGTCTCTCTGTAGTCCTCAGGTAAATGTCAATGGAGGGAGTGATGACACTGCCCAGCCTAGTGGTGGGGTACAGTCTGTGCTGGGAACTCCTTTTATCATGGTCATGAGCTGAGGTGAAAATAATCAGAAGAATCAACCTCACGAAGCCCCTGCCTCCTTGGGCTCTCCCAAAATCACACCAAGATTGTCTTTCTCTCATCTTGCTGACTGCCAATATGGGCCAACCATGTCACCAACCCAGCTGTGGTTGAGGACACCACCACAAATGCTCTGCATGCTGTGATGTGGCTTCTTCATTGCCAGGATTGTTGCCAGGAGCTTGTGTGGCACCCAGGGACACAGTGTGTGGAACTCCTGTGTTCTCAGAGGATCATCCATCACCCAGTTAGACCATGACAGTATTGGCTGGATTAGTCCTATCTGCCCAAGAGTGCATTGGCAGTTGTCCACTTGAGTGGCCAAGGAGGGAGAACACAGTTGTGTGCCATGGTTTGGCAACATCTCTGTCATACCAGGCTGTAACAGGAGAATTAACAGAAAGAGTGGCCTTTCCTAGCACCATAAGCAGCCCCTGCCTCCCTGCAGTGCCCAGGCTCACTCTCAGGCTGTCTCTGTGTCACCTCCCTGACAGCCAGGAGACACCCATCCCAAGCTAACCACGTCACCAACCTGCTGCAGCTTGGGCTGTCACCAGAAAAATCTGAAACAACACTCTGAAAAATCTCCTTCAGGATGTAGAAACTGAAAACCATTAGACTGGCTTGAATACTGGTCTGATCCAACAGGTTTATTTGATTTATTCATCATAACAAATAAGTTGTACCTTTTTTAATTACGGTTTATTTTTCTCTGTTGTCTTCCTATAGACTTTAATACACAACAACCAATTTGAACTGGAGAAGACCAGTCTGATGGCTAATATTGAGGGATACATATGTGAAATCCATAGTTTATTTAGAAGCTGGAGAATATCTTTTAGAAAGAGACAATTATTAAGTTAGAGAGAAAGACAAATCCTGAGGTGAGTTTCTTCCAAGTGTAATTGTTATCCTGATTAAAGACGCATACATTATTTCTTGTCTGAATGTATTTAACTTCAGCTAGATCTGGCTGTCAGATACTGTTATAATTTTTCTTCTAAAATAGAAAGTCTTATTGTATCAGGAATATTTCTTTCTCTCTGGATAATTCCAGGCTGTGATCATATTAACCTCCCCTTTGCTAAACTGGTGCCTGAGCTCTTGTAGACTCTCACAGAAGGTGGATGAGACTAACTCCTCAAGCACTAGTACAAAGCTACCTTGGAATATTTACATTTTTACAAATGAGAAAATGTTTATAAAGAGTATTCTGGACTATTTTTTCTTCCTTTTAGAGGTTTTCTTTTCCTCCTCTCTCTATCCACATGTCCAATTCCTGTATCTTGGTTGCCCAGGCAACCTCTGCTGGCTGAGCCCTGAGTGCAGGGCTGGGTTTTCAGTTCTCCACACAGAAGGAGGATGATTTGAAAGACAGAGGAACAGGTAATGAGCTTAAGTGGGTTAGGAAAACCCAACAGATGACTGATGGCAGTAACGGGAGTTTTATTTAAAGGTTAAAAGTGTTAATATATGCATTTATGCAGATAATAAAAAAAAAATCCTATGACTTGCAGGAAATAGGAGGGGGAGATTTTACATCAGTGCATTTCTAATATCAGGCGCAGTGTAATAGCTAAAAGTAATACAAAGGCATGAGTGACATTTGACAAGCATGTTACTTAAACTGAAACTGATACAGCTCATGCTTTCCTTTGCATTTGGAAAGCACAAGCAGAAGCTACCACCCAGGCAAAATAAGAGCATTTAAAACATTCTGAAATTGCCTTGAGACTTGACTTTTAGGTGAAAAATCACTAACAACATCTACCAAGCCACAACAGGTAAATAACAGTGGTTCATTTGCAACACTGAACTTGTTTTTCATTACTTGTCAGAAGGTGCTACTTTACAGCTACAAACTGACATTTCCTTGCTTTTAGGAAGGTAGCTGGTCAGGAGAAACTACTCACTTCTATAGAGGGAAAGTTTAAACATTTCAAAAGCCCCAAAAGGATATTCTCATGCTAAAACTTTCTTCTTATGTGGATTTCAGTGTTTCTTAAACAGGCAGCTCTCCTTTGGTCCAAAAGTTGAATTATGTGTAAACAACTCACCTCCAAGTAGTTAGACTTGACTCTGGATCCAAAAGGGGATTAGGTCAGTTTGTACCACTGTGACACTGACTTGAAAGGTGGTGGCAATGACTGTGAGCTTCTGGATGTTGCAGGCTCTTGGTACATAGGTAGAGCATAGCTTTGAATTATAAGTTTCAAAAGCTTTTGAAAGCTTTTGACATTTTGCACCTCCCACTGACAGATGTGGGCATGGTACTTCAAAGATCATTTGTCTCATTGTTTTTTGCAGAACAGGTGACGTATTCTAACATGAAAGGAAAAAAACAGAGTTAAAATAATTTTAAAATCACTAAAAATTATAATAGAAGAGATAACAATCACATTCCTGAAAGAAAGACATACTGAAGATCATTTTATAGTGTTTAAAATACTACCAAAGCAGAAAAAAAGGGAATCTGCCCAGGAGACCATATTACCACCTGAATTAAAATATTCCTCCTACAAAATAGTTCATTTTCTCAGTATA
Source organism: Grantiella picta (assembly GCA_013397955.1). Taxonomy (NCBI): domain Eukaryota; kingdom Metazoa; phylum Chordata; class Aves; order Passeriformes; family Meliphagidae; genus Grantiella; species Grantiella picta. The sequence goes on along the minus strand of VZRM01005888.1, from coordinate 1,232,460 downwards.
AAATAATCAAGGCTACTTCCACTTTTCTTGAAGGAGCTCGCAGATCCAGAAGGTTTTGAGGAATAAAGCATGAGAAAGATTCAAGCTAATATTCAGGAACACAAGAGCCTTCAGTCAGCTGGGTTTTTATTGAGAGCTGAATCTCTAAAGTGATTAACCATCAAAAAGATGCTCTGGAAATGTTATTGTGCTGCTACAGCTACCACTGCCAGATTACACAGCAATAAGGATTTATTCTGTGATGCTGTGATTTCTGCTATAATGCATGGTGCAGACTATACCTACAGCTGTAAGCAGGAATTATCAGAGGAAATGTTCCAGAGGAAAGGAAGGAGATGCAGAATGACCCAGAGCAAGCGAAAAATGCAGAAGTTTTTAAAACAAAACCATGGAGGAGAGTTACAGACTTTATTGTAGCATTGTCAGCCTTAGGGTTATGTGCACTGGGAGAGACTGAGATTAAAAATATTCTATCTTCTCTCCCAAATAACAAGTAGGTGCTAGATGGGCAACAAAAACAAAGCAGCTGTGGCAACAAAAAGGCAGCAAATGAGAGTTTTAAACGAATACTTGCAATTCAGCCATCCCAGGCTTAAAGCACAGACAGCTGCAGCCTTTCTTCAAAGAGAGAAAGAAGAAGGTGCTGTCCTTACCAAGGCTGGTTTAGGGGTCACTCCTGGGCATCTTCTGAAAACCTTTTCCTAGAGACTATTACCCCATAGGAATGTTGTTTAGGAAAATGAGGAGGATTTCTTTAAGAGTAATCTTTCACTGTGAGATTTGGTTAAAATTGCATAGTGATAAAAATTATTTTACTGGAGCTCCCAGAAGAGAGAAAAATTTCATACTGTCTTGGCTTTCATGAGGAAATGAAAAAGTGATGTTCTGGAAGTTTCAATGAAAACTAATTTTGAAAGAAATATAAAATTAAATTGGAAATGGTCATTAATGTATGACTTGTGTAGCTGACCTGTTATATGCATTACTCTTTTGCTCAAATATGATGAAAAAAACAACAGTTGAGTTGTTTACCCCTTCTTGCTACAAATGCTTAGAATATAACTTGTAGATAAGTCACAAGTTTAAATGAAGTTAATGAATTAATAAATTACCCTCACACTTTTCATAGTTTCAGACCAATAATCTTTCGGTCTCAAATTTGGGGATTGCAGGGATGAAAGTTTTTTACTTGCAGTCTTCTGTTTCTCTTTTAAATATCTTCACTGTAATAGGGAAATTTAAAAGGTTATTTAGAGAGGGGTCAGGGAAAAACAAAATCTAAAAATAAATCTGAAAATTTAATTATTCAGTCATTTTATCCTAATTTTAATTTTTAATGAAAAGTCACTTTAAGAGAAAAGAGTTGCATCATCACTAAGGCATTTTAAAAGTTTTTAATAAAATTTTATTCCATTCTCCTCTGATTAACAGTGTGGTTTGGATGTAATATTTCCCTAATCTTCAGATGCTAGTTGCCTCTTTCTAAATTTTCAGCACTTATTTGATGATGACAGATTCCTAAGACTTCAGAATGTTGATTACTTTTTTGATTGATTGGTTGAGTAAAAGTGAATTCTACAGTATTTCCTTTAAAAATTCCTTAACTGGACTGTAAAATTGCTCAGACCATAATCAAGGCATGCATTTTCCAAAACCTAGCAAGGTTTCCAAACTTTCTGATCTGCAGTTCCTCTATAATTTCCAGTATAACTTAAAGGGGGCCCTCTGTGTTTGAGTTCTTTGGTAGTCAAGCATTTTTCAGCTAATTTTCCGTCTTACTTTTTATACCAGAATTTAGGGAGTCAAGTGTTTGGACTACCATTAAACATGTATTTACAAGGGTGACTTGTTTCTCTGTTAACCTGGACTAGTGGGAAAAGAGCTACTAAAAAGTTCAGGAATAAAGAGAGTCATGAAAGGAGAACACAGAAATGTGTTTGTTCACTCTCGAAACATAAAAGATGAAAACTGGATGTGATCATACTCTAAAAATATAGGAGGAGAACTGTTACTATTGAAGGCTAATACTGACAGAAGAATAAACAGATAAATAGAGATTATAAATAGACTGTGAATACATTTACATTTATTTCATCCTATTTTGAAATAAGATTAAATTTCCTAAGAGGTAGACCATGTAGATTCTGGTCTGATCGGTGCAAAAGGAAAAATATCCAAATTGATTTGAGGAAAGAATAGTGCAGAATAATCTCTGGTATGTCAGAAATACGCAATTGTAGCACAATTTACACACCAATGCCTAAGAGTAATTATATGGTATGACTGTGGGAATGGAGTCAGTGATGTGACTTCCTTTTCCTGGTTCTGTTGCAATTTCAGTCCCAAAAAAAGGCAATTTCAGAAGCACCTTAAACCATATATCTTACTCAGGGTCTGCTTAAAAGTATTGTCCAGGCCCAGACGAAAAATCTTCCTTTTAAAAATGGTGGGATTCTGTGATGCCTCCCACATCATAAACAAGCATTTCTCCTGTTACTCCCTAGTTGCTGAACTTTATTTTCAGGGGTTACAGAAGTGTTCTCTACAAAGCAACCAATCCATGGGTTTCCCATGTAGGTTATTCTCTCTGCTCCCAAGATTTTTCCAGTAAGTAAAGGAAAATCTCTCCTGGCCTCCCAGGCATCTGGAGGTGCAGTGAGACAAATCCCTCTGCTGCTGCAGGATATTGTGTGCCTGGAGATCCTCGAGGAATGGTCTTAGGTCATGGGATTCATGTGTTCACTGAGTTTTGCATGCCCAGAATGAAATGCTTGTGCAAAGCCAGTCAGAAATGGGAGCCTGAAACCTCTGAGATATTTCAGGAGGGAAGAGAGGGAACAAGCAGAGTGGTGGAAAAGGGATAGGGGAAAACCAGAATACAGACAGCTTCTATTATGTCTGTTTTGGGTTTGCTGGAAAGTTTCTGAGGCATTTTAAAATCCTAGAAGCAGCTGTAGTTTGCATGCAGAGTGTCAGTAATGGAGTCAGGCTTCAAGACAGAGCTATTGCACGCCTGCCTGGAGCACATGGTAAATATTTATGGGTGTGCCAGTCTAGGAGCAGTGGCATTTCCAGGTAAAAAAATGCAGTGAGCATATCCTTATCAAACAGCTGCAGTAATAACCTTTTCCTAGCCACCATTGTGCTCATAAGGGTTTTTTTTTTCTTTCATGAATTTTTATATGACTCAATGTTTTGTCCTCTGGTTTGTAAAAGAAAATTGACAGCTATACAATTACAAAGTGAGGAGAGAGGCTCTAAATTTCCATCTTAAAAGAGAGAAAGGATATCTAGAAACACCTCAAGGCATGCTCCTGTGGGGATGTTATTTAAAGACCTATTTTTTTATCCTCTTTTCTCAAGATAGAACATCTATACAGAGTTAAAACATAGCAGATCCTTCTGTGGTAAGTCTTGACTGGAATTAATGAAAATAGTGAAACACTGTGTTAATCTAGATTCTTCCCCTTCCCCCTTTATAATAGTATATTTTGTCTTCTATTTTCATTAAATATTCCTTTTTTTTCCTTCCGGCAGACAAAACAGTAGCACATTCCACAGACAAAGTGTGTAGGTGTGTTACCAAGGACAACCATTTCAGACATAAATTGCTTTTGAACCACAAACCCTTTCGTTGCTCTTTATTGAAGGCCATCTGTATGTTGTTATGTTAATTGAAGGTTTGAAACTAACCCTCCTGAAAACAGCAATCTGGTGTGATAGCAAACATCCTGGTTTCAGCCTTTTTCATGGGGTGGGGGCATTAAGTTTCACTGCAAATAGTATGTCCCAGCACAAGTTAAAGTTTAAAACAAACTTTATAAAGTAGGAGGAAAACCATTCTTGAAAGAGTAGCTCCTTAAATGCTACTAAAAGCGGATTAAAGAGGACTGGCAAAAAATACACAACTAGTGATTTTGCCTTATAGATTAAATGTATACAAGAGAAATAAAGTACAATGCATTGCCCAAGATTGCCCACTTTACAAATTACAAGTTCATAGTGGTTGCCTAGACTAAATCCTTCATCACTATCAGTTTGATCTTTGCTTTTCTCTAATGAAGGTGGTGGAGCTTAAATGACTTTCACATTTGCCAATATTTGGACCATTTTGCAAAAAAAAAAAAAAAATAGCCTGACAATATGAAAAGTCAGTCAATTGGAAAGGGAAGTTATCAAGGCAGAAAGTTCTTTTTGCTTTGCTATCAGCCTCATCCCTTGACATTGACTGAAGGTAAAAATGAGTCAGGTTCTCAGGAAAAGAGTGTAATTGATGGTTTTATGAAATGGCACTGACTTATGCCATCCAAAGACCTGGCTGTTGCTCTTTGTTTTGTTTTTTTAGTAGTCACAGGTGTGACTGGATCCAATTACAAACTTTCAGGTACATAAACCACATGGCTTTTTGTTCCTTTTATGTTACCACAGACACTTTTGATACTCAATCAATTACAACCATTAGAACATTAGTGGTTTCGTTGCAGAACCCTGCAGAGTTTCAAACACCTACTACTGAAAGAGGTTTAATTAAATTGTTTCAGTCCATCCTCAGACCTGAAATGCTATTTTCTGGGGAAAAAACAGACTGGATGGCTGATAGCAGCATTATACATAGAAATATTCAATATCCATTAAAGAACAGCCCTCCAAAAGAAACCCTTAAATTATGGTAGCAGAGGAGGAGGGATGGCAAAATGCACAACTTTTGCATCTGACAGTTTCACATTTTATGAGAACTTCATGTCGATTTTGAGCATTCATGTCTCTACTCTCTTAAGCACCTGTGGAAATTTGGAGCAGAGATCCAAGTTGGTCTCTCACCAGCTGGTAACCTCACCAAAGAGCTAGGGCAGTTCTCACTGGCTGTGTGGATCAGAGCACCAGCCTCAACTTATCTAAGCCATCTATTGCTGAGGGCAGACCATTCCAAAAAGAACACAATTCCCTGGAAGTGAGAACTATGACTAAAAATAGCCCAGAGAACCAGATCCTCTCTGAAGATGACCCCATCTGTTTTTAACTTGTATTTTCCATGATCTTGAGAAAGCTGTAAGGTTGGCCTTCAAGCTTCTCTTTGAGGTGAGATTGTAGTACCAGCTCTGCTAAAACACATCACTCTTGTGACACTTAGAGACAGCTTGTTCTCAGCAAATATTCTACAATAGGTTTTTTTTTTTGTTTGTCAAAACTGAGCAATGGAACCAGGCAAATTACGTCCTAAATATATTTAAAATACTTCTAGAAGAGCCACTGACTCTCTGAGAGCAATAAGTAACGAGACAAAGCCTCCTTGCTTACCTAGCAGGGCTTGTCTAGACCAGAGGCTGAAGGGTGCATCAGCCCTGCTGCTCTCTCTCCTTCCTGCAGCTCTTGGAGCTCGAGCCCCAGAGCTCACACACCCCAAAAGTGCAGTGTTCTGAGAGCCCCAGGCTTTCCATCACCCTTCACAAAGTTACCTGTTACTGCAGGGTCAAGTGCTCTGCAATTTGAGGCACAGAAACTCCCAAAACCTTCATTTTTCAGCCTGAGTGGTAACAGTTCCTGGTGGGTTAATTTCCTGGCCAGATGTTCTTTAACAAGGATTTGACTATCTGTCTGAAGATGCCATTTAAGGCTGTGGTTAGTGGGTTCTGTATTGGTGTCTCTGTCTTCTCTTAGAGCAAAAATCAGGGAATCTCAGCGAGAAAATATCCAATCCCTGCCCTCTCACCAGCATACAGAGTACAACAGGTAATTCAAGTTAATAAAAGATAAGCCAGATAGAAATACCTCATACTTAGTTGATAAGGGAAAGTGACTCCAACAGATAGGATAGAAAATAAGGAAATATCACAACATAACAATAAGATTTCTAGTATCAGAATAAGAAAAGGTGTTGGGCTGGTAGATTGTCAGTAGTGTATGTGCAGCCAAATGTCTGTGGAAGTCAGTTTATGTACCAAAAGTTGAATGAGAACATAGGGGAGAGAAAAGACAGTGTTTGAAAGGGTTAGAAAGATAAAAAAATATATATTGATGTATAATATTACTGGGGAAAGACCTGTAGAAATATCATTTGGAAAGTGCTTATAAAGAATAAAAAAACCAACAGATGGTATGCAAAGTGACTTTGTGTTTCTGGAGTATCTCGGATAAACTTATAAAAAATACAATTACAGGAACGTGTATAATCTTGTGTAACTTTTTATATGGGTATTGTCTGGACAGATTACACCTTTCATGTGCACATAGAGAAATCCTACGTTTCAAATTATTTTTCAAATGAGCTGTTTGAAAAGGAATTTTAAAATAATAAGAAAGAAAAATGCTAGCATTTAACTTGGCAGAGATGAAATCTCAGGGATTTGAGGGCTTTCCCTAATTCTCACCAGTGAAAAGGATCACCTGCAGACCCATGCTTAACTCATCAGATAAAGCAGAATTCCCTAAATAAATGGCTCTGCAAAGCTGGGTTGACTTAAACTACTCAAACAAAGGAGATGAATCATTGATGATACAACCATAAGTAACAGAAGAAAAGAAACATAGAGATTACTTTTCAGAAAAAAGTCATGGCGACATGGGCATTAGTCAGTCTGTCAGTCTCCCAAAAGAAGCAAAAGAATATTTTGTAAAAATTAGACTGCAAAATACAATAAATGGTCTGAAAATGAAATACAGCACTTCTGCACTGGCAACGAGACAGCAGAGAAGCAATCTCTTTTCCAGCTCTAGTGCTGTCGTTCCTACGCTTTGCTTGCCAGTTTTCTTTAGCAAAGCCATCACACTCAGCAGCTAACACACATCTTGCATGTCCTCTTCAGTTGTACTAGAAACATGACAATTTTTATCTGTGAAAATCCATATTTTCTTTTTTCCTTCAAAGTCCTGGATTTTCATAGTGCTCAGCAAAATATAATTTAAACCCTCCTAAAATGAATTAGATCTATATCAAATGAGTTTTTTAACATTTCCAAGTAAAACAAAATAAATCACTGTGATATTTTCGTAAATATATTATTCTCTTTTTCAGCCATCACCAGCTTTTGAAGAAAAGTGGGAAGCTTAGAAGTAACTGGTTTCTCAGATCATTACATAAATTAAAACAAACAAAACAAATTAAAAAAAAAGGTAAAATAAGTGGGGTTTTTTTAGCAAAACAATTAGTTGATGAGCAATACTTTGCTCGTCAGCTAAGACAGCTAATGGAGACTACACCAAAATGTTTCCATCTCATTTACTTGGAGCTTATTCTTCTTTTAATTTATTTAGGAAAATATAAAACCAAATGCCATGTGGAAATGTGCTCAATTAAATATTTTCTTGCTCCTTACCTCTGCCTAGTCAAAGCAGTGTGAATGCTAACTAAGCCCATTTTCCTATTTTACGATTCCCCTTTTACAACATGGTGCAAATAACCCAGATTTTCCTCCAGGAAAGGAAGCACAGACTCCCACGTAAGACTTTCCCCAGTTCCTTATCCTGGCCCAAAGTCAGACTTCATCTCATGAGTCAGAAGTTCTTCACACTTTGAATTGTTTGGCAGTTGCTTGAAAAGAGACAGTAAAAACCAGTCAGGACTGTAGAAGAAGATCCAATGACAACAGTAACAAAATTCCTTTCTTGAGCTTTCTGTCAGAAGAGTTGTGATTGATATTGCCTGGAGCTGCTGTGTTGCATTTTGGGAACTTCTAACTAGTGCTGAATCTAAACTTTTTACGCAACAAAAACTTTGTACAACTAGAAGAAAGACTAGCAGCTGGCCCTCATTTTGATCCATTCAGGGACCTGATTGTCAGAATCCCCTGGAGTACAGACCTGGAGGGAAGCTGGGTCCAAGTGTTTTGGTTTGTGGTGCCATTCAAAGGCACCTCAATGGGCTGAAGAAATGTGCCAAAAAGAAATCTCATCACATTTAATAAAGAGAAATAAAAATCCCTCTACCTGGGGGGAAATAACCCCGTGCATCAATGTGGGCTGGAGGCCAACCAGCTGGAAAAGCTCTGCAGAAAAGGGTCTGGGTGGGATGGTGGGCACCACCTTGACCATGAGCCAGCAATGCATCCTCACCCTTCCAGCCCCACCAGTTCTGTGATCTGTTATGTTGACAAGTTTTCATGCCCATGAAACATTTCATGTAACATTTTCCTCAGACTTAGCAAAAATGTATCAAGTGCCACTGGTGCCAGCTGGCTGAGGCAATAGCACAAACACCAGGGGGGATTTTCACCAATTCTCCTTCACCTGTTTGTAACTTGAATGTGAATCTGTGATGCTTCCGCACTGGTTACTCTGTAATGCAGGTCCTGAGCACCACAAGCATACGAATTAGAACATTTGTAAGTACAATAAGCTTGGCAGAGAAGTTATAATGATGTGGACTGATCAAAAGATGACTTTCATTGTGCAGCTGAGAATGCTGCAATTCAAGAGAAATTAAAGTCTTCAAAGTTGCGGCTGTGCAGCTTAACAGATGGGCTTCTTCAAAGAGTCATTATTAATCTAACAGAAACTATAAATACCAGAATGTGAATTGAACAACCAAACCATACACCTGCTGCTTTAAATCCATAAGGAATATGGTCAGATCTCTGCAGCAAGGGCAATGGGGAAAAAAACCAAAAAACAAACTCCCTGTTGGCTAAAGAAAGAACTATCAAGCACCTTGTCTTGAGAGGTGAGACACAATGGTTGTTTTCACCATAAAAATGATTAGAGCAAATGGGATGTAATTCAATTTCATGACATTTTTAGAAAAAGAAAAGAACAAATGAAAACATATTTTTACACAGAGGTTGTCATTCTGGGGAACAAGGAATCTTTAAAACCTGTGATTATCCTACAGGAGAAAAATTACAAACACTTTTCAGTATTGTTCTTCATCCTCCCTTCCCTGCACAACTGATATCTCTGCTGCTGGTGCTCAGATTACTTTTAGAAAATGTCTGGTTGTTTTAGGTCTGAAAAATGCAAAGTAGCAAAGGGAAACACAGAAAGGCTGTGTAACAACATAGCATTTCTAGATATACCAAGGGTAGAAAGATGTCAGTTGAAAGGAAACACGAATATAATAGGCTTCTTCAAAATCACCTCCTGCTTTGGGTTTAGACAAGCCCATCCTGACAGCCATGCTGCTGTGGATGCACAGCTGGCACTACCCTCACCACCTAAATCAGCACTAGCTGCTGCCTTTGCATGTGTTGAAATCTCACCATCAGTTGCTGTTAACCCCAGAAATAAACCCCTGTACTCAAGAGGTCAAAGAGTGAAAGCAGGGGAACAGCCACGCAGAACATTCGTGTTGGACATTCCTGTGAACAGACATGGAGGTTTTTGACTAAGAACAAGCTTGGAGCTGACAGATGGGACTGCTCCAAAGGCAGGGACAGTGATATTAACTCCTGCTGGGCTCTTTGCCACTTCCCTGGACAACAGAGTGAAGGTCTGTTCTTCACCCTGGAAGAGAAATACCTGCAATCTCTGCCTGTCCCTTTGGCAGAGACTGCTGCTGAACAAGAAAGACAGTTTTCAAAATTACTCCGTGTCCCTTCCACTCTGTAGTTGCTTCCACAGATGTGGCTTTTGTTGCTCAGTTGCCCACATGTGGTTACACGCAGCAATAACCTCCATCATGGGCAGCAAACACAGGGGAAAATCATTTTCACTTCTGCTCAGCTCTCACCCCACCTCTGTTTTTGACTGCTGCGCTGTATCATTTCATTTGGTAGAGTCCTTCTGTGCAAGCGATCTGCTGCATTTCATCTCTTTGTAGCATGTTGTGGCTTATACTGAAATACTTAGCTGAGGTCTGGTAGGCTTCACTTTGTTTTCTCCTCACCCCTTTTCATCTGTTGTAGTTCCTCCTTTCCCTCCTAAGGCCTTGCTATGTCATTGAGTGTTAAGCCTCACTCTTAATTGAAACCAAAAGGGAGTTTCCCTAGAAAATGATGGCTTTCCTTGCTCAGAATGGGTCACCTCTCACTCCTAAAAAAATAATCTGCAAAATGCAATTTTTGTCTCACTCTGAGTTGTGTGCTGTGCCAAGAGGTGCAGCATCTGTGCCTTGTCTATACAGCACAGCAGCTCTGAGTGTCCCTGGGTGAGGCTGAGTTTCCTTGCATTTGCAGGTCGCAGAACAAGCCTGTGCCAGCTCTGCACTACCTACATTTTACACCACAGAAGACACAGACAGTGATTCATGAAGATGCAGACACAGCTTCTCCAGGTGATTACAGTTAATTCCACAGCTGGGATCTGGAGGAGCCTGGGATTACACAGATTTTCAGAGTCTGGGCACAGAAAAGTTTAACCATGAGAGCAGAGGGGTCCTGCACACAAACACAGCTCATGCTCTAACTCAGCTGAAGATACAGCCTGTTGCTGTGCTGGAAAGGCTCCCCCTTGCTGAAAGGCTAAATTCTCCTGGATAACTACAGCATTTCTAATCTGAGCTGCCTTGCATCCTGATGGTTCAACAAGCTTACTCCTCAAGGGCTATGAAAAACCACACAGGCATTCTCTGTCACTTGGGACAAGCAGCCCCTTGGTTTTGTCTTCTCAGCTGTATAATAAAACTAAATTTCCCTCCTCTGTGAGGTCTTGTAAGAATTGCCACATTGAAAGTTTCTATGTACTCAATTAATATGGAAATATAAATATGACTAATGAAAAATTTTATTAGTATTATTACAATTGCATTTAAATGCTGTCAAACCTGACTAAAAATTCAGACACTGAAAATTCACAGAATCATAGAAAATATTCTGAATTGGGAGGGACCCATACGGGTCATCAAGTCCAACTCTCCAGTAATTGGCCTGCAAGGGACCAAACCCATGACCTTGGTATCATGACCTTCATGCTCAAACCAACTGAGCTAATCTCAGGGCCGTTTAGGGGTTTATACTGGATTTTGTAGCTGGCTGAGAAACAGTTGTCTCTGAACCCTGAGGTGTGGGACCCCAGCCATGGTAGGAGTGCTGTGACTTCACTGTCCCATCTCTGTCAAGACTGTTCATATTCATGTTCATCTAACTCAGGCTATGTTGCTACACAGGCTTTGGTATGAATTCTGGAGGAAAACAGAGACTACCATTTGACAAGGACGAGAAGGATGGTAAATTTTTGTATAAAATATATTTCCACCCAGACATGTCACCTCCCATTCCCCATCCCCATGATGTGCTTTCTCCAGCTGATACCAACATTCCTGACACCTTGCAGGGAGGAAATGTGCAATAAATAAGCATTAGTCAGAATTTTTTAGCTAGGGTTTTAATTCATTTTTCTTTGAAACAGCTTTGTCACCGTTCCCTGTGCTCATGCAGGGTTAAGGTTATCACAAGTGTGGGAAAAAAAGAAAAGAAGTTTTGTGCAAACAGTGTAGGCAGGGAGAGCAAATGAAATTGGCTGTTTGAACTCAAAGCTTCTCATTACTTTAGAGGAGAACAAAACTAAAGGCACATGAAGAAAAAGATCAGAAATTCCTGAAGAATGCTGTATACATATATCCTCCAGAGTCTCCTTCAGCATGTGGCTGTATTTGGAAAGTGAACACACACTGCTTTTACTGGGGAGAAAAGGCAACATGAAAAATTAATAAATTAGCAATCAGCTGAAGTTAACAATTACTTTTAAAGAAAAGTAAAGATATATTCCTTTGCTTCACACAAAAATAGACCTGTGAACCTGAAGAGATCTAGTCTTCTATCTAAACTGCTTGAGCTCAGGTATGCCAAAAGCCACTCCAGTGACTCATTTCAGGCAGTGTTACTCTAGCAGTGCACAATTCTAAAATATATTCTCTATCTTTTCTTTGGCTATTGGATTCTCCAAACAATGTACACTCCAGCTGGTGAACAATGCAGACATCATTTTTAAGAGAAGCTGAAATAAATGCTTCTTTCTTCCTACTGTCTTTTAGCTTTTCTTTGTAATAAAACAGTTGTGAATTTTTCTTTAGGTGCTTCATATACTCTGACAAGAGCATTCTCAGACAACAAGGAGGGAAAATCTTTCTTCAGGAGGACATTTATGTCAGTAAGGTTCCCTGTTAATTCCTGATTGAGAAGTGGAGAAGTTTTGTTGACAAGAAAAAGAGCCCTCAGTGGCTCTTGGAAATGTGCAAGTACATCCCAAGCAAAACAATGATCTTTGTAAGTCACACTCAGTCAGCAATACTTGTCTGAACACAGTGCATGCCATAGCTGAACAGGGTAGAGGGGCCATTTTATTTTCAGAGTCTCTGGAGAACCTATAAAAATCTCCTCTGAAGTTCATCATTCCTCAGGTTCCATGTGCTCCACAATATTCAACAATTGCACATCCTATAAATCAGTAAGCCTTGATGTGATTTGAAAAGCCCTGGGTGGAGTTTTTGAGAGAGCTGGCTGCAGTTTTTTGGCTCTCATCCCTGCTTCCAGATGGTAACAGACATTTAAAGACATTATATACATTTCCACCCAAAAACAAATAAACACAACCCGTGCTAAAATTTATTACACACTCAAGCAGCAGAAGTTAACAAATGTGAAAAGGCAGGGTCAGCATACAGTCTCATCTCTAGCTGGTAGCATGTTCTTCACAGAGGAGTTCCAGCTCCTTCCCAGCTCCCCAGCCCAAGAACAACACAATTCTTTGGCAGATACCTCAGTCCACCTCTGTGCTAGTTTTGCCCATAGTTTTGCTTCACCTGCACAAAGCCAGCCCAGGTCAGCTCTAAGCATGAGATGCTCAAGGGACCTCTTTCCACCAAGCTGATACCACCTATGGCCATCTTTACCTGGGGCAGTTCTTTGCCAGTCTGATATTACTTATATATTAAAGACTTCTCCCTATTCTGTACTCTTGTAGCAATATTCAGAGCAGCCTTAGGCCAGGTCTGGACAAACTGAGAACATATATTTGCAGAACCAGTATTGTTCATTATATCTCACTTTGGAAAATCTGGGCTAATCTGCAGCATACACAAAAAAACTTTTGTTTCATGGAATCCTTATACAGAAACATCCTCCCATTTTATATGGTTTAGCTTTTGTTTATGATGCTGAACACAAATTTCCATAATGGCATTGATATATCACTGTCTACAAGTCATTACCATGACCGAGTTATTTATGTCCCTAAATGTTTACGTATTCCATTTCAACCACAAACTATTTATCAAACAAAGGCAATCACTGCGAAACAAACGAAGCCTTTTGCTTGTGAAGAATGATCCAAATATAAGCACTCTCTTCCTTCTGACTACACATTAATCTTCGATGAAATAAAAAGTCTGTCCCTTCTTCCAAGCCAGGAGCAGCAAAATGATTACAGGCTGAATTTTTGAAGTACTCTGTAGAAAATTGCTCTTTTGAGAAATCCTGGTCAACATATTTAGTTCCATAAGCATATTTCATAGCATAATAGGTTGGTATTAAATGTACATAACAGCAGCACAAGAAAAATAGTTATTAAAAGAGCAGTAGTCATTTCTTTGACAACAATTTGTCTTCAAAGAGTCATATACAATTAGGTATTACTTTACATGCAAAACTCATCCTCTTCCTATTTTATTGGCCAAGATTACTTTTTTTTTTTTTAAAGATGAATTGTTCATCAAGAGATTTGCAAAGGGCCTGAGAATAAGACTGAATTCAGTGGAGTGGAGCCCAGCTTTTGTTCTGGCTGAATAATCTGTAGTCATCCTGCAGGTCCTATGCCAAACTGGACCCAGCAGGCTGATTTTGCTACTAATAATTTCAATATGGTTTGCTTGGACCATCACTCCCAGCCTGTCCATCACTTGACCCACTGTATACAAATATTCTGTCTGCAGAGGGACTTCCAGAAAACAGAGACCTCCCAGGTCCATCCCTCTGTGCTAAGCAAGTTCAGCCACATTTAAATCATTCCCCACAGGCTTTTGTCCCAACACTTTTTTAAAAAGTCTCAGTAATAGGAGCCTCATCAACAATATCACCAGTAACAACACACTCCTCTGATTGTTAACAGCAGTGTTAAACACTGCAGTTATACCAGGTGCTGAAGTAATTTTGATAGAAGCTAAGCATTTGATACTCCAAATCACTTAAAACTTAAATGAGGCACATTATTTTAGACTTAGTTTAAACAGCAATCTTGGCATGTAAATGTCTCCTTAGCAATTGCTGGTTTTTCAGCATATATTTCTAGCAACTAAATTTGATTGGTCTTGCTCCTGAAGCTAACAGTTACCCTTTCATGAAAATAATGTGAGGTACCTATCTCTGTAGTACATATCACAATAATTGAGGCTATAAAACACACATACAGACCAGCACCATAAAGTTCATGGTCAGATTAATCTCTGAGTTGTTGTTTATCCACGCAAAATATTCCTTAACTGATTTGCATATGAGCAATATACATATTTCTGGATTTTATTGTCATAATCTGTTTACTGGCAACTAGGAAACATGAAAGCACTAAATTCAATGAATAAATTATTTGCTGTCAACAGTCCACCAAGCACTCTTTTCTTTTTTTTTTTAACTAGAATACCAATGGTTAGTTTCAAAGGAATTCTTTTAGTCTAATTTTTTTTCCTTTTNATACCAGTGGTTAGCTTCAAAGGAACTCTTTTAGTTTAATTTGTTTTTCTTTCTAATGGATCAAATTTCTAGAATAAATCAGCTAAAGGAAATTTTTAAAAAGGCCATAAAAATAATTGTCCCGTGGTGTCTTGGGTAAAAAAAAGTGTGTCAGCCTAAAAGTAGCCATGTCTGGCAATGTTCCTATGCCAGGTCCTGCCCTGGGCCAGCCACTCCAGCTCCCAGCAGGCTTCTGATGCAGATCTCTGCTAAATTCCCCAGCAGGCACAGGGTTCTTCAGTAAGGGTTCTATTCACTGACATTTATGCAACAGAAAATCAAAAATAAGGCAGCCTTTGCTGTCACAACTCATATCAGTCCCTGGAGAGCTTCAGCAGTACAAAGCAGCAGATAAAATGAAAACAAGAAGTCAACAGGCTTTGGAAGCCCAGGAGCTGCTTGCCTGGTAAATAAAGGATGTTTGTGGTGGGAAGTCATGGGTGAGACATGGGCTGGAAGGAACTCTCCCCCCAGTGACACATGAGCATCAATGCACCAGTTAGAGGCAGTGTCATGCTCTGTAGACACAAGTCCTAAGCAATAGATTGTAACTTCCACTGCCCCAAGAACATAGTAAAAAGTTAGAATTTTTGTCCTTAGAAAGGCGAGGACCTGGCAGGCAAGGGTGGATGAATGTGGATGGGACACAGTGCGACAAGAAATGACAGCTTTTGCAATATCCAGCTGTAACTCTGTTGTCTCCACCAGATCCAGAAAACCACATCACCACCAAAGCATCTCAGAGCTCAGCTACTTGAGCTAAGCTGTGCTAGTTAGTTTTTAAGACACAGCCAGAGACATAGTCAAGTGTGGTTTTAATTGCAATCCAAATCTATTAATGGGTCCTTTAGTTGCTATTCATCTCCTGTGCACAGGGAGCTGAGCTAATCCAAACCATTGCAGGGCTTTTTTAGCTGGGCTGTCTTTGCACAGAAGTAGGTGAGGGAAAAATATGTGACCTGTCCATATAGCTGAGCCTTGAGACAGTTACCTCCAGAAGGTACAAACTAAGGACAATTTTCCTTAAACTGTTCACAATACTTCTGAAAGTGGACCTGGATTAGCAGATGGATTGGGAACATTTCAACATCTCAAAATTTAGATTAGGTGAAATGTTGCTTGTTAATTATTTTTTCCTAAATTTGGCTGGAAAAGGAAGATTTGGGAAGCTATCCAGGCAACAGACAGGACAGAAAATCTGGAACCAAACCATGGAATACAGACATGTGTTGTGCCATTCTTATTAGCAACATGCCAAATCCAAAGGTCTTCATCAGGCTCCTTAGCTCTGAGGGATTAATTAACAGTTGCTGCTAACGAAGAGCTGTATAATAGTATAGCACATGTCCCATTTCTCTTGCAGCAATGTGATCCTATTTCAGTGATTCCTACTTTGTTTTATATCTACTTTTCAGGAACTAAAAGACATATTCTTGCTCAAGCACACAAAGCAATTTTGTTTGTTCTGGCAAAACAGCAAGGATGAAGCAGGCTTATCTGTAAACAATTTCTTTTTCTTTTATCAGTTCCACATATTGCACAGATTGCTTGTCACAATATCAGAAAGGCACCACTTGAAAAAAAAAAGAAAAGGAGCCTGACTCAGGTATTGGACTGCTGAGATAACACTGCAGTATTGGGTTCAGGGGAAAATAAAAGCAATATAATGTATCAGAAGTTCAGCTTGCTACGATTTAGCTAATATTATTTTGTGGTCCTAAAATACCTCACACTTTAGATACCTTACAAATAAAAATAATTACCACAGAAGTAGTTATCACACCAGAGTGCAATACTGGGGAAAAAAAGGCCATACTAGCAGTGCATCACAGAGGCTGTGAAGAAGCACTCTTTTTGTTTCTTGCCCCTCAATTCATCAGCTGCTAAACCCAAAACTGTCAGCACAGCTCTCTAAAGCACGCATGTGTCTGTACGTGTGTGAGTGAAATGCTTTTAACAATTTGTCAGAGCAGAAGCACTAATGAATCCCCAGCTCAGCTCTGGTGCTGACACATGCAGTGCACTGGGTGAGCAGGGAGGGCTGGGGCTGCCCGGGCTGCTCAGATTCCCTGCTGGTGACAGACACCCCAGACAGGCAGCGGTAGGGCAGGTGTGCCCTAAATGCAGATAATTGGCCAGGCTGGTAAAGCCAACACGTGCTGCTGGCAGTGCCAGACAGAGCAATTTTCCCTGCCTCCTCGTATACCCATCAAGCCCGCATTTTATCAGGATTTGAAAAATATGGTTAAGTTGTTCTTTATCCTGGCAGTCAAAGCCTATTATCTCTGTCATAAAGATAACAGGAAACCTCCACTACTGCAAAGGGTGGTCAAGAAGCAGAGAAAGTTCCCCAGCTTTAGTAATTATAAGTGGTAAATTACACAACTCAAACTATGACTCTACTTGTGTTTAATGGAAATGCATCTGTGTGTTTTACAATATAGCTATCAAAGTTGTTCAATAGTACCATGAAATATTTTGCAAACATTAAAGAAACAGCATCTTCCCTTTAGTGCAATTTTTATCATGTGGCTTTTCCGGGTAACATCAAGAATGTTTGCAATCAGAATAGGAAATCAACATTTTTTTCTTTTTTAATCTAGTTTAATCTTTTTTAAATACATCTGAAATTTACTTCTCACCTCTTGCTGCATGTTGAGGTAACATATATCACCACTTACAGCTTTATCTAAAAAATGAGGAAAAATACGACTTTAATTATCTAAAATTTTTAATTCAACCTATTCATGTTGACACTTTAATATAATTATGATGAAAGCATAAACAAAAGCTCACGCCTTGAAAGCTAATTTAATAATTTGAAGCAATTATTTCAGTTTACATATGTATGGCGTTAATTTTCTTACACAAAATTAAAAAATAATTTTAAAGCATTAAATTAAAAAGTAGAATATATTTTAAAATATGTTATACAGTTTCATTATACACTGATACTGTATTATATAGTGTATTTATATTACAAAATACTGAGGTACTGATGTTTAAAAACTTGAAAACTGAAGCAAGTATGTTCCCATCCTCATAAATTCATGCTGAATTTAGTTTTTAGCACAGATCAATGGGTTGAAAAGCAATAAATCAGCCCTAGAAAAATGGGTGAATGTCTTAAAAGAAGAGACTATATGAACTCACTCCTCACTCTTAAGATTCCTTCCTGACTTAAATTTTGATGGTGTGCATTGCTCTCAGTCCACCTGAGTGGATGACAGACTGCAGTGTAACCCTTGCCGTGCTGTGGTGTCTTCACAAGGAAGGAGCAGAACAGCCCCTGACAACGGGCAATGATGCCCTGCTGAGGAGCCTTCAGTGCTGGTGGCTGACGAGCAGCTCTGAGTGGGGCAGGAGCACCCAGGAACTGAATGAAGTAAAATGCAGAGAGAAGAGGATTCTGGCTGGAAGTCTGCCCAGCTCTTGTTTAGAGAGGCTGGAAAAAAAAAAGGAAAACTTTTTCAATCATTCCCAGAAACATATTGGTAGAAAAATCTTTGTAGTATTAAATCCCCACTCATTTTCAAATTTCACTGCGCTGAAATTTTAGCATTTCATACTAAATATGTGGTTTCTCACCCTCTCTCTTTCCCAGCTATCCATGATAGATATCTGTGAAGCTTTATTTCCACTGAAGGATCCAGTTACACACTGCCCTAGCTGGAGCTCAGCTGGGTGAAAAGGTTACACCCCCAGTTCAGCAATAGCTTCTCACCACCACCTCCCTGGGGAAAACTGGCACACTTTCACATCTCTGGCTTCAAACTGCTCAGCTGACAGCTCCCTAACCTGATTCAGTCAATCTCATCAGGTTCAGTTAGACCAAAATCAAAAGCATCTGCCCAGGCCAGGGAGCTGTCAAGCCCAACCCCTTCCAGTGTTTCACCCCACCTTCCTACCAGAGGTCTCCAGCTCCTCAGAGTTCCCACTTTAACTAATGGGTTTGGGGTTTTCTAAGTAGCAGTAATTGCAGAGGGGTTTTTTTTAATGCAGTAGAGTGAAAGAAAGAAACCAGCCCAAAATGGTAAAGTGGGGAGAAGGATGACTTCAGGGCAATGGTTGCTCTTGCAGGCAAAGATGGGTGGCAGCTTCAGTCCCTAACCCAAACCTGCCGCTGCTTCAGCGGAGTTGCAGCTTAACCCAAAACTGCCGCTGCTTCAGCAGAGTTGCAGCTTCTCTTCTAACCCAGATTGCTCTAGACAGCCTTGTTTTCAGTTGGTGTTCAGGGTGATGGGCTTTTCCACAACCTGAATTGGCCAAACATAGCCTCCTCAAGGAGAAATCTGAAAGGTTTTATAGACTGTTCATATTTCAAGAACATCAGCAATACATTCTTTCCATATAAGGTGGGGTGTTTTTCTCTTTACCCACATAAAAGGGATTTTAAGTCTAATACTGAAGATGCAATGACTACTTCTGAGACAGCCTGGGCAGAACTGTAGCAGCTATTTCTGTCTGTAAGGTAAGTGGCATGTTGAGGTGGTAAAGAAGAAAAGGACTATAGTTACTATGCAAACTCAAAGAAAAGGGATTCAAGGGAGGGAATGAGTTATCTCCGTGAAATTCAAGGACAAGATAAGATATCCCCAAATCTTTAAAATTGAAAGCTATTTAGGAAGAGTTATGACTTTGTACTCTTCTCTGGTTTTGCACTCCCTGTCAATAGTTATATTTTATTTAGTAAAACGCAATTTCCATTTGCATTTTTTGTATTTGCAGACTGATCTGATACTACACTCCCATTTAAAAAAACCCAAAATAACCAAAGGCAGTGTCCAACACCTGTCCTCCCACTACTACCCAATAAATTTTGTTGAGCCTGGGTTATTTTCTCTGTATCTTACAGATTCACTTTTACCACCCTCACTTCTCTCAGTAACTCCTCAAAATTGACAGGCTAGGCTGCATTTATTTAGCTGCCAGCCTCAGAAAGGAGGAATCAAGACTTAAATCTTTACGGTAGGTTTCCTTGCGAATTAACCCAAAATAGCAATGGGGCATGCTTTTCTAATTAAGGCATTAATTTTAGCAGGCAAACATGTGATTCTCTGATCTACACTGCAAAATAGCTATAAAAAATAGCAAATGCCTAGCTGTGTGATCCATGTTCTGTGCTTGACAGCCCAGAGGGAATGGCTCTCATACTTGCCATTCCATTGCTTAGCTCTTTGTTACTGCTAACTTTTGTAGATCTTTTTTCTTCTGCTGGAACCACGATACGGCAGAGCAAAGAAACAAGCAATGCTGCCAGCACTGAGCGAGCAGAGCACATTCCACTGAAAAAGAAAATCCTGAAAAATATACTTAAAGCAAGAGGTATTTCCAAAGCTGGATCTGCACAGAATAAATACATGGAGGTATTTCTGAGTCTCTGAAGAGCTATCCTGGAATAACCTCTCGTGCAGACACCATGGCTTCATCTACACCATGTAGGAAAAGCAGGCGTGCAGTCAGATTCACAAGCTGTCACAAGCACACAAACCTCAGTCTGCTCTCCATTTTAAAAATATGTCTTGATGTACCGAGGCAGTTTCCAGCTAGTTTAAAACTCCATCCTCCTTCATCCTTAATTCCACTGTTAAGTTTTTACCATCAAACTAGTTTGCCTACTCTCCCATGTACCACTCCCAGCTGTATTAAGACCCCAACTCCACTCCATAAAGTTTTCCAGACTTTGATT
Source organism: Grantiella picta (assembly GCA_013397955.1). Taxonomy (NCBI): domain Eukaryota; kingdom Metazoa; phylum Chordata; class Aves; order Passeriformes; family Meliphagidae; genus Grantiella; species Grantiella picta. Next base: position 1,212,180 of record VZRM01005888.1, on the reverse strand, counting down.
ATTTATTTTCAGTTTCTTTGTTATATCTCAGGTGACAACGGTTTTATTCTTGACTAACTATTACTCCTGACAGAACCTAAAAAGCAACCAGGTGCAGGCTTACAAAGTCAAAGCTATTTGGGGCTGCACTGCAGACTGTCACTAGCTTCAAGTCACTCCTAGAGCAGCCATCTCAGTACAGAGGAGATGAGATGAAACATCCTTTTATTTTTTTTTTTAATTTACCCAAATGAGAAGGACCCTGCTATCTTTATGCATATGAAGAAACTGCAAATATACACAACAGAGCCTGCAGGAACTATGATCTTATAATGTAAAGAAAGATCATTTGGAAGCCCAAAATAAAAATTACTCTCGTGGAAATTTTTTTAACACTGCAGAGATTGGTTCTCACATAATTTAATAACACTTTGTACAAAACTGAGTTAAAATGTGGGGTAAAATGAGATGGTCAGCAAAGGTTCCAGCAAAGGAGCAGCATCTCAGAGTGTTTCTTTTTGTTTAACTAGGTCACTAAAGCACATACTCTTGTGAATAAGTTGGAGGATGTCCCCTTTCTTCTGAGCCAATGAATCCATTAGAAGCCAAAAATTTGGGCAAGACTCTGTAGTTTTCCTGAAGATATTTTCTGAGGCCTGAAGATACACAAGCTTGAAGGAGGCAGGCAGGTTTACAAAGGTTGTGTGGGTAAGTACCACCAAGAAATCCTCTCAGTTTTGGGTTTCTAGAAGCTGTGGCTGCAGGAAATGAAAGGAACTAGTGCTGCAAAAGGTTTCTGTTTTGCTGCTGTTTCTTTTGACACGACTGTTATTTTGCCTCAACTTTCCAACAGCACCTTTGCTCCTCCCTAGTGTGGTAGAAAGATATACTTTGATCTACCAGTAAGTTGAACTAAAATGGTTAAAGTATATGGTTTCTTTTCCATTATGGGGGGAAGAAAAAAATGCACATTTTCTTCAGAAAGTAGGGTATTTCACACACACACACACACAACCCACCCACCAAAAAAAAAAAAAAATTCTAAACATGTACAACAAACTTTCCATGTGGCTCTGTTATGCAGTGGCTGTGGCTGAGCCTTGGGTCTCACTGCAGCACCAAAACCTGCACTTGCATTTAGAGATCCCACAAATACAGCCCGGCTCATAGACAGTTGTTCTTACTCCAGGCAGCATCCTGGAGATTTCCTTCCCCTGAAACAGTAAAGAACATCTCAGAATCACTAAGATGAGCAGCTAGAAAATTGCTACAAGAGCTGAAAGTATAATAAATCACACAGCTAAGTGGGGGGAAAATGTTTGCTTCCTCTTGCAAGACATGACAAAAGGGAAAACATGACATTCTCAGAAAAGTAGGCTTTGTCCATTCCCACTTCGGCACTGATAGCCTTTCTCTGCTGAAAATATGTGTCTCTGCTGCATAAACAGGGATTTTTAAGCTTCTGAAACAAATTGGTCCTGCAGCCCTCACTGCTTGTTGTATTAATAAAAGAAGAATAATTCCTGAGAAAAGTACAAGCAAAATCTTTTAAAAGGAGAAGAAAATGTCCCCTTTGTTGTAGGAAAATGTCAGCCTAATGTGCAACTGAAAAAGTCAAGGCTAACAATGCTTATTGCCAAGCCACAAAAAAATGACTGAAATCGCGTTTTCTAGTTAGTGTCTCCACAGATGTTTACTTCAGTTTTATAAGAAATGAAAAATTAAGGTAAAAGCTATAATTCTCCAATGCTAAATAAAAATTTCATTGGTATGTCTAATGCATTAGGGTTCTGTTTAATGTAAATAAATGTATCAAAATTCATCTGTTGCCAATAGCAGCAACAACATATGAAGGGAAAGCTCATATTCCCTGTCACTTCACCAAGTCACTTTGCTGCTGCACTAGAATTACTGCTAATTAACAGAGGCATGACTGAGAAGAAAATTAGGCCTCATCTCTAACGTGGATCTAAACATATTGCTGGTGCTTAACATATAAGTGTAGTTAAGAGAAACTAATTTTCTTCCTCTATACAACCACTCTTACTAAATACATCCTTCTAAATGTCAGGCTCCCTGATGAAGTAAACACAGTGTGAGTCATAAGCTTCTTTAAATGCAATGCCACCATACTCAAAAAACTGGAAATTACTTTTAATTTTCACTTTAATGACACTGAAGAGTGCATATCTGTGCAATGACCAAGTCTGACACCCGAGGCAGAAGCACAGATGCAGTTTCTTATTGTCTGTAAATCATCATCCCTCCAGTACTTCTTATTCTATCTTGCCTTAGCTTTTTTCCTCTCAAAATTCAATAAATCATACCATGAGATTTAATCATAGCTTTCTGTATGAGTTATGAAATAATCATTGTCTGCTACATTATTTCTCCTTGATAACTTTGTTGCATAGTGGAACTCCAGACAATGTCCTTTGCTTCAAATAGCTAATTCTTTATTAACAGAGAAACAACAGGAGCAGCCCATAATAATCCCTTTCATTACGCTCCAACACCCCAGAAAGTCCTTGGTGTTTTTCATATTGTGAGAAGAAGAAGATCTCTCATGAGACTGCCAAGAAAAGAAAAAACGTGGGGGAGACAAAAGAGAAAACATTAATTACTGGAGTTTAAACCTGAAATTTAGTATCATGGACTTAAAAAAATATTCCCTTCCTGAGATCAATTTCTAGAGCTGTTCCAAAGCACAGTGGACTTCATGTCTGAAGAGGAAAACCAGATTACCCCAGTGCTGCTTGTCCACCTTTGTCTTCCACAAGGACAAAAAGCTTTTTCAGAGCTTGCTCCTCCCTCTGGCTGGAGTCTCACCACCTCTGAAACAGCCAGGAATCCTCAAAACAAGACTGGGGAAGATGGTTGAGTTCAGCCACGCTGCAGGTCAGCTAAAGAGAATAACCCAGTGGGGAAGGCAGCTGTGGTGCTTTCTGGGCTCTTGCAGGTGCAGTCCCAGTGATGGACAGTGCAACGGCAGCTGCAAAACTCTGGATTTACATTTCACACAGGATGTCTGAGTGTCACGCTAGACAAACTAACTGGTAAAGGCAAAGCATTACCCAGAGAGTCTAGTGGAAGTGTTGCCTACAGAAAGAAAGGTAAAACAAGAACAGACCACTAAAATTTATTTGCATACACTTTCAAGCCATTTACAACTTTGCTAACATCTTATCTGTCTCCCCAGCTTTATTTCTGGGATGTTTTGGCTCCTTTCTCTTTCTTTATGTTCCTGTTGTTTCTTTAACTGCTTGGTTTATGCTGGCTCATTCTACTTTTATCATTGCTGTTGCTCTTTTTTTTTTCTGTCAGCTTTCCAATATTCTGTGTATTTCTGACGAGTTGCCAGTGAACAACTATATTCTGTGCAAGTAAGGTGCTTTATAACATTAGATTCCTCTGAAAAATAGTTGTGTTTGTTTCTCCAGTTACCCCTGGGAAGCTCAAACTATACATAGTTATATTGTAGAGTAAAACATAGGAAGCTTGAGACATCTATTTTGCTTGAAACAAAAGACTATTTAAGGAATCACTGAAATTAGCTGATCTATGGAAAGAGTTTTCACTTATGTATTGACAACACAACTAGATGGATTACTGTCTTCCTCCATTGCCTCTCAAACGAAACATCACATATACTTTTGGACTCCAGCACTACCTTAAAATTATTTTCTTCTAGTATAACTCTGCTACCTTTAAATAAGGTAGCACTGATTCATCACGCATGGGAGTGGAGGAATGAGGATGAAATGTTCACTAGTTTTAGCAGAAGACATTGCCATTGATCTCATTTTGTGGCGACATCAGAAACCAGCTGTGGTTACTCCTTGCTTGCCATCGTGGAGTTCAATTACTTTGACATTTGGTAATAAAAGATGTAACTTACACAGATGCTCTTTAAAAAATCTATTTACTAAAGAGACTTGAAAGGTTTTACTGCACCAGCTGAACAACCTTGAAAAAATCAGGTGCCTGCTCATTTCACAGCTACCACGACACATATGGGGACTCAAATAGAAAGTGACCCTGACATACAGCAACATGAAGTTCCAGAACTAAAATAAGGACTTGTGGAGCGCTTCTGTTTCAAAATACAATTTTTGTCAGTCTTGCTAAAGAAATGTATATTTGCAAACTGTGGCCATATCATCTTTACATCCAATTTACTAGAACAGCATTTTATCTGTGTACACTTTAATTTTGGAAACAGATGGAGCTTCTGCTATGCTAAAAATGGAGCCGGTAGATCAACTGTTGTCAGTAGAGCCGGGTGCCAACTCCACTGCTCTGTTTTGGGTCTGCTTCTCTTCAAATTCAGCTCCCAAGCAATTCCAGACTCCCTCAGTGACAGCAGAGACAGAACTCTGAATTCAAGGGGAGCTGCATACTCCTGGGACAGCTTGTCCATTTCAGCTATCAAATGGCAGTTGCTTGCTAGGGAAAACAACCAACAGGAGGTATTTGAAATAACATTTTCCTACAAAGAAAGCAAACAAATGAACAGACAGTGAGAGTGACAAGATTGAAAGCTCATCTATTTGGGATCAGTAAAGAAAGTCAGTATATATATGTGAAGGCTCTCAGCACACAGGTGAGGTACAAGGGGTGAGATGCTGTGAATTTTGAGCTGAACTTTACCAACTCTTGCAGCTGTGTTTGTGTGTCTTTCTGCTGCCCAGAAAATGAAAGACAATTTACCCCTTTTACCCACTGTTTATCTCTTAAGGTGTGCACACAGCTGCCTCTGGTTTCTAAATTCCACCTCACCCAGCAGTAACATCTGTATACAGCACACACCTACGGCAGGAAAGTGATCACAAATTAAACTCCCATGGCAAGAAATCTGCATTCTATTTGGGATTGAAATGTTATTTCAATTTAGCATAATTAACATTCCCGGTAAGCTGACCAAAGGCTACTTTAATTCTGAATGTAGGTGTTCACAGAAGGACTACATGCTTTTTAATTAAATCAGAATCAAGTGCCAGTGGAGGCTGGGGGTCTGCTGCTGAAAAGCCCTCAGAAATCGTCACATGTAAGTACTCAGAAGAAAAAGCAAGCTGCATGTGCTAGCTTAACTCCCTCATGTTATCTGCTAAATTATGGTGTCCTATTAAAACATTTCACGTTGTTTGGCAGTTAACAAAATTAAGTAAGAACCAGATTTGTGAGATACCCTCATACTGATTTCTGGTTAAGTATTTAATTAAGTGTAAACCAGCCATGAAGCCCTGGACTTCAGGATAAATAAAGGTTAAAGACAGAAAAGTAAATATCAAATGAAAATTAAATGCAATAAGGGGGTTTTTATTCATTGTGGTATTTTCCCAGATTAAGCTTTTGTGCATTTCATAAATGGCATCATCTGTTAACTACTTAAGCCAGTTAGCAACCTCTACAAAATATCCTAACAAAATTCTACAAAATTTTGCCAGAAGAACCATGAAAAATTAAGTGATACTGAAATGAAATGGAATTTTCTCACACATGGGTTATCTGCATGTAGCCAGAGAAATGGACTTAGGTGGAGGTCTCCAGTGCAGCTGGCATTTTTGGAAGCATGTAAGTATTTTAGAAGCAATAGTATAACTGAAAAGTTTCCCTGGTGTTTTCTCAAACCATATAAATACACCTGAAGAGTGCATCCCTCAGAAAGACAGGCTCAGCCCTTCAAATCAAAGAGGTTTGGAAAGCCATCTGCTCAGCACAGGCTTGTTCTGTGTATAATCAGGCACCAAGATGTAGAAGCCTTTACGAAATCTCAATTTTACCCACAGGGTGACTTGTCAAGCCTGTGCCAGGGCACACACCTTGGTGAAACCACCAGCTGCTCACGAGAAGATTGCTACAGCATGGCACAGAAGATACCCATAGTCAGTTATTCAGGGTGTGCTGTCACTATTATGACTGCCTGGGGATCTTTTAACAAAACAGTTTTGGCTTGGAGGAAGTCTGCTTGTCGAAGGCCAAGCTACCCATTGAAACATGACCACCAATTAAACAGGAATGGCATTACTAAAAGGCATTTCCTTTGCTCTAGAAAGGCTCATGAATAATCCTGTGACATGAACATCAATCTCAGGTCTGAACAGATGAATTTTTTCCCTGCTCTTCTGAGGTTCTTCCTTGATTTGCATCATGGTCCTCACTGCAAGGTAGCAGGAATGAGTTTGCTCCCAGGTCCAGCTGTGGTGGATGGAGGTTTGTGCCCCAGAGTGTTTGCTGCTGCTCTACTGCCCCAGGAACCTGCCTGGTCACCTCTGCCAGCTGACCCACTTGTGTGATGGGGTCACTCAAAACCAACCCTGCAAAACTGCTATTCAAATAACTTTCTTCACGTTCACTAAAAATAAAGGGCAGCAACTCCACAAGTATATTGGGCAGGTGACTTCAGGCACCATCAGCATGCAGCTGAAGTTTACTGGCAACAGCCAAGACCTCCATCCCAGACTGAAGCTGAGCTGACACCTCCTGTGTTCAAAGATGCAAGCCCTGCCATCCAGCTGATCTGCATGAGCTTTTTCCTACTTGCCTTCCTCCTTACAGGGACGGTTTTATTTAATAGGCACAGTCAGTCAACCCTCAGCACCTCTCCTTTACACCAGTCATATTATTTTTTTCCATATTAAAATATACTTTTTCTGGCTAAATTAATATTTATTTATACAACATTAAGTGACACAGCTCAAAAAGTGGAAACAAAGGAACCATCAAATCTAGAATTTAGTAATTATTGTCAAAATTTCAAGTTTTTTCTAGGTCTTAGAAATGTATTTTTTATCATTCTCAACTTACAGGATGATCTGCAGCCTCAGTCAATTACCTTGAGCTTCTGAAACCCAAGCAGGTACTAATTATGTAGGCAAATGCACCATTTTATGGTTGCTATCCATTAATCCATTTAATTGTTCCATCACTATTCCTCCTTGATGCTCATCTCCCCCTTTCCTTCCCCAAAGCAACAGAGCTGATTTTAAAAAGCCTTTCAGTTCCTATCTGTAGCACACAAAATCCTTTAAAAAGCTAATCTCAGGTTTTGTTTCATTTGACACTAACACATTAAGCCTCTGAGAACTTTCTGTATTGTGCTGTCAGCTTACATTTCTTAGTGCTATAGGATTGAAAAGATGAAAATTAAGTGGCAACCCAGGGCTCCCTCCATCAGCACTGGTAGCTGGTTCAATCTCACCTTTTCAGAGCATTTTTGAAGGCAGCTGAACAAATTTTTCTCCCTCTACATGCCCAACTTTCATTTCCTCTCTTGCTGTAACGCATCCCTGCTCTGAGGTCCCAGCAGCACTGCAGTAACTTGCAGGAACTCCCCAGGCTTTTCAGTTCAGGCTGGGGGCAGCAGCTCCCATCAATACCAGCCACATCTTTCCCACACTGAGGGAAACAGCAATTCTTAATGCTTCTGTTGGGCTGCGGTGTTGTTTGCTCCCAGCCAGACACAGAGCTAGGCATATTTGCTTTGTCACTCATGACAACAGCCTGCAGCTGATAAAGGATTGTATTTTCAACTGGTTTTCTTCTGTTCAGACTGCTTTCACAGCACGGACACCGTGTTCCTACCTTCTGCCTGTGCGCTGGGCTCTCTATTATGTGAGACAGGAGGTGGATCACGCTGCCCAAGTACATTTTTGAATCTGATGGTTCATGGCCTGACATCACACACCAGTCAGAGCAAACCCACGTCAGACCCTTCTGCTGCAGAAAACACAATTTTACAGAAACTTAGTGTTTGCATAAATGCCCTGTAAGAGGTGCAGAACACAAACCCTTTGTGCCTTGTGTTTTCTTGCTGGGGGGTGGAAGGGAAGCAATGTCTATGCTTTCATTTCAATATCCAGATTGGTTTCCCCACGCCTTAGCAAAGCCGCAGAGGTAGAGGAGCTCCCTGTTCTGGGAGAGCAGCCCATGCTCAAACTTCACAGTGGCTGTGGCAGAAGAGCCTCACTGCTGAAATGCCAAAGAGCTCCCCAAAGAGCTCCACTTCTGGTGCAGCAGATAATGAGTTGCTGGTAAGAACTCGACTTTCTTCCCAGACAGCTATAATTGTCTAACACTGGTCAACATTTAGTCTGCTAAAAAGTCATCTCACAAGGTGCACAGGAAGTATCTTGCTCTCTGCTCAGGACAAATAAAAAGCCAAAATCAGATAAATTTCATTTGGGTGCTCAAAACTTCCCCTTGAAAAGCTGCTTACAGAAACCTGGACTAGCGTGCAAAAAACATCACAAGTAAAGAAAATAGATAAATGTATTTCATACGATGCATACATCTGTATACATAATGCATACAGAAAATGTATTCAAACAGCATAGATGTTCCTATAATCAGAATATAAATCAAGAATTTTTATGATGGATTTTCTTGTGATTGCTTGAAAGTCAGCCAGTAGCTACAGGAAAGTTAAGAATAACTAATTTACAGTGCATTTCTAAGTCAACTACCCATACCCACACACACATATAAATTTTCACAAACATATATAAAATGCTAAGAAAACTATGCATTATAAACAGCCTGTGTAACAAACTAACCTGGTTTTAGATATTAACTCGAAAAAAACTCACACAGAGATAATAATCAGTAAGTGCATAATTCCTACATAACATTCCTTTGAGACCTTTATTTGTCGGATTTTTAGACATAAACACTTGGTCAGTATTTATAATATGCAAGGAACAAAACTTTCTGCAAATATTTATGCTAATGAAAAGAAAAAAGGATGCACTTCTCACAAGCTGGATAGTACCTTAATGTGTTTTGAGTTGCTTAAAGGAAAAAGGCTATTCAAACAGCCACGGTCCCTGCTGCATGGAAAAATACAGGTATCTCCTGGAAATAGATCTCAGTATTGTCTCCTAACCCAAAATGAATTGTGCTCTAGTCACAGATAACATCAGTGGGTAGCTTGCTCTAACTTGCAAAAATTAGCAATCCTTTTTCTACAATGTCTCATGATAAAATGCTTATTCTGTGCAGGAATTAACGATGAACCAGTGGGTTTAAAACTGTATTTTAATAAAAACAGTGTTTAGATTCAAAAGCTGCTGTAACTTTTATAGAATTCACGTCAAGAAAAAAGAAACAGTGTTATGACTAATTTTTGTTAGATTCAGTCCTTTTGTTTACACAACTTAAGCTGAACAGAAGTGCTCTGGATATTGGTGAGTATGTAGAGGACTTTGCAAGCATTTTCATTGCACGAGAACATCACTCACTTTTGTCCTAAGTGATTTGTAGCCTCTTTTCCTATTCCTTAAGTGTACCTACAGGGAAGAAATCTATAATAGTTGTTTCTCTAAAGAAGCTATAGAGGCAGGGTCTGCTGTGATACAGCAACACCTGAGCCAGGCACCAAATAATTCATTCGGAGTTAATGGAGAAAATCAGGCACTTCTGGAATACATTTCTTTTCATCCCGTAGCAGACAGTTTAACCAGACTGCCTTTAAAGTTTTTACTGCTCCCCATTCCTTACAAAAAGACTTTAGGGGAGCTAGCTCTTATGCCAGTCGTTACAAACTAATCATTACAAGCAGCAACTAACCATGGTGAATCCCTAGAACCACTGTCCAGTTTAAGGAACCTGGTTACCCATTTTCATTAGGTTCTCGTGAAGCAATAGAAAACTACTCTAAGCAACATACTCTAAACTGCTTTTCAGCCTCTCAGCAGTGGGTAGAAGTGAGAAGGAGCCAGCACCATCAGGGCAGCCAGTTTGTCACTGTGCTTCATCATGTGCCCCACAGGACGGGCTTGGAGAGCCACCCTTACACTACGTGGCATCAACAATATTTTCATTGCCTTACTGTCTGGGGAGGAATCCAGCAGAAAAGATGCACAAAGGGCCGTTGAGAAGCACATAGATGAGGGCTGCTCTGGCAGACCTTGTGAAAACAGTCTAGATAAGAGTCTGAGAGGGGAGGAAAAGGCAAGGATGCACTGAAAGACCCTGATCTCCAGCAGCAAACAGACCTAAGGCTAGCCCCAGCTTTCATACCTGACCAACAAATTATTTGCATAGGGCATGTTTACTTCTAGTATATATTCAATCATTAAAAGTTCTTGATGTGATAAATATTTTGTTTCTGGTACAGCCAGAGGTCCAACTGCACAAAAGCCATTTATTGCTGTTTTTTAATGCTCCTTAATAAGTGCTGCATGTTTAATAGTGCCAGCAATCTCAAATATTATGATTACCCGTGACATTTTCACAGTGTTCCCCCAATAGGAAAGACTGTCTGGGAGTAGTTAGAGAGCAGCCACCAGGTCCTGTTCATTCAAGATGGCATAAGTCCAGGAGAAGGGGAATCAACTTGAACCTTTGTACTAGGCTTGTAACAATATTTTGAAAGGAGGTTTATCCTGACATGAACTTCCTTCAAAATGTAGAGCTTCTGATCCCATGTGAATTGGCTTTGACATTTAATCAAATTCAATTTTTAGGAGAGTTTATACAAGACTTGAATAGACAAATAAAAATATTTTTCTCTCCATACATCCTTATTCACTCTCACCAAAAATTTATTTCATTTGGCTACAGAGCTGTATTTAACTTCACTGAAGTGTATCAGGCAAAAAGCTAGGACAGGAAGAGCACCTTCCCTTATTTTAGATATATGGCTTCAGCTTGGACTGCAGGACTACAGTTTTGTCTGTGAAGACAGAGATTTACGTGGCTGCATCTGCATGCACTAGAGCACATTCACTTTTTTGACTCTCAAGTACATGAGAAGTTTCAGAGTGGATAGGCACAAGCTGTACCCTAGAGTTTAAATCTCCAAGTGCTGTACCACAGGTAATTTTATTTTTTATGGCCTTGGAATTGCCAGTTTACACAATCTGCAATACAAATTCCCTCTCGAATTTTCATTCCATCACACTTCAGCACTCAGGACACATGGATGCTCTGCACCTGGATAATGCAGTCCCAGAAGATTCACTGTCACAGTCCCATCACCTCATCACCACCCCAGTCAGGAGTACATGTTGCAATAAGGCTCCACTCATCTGTGTGTAATGGGTGATATTCAAATTCAACGCGATCTAGGACGGGATTCAGTGAATTTCTTCCTGGCAGAAGGAAGCAGGAAGATCTAAGCCAAAGCCTTTCTCATCACTTCACCTGAATATCTAATGAGGAAGGTGGCAGGTGCTAAGAGAGTGAAGCAAGGAAAGAAATGCAGTATCTTTCCTTGAAGGAAGAGAAACAGAAATTAAGATTGTGTTGTTTTTTTGCTTTAAATCCACACAAAGAGGTTTGTAATCTCCATAAGCTCTGTATCCACTACAGTTAGTGGATAAAGCTACTAACTGCTAGAAATACATGGCTTTGGGACATATTAGGATGTGTGTAAGATGCAAGACCATAAATGGAAATATCTGCCTTGTTTATTGCTCTCCTTTTCCAAGGATCCATTAGAACCACAGTCTGAGACAGTTCTTTAGTCTGATATTTAGTTTGTCCCTCTTAAATTCTGATCAAAATATCTACTAATTACTTGACACTGTTATGTTCTCAGACTTACATCTTGAAAAGATACTTAAATGCTAGAAATCACCAATGAGCAAGGCTGAGCGTTTTTTTCCCAAGACAATCCCATTCTAACTACAGCATTGACTGAGTTTTAAATATTTAAAAATTTAGAGACCAGACTTGACGATCTAATCTTCCAGGTATAGGTCCCTTTAAATCTTATTTCAATTAACACACGGTGATTGAACACACTAGTAAGAAACTACTGTTCCTTCTGATTGCACTGAAGCAAATAGATTTTCTGTAGCTCATAATCTAACCCCATAACTCTTTTATAGCTGAACAGAAGAATCTACAAGAGACAGAGGTCATGCTGACTGCAGGTCTGAGGACAATACTATTCCNAAATTTCATTATCCCATAACTTTTCTGTAGTATGTTGGTTAATACAAGGAGAGCTTTAGCCAAGTAAAATAGTTTTGTGGTTTTTATTATTCCCCTTCAAATAACCAGACATAACTTCAGCCCTGATGTAAGAGGGCATATCTTAATCACAGTCATTAGGGTCTGTCTTTAGCTCTTGATGTTGAAAGCTAGAAAGATGAAATCTGTTAGATGAAAGAGAATGTCAGTGCTTGATGTATAACCATCCTTTCGTTCCCATTCCTTGACCATAAAATTTACATCCATGGAAAATCAAAACATTTTTCTAGCACTTTTATCAAGTTTTTATTCCCCAAGCTTTCACGTGAGAAATTATGAGGCTAATTTATATTTACTCTAAATCAATATGTTAATTACTCTACAGTCTTTATGTGTCTAACAGAATTAATGAGAAAAAGAAAACACATCTCTCAACCTCTTTATTTTCTCCACAATAAATGTCTACAGAAGTCGTTTAAATGAAATAAAAGACAGAATCCTTTTAGAAATATTGGTTAATGTGCAGAGGCCTGTGAAGTCAGAAAATCTATTACATGATTATTTCTATCTAACATATATATATATTTCTTTGGATGAGGATTCAGATAATGTGCACAGAGACCCAGCAAAATAAACTCCTGACCACAAGACACCAGTACCAGTAGGACATGGCTTCAGGAATTGTCCCATTTCCTACATTCCATTTCTATTGAAGAAGAGACAGAGAACCTTCATGCTGACAACCAGTTACACAATCACCCAGTAAGATCCCAAACTCACATCTTTTAGGATGGATCTTCAGCAAAGGGAGGAGCACAAATCATGTTTATTATTGATTTGCTATGTATCACAAATGACTGCAAACACAGGATCAGTCCCCATGTTTCAGCCGCAGGCTCACAACTCTGTTTCCACATACTGTCTGTTCTCCTATTTTCTCACCTTCTAATGTCATTGGATGATTGTTTAATACGAATTAGAATGGCTCCAAAACACGACCTTCAGACAAAGAACTTTTCATCTCCTTCCTCCAAATTGGAAGCAGATGTGGGTTCAAATGTTTCTGTTAAATTAGTCGGTCCAGGAAGAAGCTGGACCCAGCTTTATACTTCTGGGAATTTCCCCAAGGGAAGGGCTAATAGCTATTCTAAGAGGCATTTTCTCCTTATGGAAGGAGAAGCAAGGCTTAAGCAGAAGAACTTAAGCAGGACTCTAGCCAAGTTAAAATGTGAATTTCTATCTGGACAACTTAAGTGCTTTTAAACCACACTCCATCTGGTCTAAGTCAATTCAGTTGGGTTTGAGGCTACTCCTATAACAATAAAAAAATAAAAGACATACCAAGTTTGCCATGATTGCTGATATTGCTAAACCTTTGGCTTCTCTAGTCCAGCTTTGTCTTATGCTAACTACTAATCTCCCAGAAAATGTTCAGGTTGTGGAATAGGTTGAGGCCACTCTGAGGAGAGGAAAGCTGGACGCAAAACATGACATTTTCCATCAGAGCCACTATCAAGGTCGTTGCACACTTTTTTACTAAAACAAGCATAGACAGCCTGTCTCCCCTTGGGTATTTTTCACTGTACTAGTCCCTCTTTACTAGGCAAGAGGTGATCTAGAAGTTCAGTCCTGAAAAAGATAAATATCTGCGGCAAACCAGTGTTTATTTTCTCTGTGTCTTCCCTCATTCTATGTATAATGGGAGGAACTTCAATTTTTTTCATTTTATTGGTATGAAAAGGCAGACTGCACACTGTGATGCATACTCATCAATATACCCCGGGCAATAGCCCAGTTATGTAGAAAAATAGGTGAAAAATTAATCTCAGGAATATGGGGATACATCATCTTGAGGTCTTGGAAAGACAAGAGATGTGACCTAAACTTACCATTTGCCTTAGATTCAGAGAAAAATCCTTGAGCATCTATTTACACACAAGAAAAAAGTGGTCAAATAACAGGATGCTTTTATGTTGGCCTTTTGTTGGACCACGTATAAAGATGTGTTTGATAGAAAAAAACAAGTACTATTGATCACTAGAGAAAAAGAAATGAGCACTTTACATCCAGGACATTTGCCAGCAGTGTTACCTTGGATTAGAAAAAAAGAATATTCACAGATGGGGAAAGCAGGTTCACTGGGAACAAGCCAACAAAATGAAATTAAAACAGCAAGAGTAGGAAGTTTCAACAAATCACAAAGTGAGAAAAGGCAGCACCTTCTCATCTGTGAGGCTGCCATCTGGTGAACATTCTTATTCCAGTCCTTTGCCTGTCTTTAAAGTAGCAAAAGATTTTGAAATCTTTACTGAAAAAGCATGCAGACAATAATCACTGTCCCTGCACAATGCAAGCAGTGCTTGCAGAAGCACTGCCCAGGTCTCTCCTTGCTGAAAGAGGTTTCTGTAGGTGAGAGAACAGCTTCGGGGGAGGAAAGATATTTTATGGGGCTGCTCTGGGATAGTGCAAACACCTCCCTTGCTTCACACATTTTTCTGCATATCACTATGAGGCATAGCAATAGTCTAGTCCTAAACCATGAGCTGAAGTTCAGCTCAATGCTCTTGAAAAGGAGAGGAACAAAGCAGAGCATGGCATGTCAGGCAAGTAGTAGATCCTCTCCTCTGCAGTGGCAAAATGGTCCCAGCAAGCAGAAGAAAGTGGGAATGAATTTTAAGATATTTATCAGCAGTTAGGTATATTTTTTTCTTTTCTTTTTTTTTAAATTTCTAAACACTCTTGTGAGATTTCTTAAAAGTAGATCTAAAATAGAGCAAATCAAATTAAGATCTCATAGAGGAAAAAAGAACAGTGGATGATTTCCTTTCTAATTCCTCAGAGGTAAAACAATACTGAAAATTAACTGTACATTTTTAACATAAACTAAAAAAATGCCAAAAGGACTGAAAGATTACTTGTGGAAAGATGACTCAGACAACCCACTTATTGAACAAAGCAAATTTCAAATCAAGTTTCTGCTGCAGACTGGGCACACCAGGTCAGGTCACACCCATGAACTCAACAAGCACTCTAGGCAAAAAGCCACTGTCTCCTCCATGGGTAAATGCCTTTTACTGCTAACTTTGCAGCAGAAATCCACCTTGAAGGCTACCTTGAAGGCTGCGTCAATCCTTTTACTGAAACTGAATAACAATAGCAACAGAGTGTTATTTGATACATATAAACCCACATTGCATCAGAGATGCTGGGTGTTTAACAATTTGAAACGTATCTTTAATTTAGGTGCTAATTATCACAAAATCCTCTTAGCATAAATATTTTTCATCTCTTTTGCTAATTCCAGACCTTTTTTTTTTTTTGCTTTAATTACTGAAAAACAGTCTGCCTGTCTTTGATATTGTGATGTCCAGAACTGAAACCAAAAGTTTTCTGTTTCCAAAAAGTCACAAAAAAAGCAGGCATATCTTCTCAATCCAAGGGTAAATAGCCTCATGTTTTACTAGTGGAGACATATAAAAAGGCCTTTCTTCCCATAATTCACCGTAAACTCCATTTATTTGTTTTTATTTTAGAGAGACTGAACAGTTCTGGTGTTAAAATTCATATCAGCACTAAAGCAACACAACTTCTTTTCCTGATGTGCCAAAGAGGACCTCTCTGTGCTTCAGTCTGGAAGAACTGCCATGGCCTCACTTGATGAATGCCTCTTGGAAGAGCTTGTCTGGTTTAAGCCAGAAAATTGCTACTCTTCAGAATGCTCTGCCCTATGAAGAATGATCTACATGTGTACCAGATTCCCAGCTGTAAAATCTATAAAATAATGTCCTGGTGCTATAACACAATGTATTGTGAGGATAATTTCTCCACTGTTTTGAATTTGGATGAGCATTGATACAAAAA
Organism: Grantiella picta; assembly: GCA_013397955.1. Classification (NCBI taxonomy): domain Eukaryota; kingdom Metazoa; phylum Chordata; class Aves; order Passeriformes; family Meliphagidae; genus Grantiella; species Grantiella picta. Next base: position 1,196,421 of record VZRM01005888.1, on the reverse strand, counting down.
TCATTATAGAAATTTAGTCATAAAAAAACTGAACTCGTTACTCTGCCATTCAGTGTTCAGTATAAAATTTCTCCCTACCACTGAGTTTTCCATTGTTTGGTCTATTCATTTTTCCTCTTACATTTGACCATCTAGAATCAACTCTTTTCTGTCTTCTACAGGCATTCTGAATTGCTCTCATTTTCCTGTTTGACTATGTCTCTTTCAAATTTCATGTTACCTGCAAATATCATTAGCATTGCAGATTTCCTTTTTATTTGTAAAAAATGCAGAACCGAAGTCCATGTCCTTGAAGAGGAATACATAAAATAATAACTTCCAGTGAAAAAATTCATTTGCAACATAAGAATGACTCAAAATATTTCTGGTGCTGCATAGGAATCCTGGACACACATAAACTGTTGATAGGAACACCAGAACTGGGAAGATTACACAGATCCCTTTCTTACCTGGCAAGATCTGGTTCAGTGGGTCTAAGCCAAGGATAAAGCTAGTCAAGCACATCTTGCTGATATCCACTGATATTTTAGGGTTATACACTAACCATCTGTTGAAATTATTTCATTACATAATATCCAAACATCTAAGGAGTAATGCATTAAATATATCAGCACACATGTTCAAATAATTTATGGACAGAAATTTTGTAAATAATGAAAGCACATCATTGATTTGGCAGATCAAATGTCATCTGTTGAAGCTGGGTCTTCTATCAAAGCCTATGACTTCCAGATACCAAACTAAGCACTGCAAATCTTATGTTGAAATGGACTTCAAACGGCTTCCGTCTCGTCTCCCAAATTGGTAAGGCAGAACTAAGAGCACAAAATAAAGTCAGTTTCAAATGTTTGTTTGAAACTTCATATATGACTTCAAAATATTATTTTAGATTTCTGATTTACAAGGCTTTTTGTTCATGTATAATTTGTGTTGTCATTTGAATTCAAAATGCAAGCCAAAAACATAAGGAAACAAATAAATTTTGGCTCAAAGTAAATTAGAGACAAAGATTATTTTGCTTCTTTTTCCACTACCTTAGTTGTGCAAGTATATTGCATAGTGTTGACTTTTTTCTCCTGTTGTTAACTAGGTAAACATAATATAGTACATGGGCTCATTTTGCAATGCAATAATAATACAAAAATATAAACTAGAGTTTGCTCACAGAGCTGTACTGGTCTTTGTAAATTGTCTATGTATTTGACCTTTCTAGATATTTGTGACATCCTACCATCTCACTCTGAGCAATTAACTCTGAAGCAGTTCTAGATACAATGTCATCTAATGGCAATTAAATAAGATCAAACATTCAGAAAGTAATAGTGCACATGGATACCATGATAACCCTTTTAACATTTTCTGTGCTAATAAGCGGTGCTAAGAAAATAGAACAAAATTCGGAGAAAAAACACCTTGCTCTGACTCTGATACTGCTGCTCATGTCCTCTGATTGTTGCCCTTTCTTTTTTTAAATACTAGATTATCAGTGCTTTCAGGTTGAAAAAAATGTGTTCCTTCTAATTATTTCACAGTTATTTCAATTATGATTGAACAAGACAGAACTGAGTTTAATTGTTTTAATCCTTCAAGTTTCAGAAGATTAGCTCTGGAAGCATCTAAATGCACATCCTTTCCTGTCTTTCCCTTGCTCCCTGTGAAGAGGGAGTTATCTTCCAGCCTAGCCCAGCAATAAATTAAGGTACCCCCCTACAGTCACAATGGTTCTGAAGATTGCTTCTTCACCACGTTGTTCCAGAAAGAGAGTAAACAGGTGCATACAAGTGAAACAGGATATTTTAATAAATCATGAAAAAGTTTATGTATTTCTCAAGTTGAACAAGGTTGTTCCGGAAGAATTTATCACAGTCGTGATGAACTGGCACTTTACAGTGGGAAAAGAAGTACAAAGAACATTTCCAGGTATGCCTGGTGGTGGGACCTTGTCCTACATTACTCTGCACAAGCATACAAATCTAGGAATATCTATTTCTGATTCTCGTTCTCTGTTAAAAACCAAACTTTGGTGGCCAAAACTTCACCTATCACTTCAAAAGCAAAAGCTACATTAATTCCTCAATTGGGCATTGATGGCAAAATCTCTTTATCTAAAGTATAATTGATAACACAGTGTGGCAAGGGTCTCCATTTTAGTTTGATTACACAGTGTGGCAAGGGTCTCCATTTTAGTTTGATTATGCACCCCAGCTTCATTCTGTCTTCAAATAAAATGGCAATTCTCCAAAGAAATGTCATAGTTTAATTGCCCCTTTTCTCCTGAACTGCAATCAAATAATGCAACTAATGCAGCAGCAAGAAGAGTGCTGCTCCTGGAGAAGAATTCAGAAGTTCCCTCATGCTGTCCTAGCAACTTTGCACTGTTGACATAGATTCTTATCTTTTTTTAAGGAGGAGTAGGTACACATCAGTTTGAAACAGTGGTGTTATCAGACATCAATTATCTCAAGCACTGAAAAGACCAAAATATTAGTTTTGTGATTTGCTTTTTTAACAAAAGGCATGCATGCTAAAATTGATAAAATACATTATTATCAAGGAAGTAAACTTAGGCCCAATTCACAGTTTGCTGAAGTAAAGAGAAACAGACTTCAGATAATTTTAGTTGAAAGAGGAGATTTTTAAAGGTATCTAGACAGCCAAATCCTTTCATAGGCCCCTCAATTTACTAGGGAATTAAGTGTCAACATATTTCAAAAACCCTATTCCTACATCACTAATGAGAAAATAAACATGATAATTACTGGCATGCAGAAATATGTCTGCTTGCTCCTGGAACACAGAGCAGCACAGAAGATAAAGTAAAATGTACCATGGTGTTACATAGCACAGACTTTGATCATTCCCTCTTCTCTGCTCTGGGTTCTTTTTAGGATTGGGCTGCTGTGGGCTGCCTGGCTTGGAGAACACCATTTCCTGATGCCAGCATGGCAGCTGCATACTCAGGCCTATATCCTGGCGTTCAAAGTACACAGCCCACCACCATCAGAGCTTTCTTCTTATTCTGTGAGCACAGGGGACATGGTTATGGTTGTTTCTCTTCCTGCTGGGAAGCTTCCCTCAAGAGTTTTAGCCAGATTAGTTCTGGGTCACCGCAAAATGAAATGTGCAATTCATACTCTACCCAAAGTGTCATTTTCCCTTTCGAGATCTGCAGAAGCTCTGGGTTCATCTTCCCTGTGCATACTTCTGCCATGTTCTTCCTTTGCCTCCTCTCATGCTTGTTTAAGGATTTCCCATTTCTGCTCTTTTTTTCCGTGATAAAGCACCAAATCTCTTGGCTTAGCTAATTCCTTCACTCTGTTATAGCTGCAGCTTGAAAACAGCTGTCTCTAGGGACTGTGCCTTTCCCCTTAGTTCCAGGCTGCCTCTCAGCCACCTCTGCTGATTCTCCCTTCTGTCTCTTTCTTCTCAGCCATAAGCTGTTGAATTGCCTTGCCCCTTTCTGGTTAAAGTAGATTCAGCTTTATTTTCTGCCAATACAAAGACTGAGGTTGCTGCTTTCACCAGATGCTCAATCTGCCCTTGAACCAAGGACACATGCTCTGAATTTCAATCATATGCAGGCTGATTTGACTTCTAAGGGGCATGATTGTGTGGACAAAATCAATATTATATCATACTCCTGCTTCATATTTTGTCATCATGCTTTAACCAGTGATTTGGTGTGAATTATATTTAATTTTCTTTATTTACACGAGACAAAGGATTTCAGGGAGAGGAGGAGATGCTCTGGTTAAGCTCATATTAAGCAACACATTAACTATTATTTAACAGTACTTCGTTTAATTTTTCTTCCACTGAAAAAAGTATTTTTAAAAAAAAAGGTCTCGTGACAAAAATAATTTCTCCAGATTAGTCTTTTTCAATGATAAAATATTTTGACAACATGCTCAAAATTTTTCCTACACTTCAGTGACAGGCTACAGCTTCCTAACAAGGTAACTGCCTCTGCTGTATGTTTTTAACAAATTCAGAAGATTCTTAATTGCTGCCCATACCTTCAAGAAAGGCAGGTAAAACAGTAAGCATGACTACAAGCCAGTTAATCTAACATGGACAAATTCTCAATCAAATCCTGTATCAGTTTATCAATTAAAATATAAGTGCTGGAATATAATTACAGCCACAAATGACGATTTTAGAGAAAGCAGATCTCATTGACCAAATCGTATTTAATTATTTGATGAGGTCAAAATTTTCTTTAAAAAACATATCTGTGAGGATATATTTAGACTCTTACAAGGCATTTGATTTATGCATAACCATATGATCATCTGATCTAAAAATTAACACAATGCTTTATTAATAAAGCACATAATAAGTGAACTAAAAAGTGGCCCACGAACCTCTAGAAATAGTCACAAAAGGGAAAACATCATGGAACTCAAGAAATTTTAATCTGATCCCTTAGGGTTGGCACTGGATTTTGGAATATATAATATTTTCATAAATGATTTTGAAATAAGGCTAACGCAATCTTAGAACAATTACAGCTGACAAAAACAGGCAGGATGATAAAGAGCAAAGATGGAAGAGTTATATAGAATGATCTCAAGTAGTTCAGCGTATGAAACAATTAAGCCCACAAAATATTTTAGTAAAATCACATTCACATTATACCCATAGAAAGAAAAGTGAAAATCATGCCTACAGAGTGGAAGCTGTATTGGCAAAGCAGTGACTTAAAATAAATCTAGAGTTTAAATGGACAAACAAATGATAAACACAATTATCATTAGTCTTAATGCTATAAAGACACAAGGAAGATTATTACATTCCTTCAGTATATGAACCTATGAAAATATTAACTTCAGTGCATTTTTTGATATGAAATGGAAATGATGCTTCCAGTTCTGGTGTCCACATTTGGAAATGTGTCATAGCACAAAACTGAAGAGACAAACATGAAAGAATTGAAGCTATATTGCCTACCTTTTCAAGGAAAGACCTATAAGGATGATGAGTCATTGCAGGAAAACCAGGAAGCAGTGGAAGACAGGTCAAGTTGAACATATTTAAATTGGAAAGTCAACTAATTTTCAACAGCAAGAGTGATGAAGCACCAAGACCTTCAAATCAAGATAGAGTACATCTTTGGAAGAAAGTCACAGACCTTTAACAGCCCTTGGATCTATCAATTTATTATAGGTTAATGAACAACCTGTCAAAAATAATAGGAAACCAGCTTGAAGCTCATTGTCCCCTGAAGAGATTTCCCATTGAGCTAAGGACCACAAAAAGAAAACTGTGACATTTATGAAGTTTTTAAACATTTAAAGTAACACTTGAAATTGAAACAGACGGTTCCCTTCAGCTCAACCCATTCTTATCCCTGCCTTGGGGCTCTTATTTGCGAAGAGCTTTAAGGAAAGACTGGAGTCAGACTACAGCATAAATGACACACAAACCCTACTCTGTGTATAACAAAAATAGATTATACCAGATCCTCTATTAGCATAAATCATTGAAATCACTTTTTTTTGGCTCATTCTCACAGGAAAACAGGAAATTCCCAAAAGCAGAGTTTTAACAGACACAATTTCCACATAGACTAGAAGAAGCATGAACATATTCCTCAAATAATGCAAGATGATGCAAAAATATTTTGTGATGATGTTCAAGTGGCTTGGAAAGGCTTTCCAGGTAAGCAGTATGAAAGAAGCAACAAAAAGTTTTAAAATGTGTTTAGGATCTATAAATTCAACCAAATAATCCAGCTCAGTTTACTGCTTCTCACTTCCATAAAGCTGAGATTATATCAGAAACATCCCACATCTGATGTTTAACTTGCACATTAAAAAGTGCAGGAGTAAAATATCTTCTCAGCATTCCATTTTGGGCTACTTAATTCTTACAGTAATTTGTGTATTCCAAGGAAGGATCTAAGGAAGAACACTGTAGAGAGCCAGCAAGGGTGGAAAACTAGTCTCTCCCTTCAGAAGATGTTTCCTAGAACTATCAAATGTTAGGAGAAATCAACTGAAGCTCACATCTCTTGTAAGTAGAATGTAGCTCCAACAGCATTAAGCTATAAGAAATGAGTCACCAGCCATTTCAAGGAGCAACATGTAGGCTTGGGGGAGAAAAGAGCTACAAAAATTTAATCATGGTATTAAATCGGCTCAGTTGAGGATCCACACAAGCAGACTAGTGCAAAACCTTGCTGAGAAAGACATCCATCAGGAATGCAGGGAGGCAGTTCCCAATCTTGTTTCCCTGACTGTCACGAGGTTTGATAAATGACAGAGAGCAGCCTCGTAGTCACCACACCAGCACCCTCAGCTGAATGCCAAAAACTCTCACAGATTTTTAGAAAATTGGCCTTTCTAAGCAGTCTCTAATCTGTTGCTCACCACTCTTTGTTGCCATCTCCTGATGGCAAACTGTGGTAGTACATGGAGAAGTCTGGGAGCAAGTTTGCTTGTGAATAGTGAGAAAAAAAGGTCTTGAGAATTTCAGGGTTTGCCCCACTGTCTATCATTAGGCTCTTGTTCACCAACACTCCTTTTTCTAAATTTCTATCAGTAGCTGGCATATTTTTGGAATCTATTCTTACCATCTGTAATGCTCCCTGCAGGTTTTAGCTGTAGCTGGGCTTTTTGATTTATAATTTTGTACCTAAGTACTGAAGCAATGCTTCTGCATTGTTCTTTTGTTTTTCTATACTGATGTCCACCTTTTCCTAGATCAAAACTTGGAGAAACCTTTCCTCAATCCAGCCTGTAAGGAAAATGAAACACATCAAGAATGTTGAAACAACAGACCATGTTCAACACACAGACATGAATACACAGACAAAAATAGAGGCTTGCCTTTGCTGTTTTTTTACATAGCCCTTTCAAGTCACCTTTACAGGGGTTAGTTGCATGAGCACAGAATTAAAATGAAGAAAAAGCCTCATTGAGAGCTGAGTCCATCTGCTTCCATGTCCTCCATCTGACAAGGGATAACAGGAGATGATCCAAAGACAGACAAACCCACTAAGGGCAACCACAGGACAACATGAGCTTTGAGAAACCAGCCTCTTCCATCCAGATGTATGATGGCTGTCTTCTTTCTTGAAGTGTGTAGCTTTTTGTACATTTTCTTTCCTTAAGTCTTTTTTATTTTAGTCACCTCTGATATATCAGGAGATTTTCTCATTATCTATTACACCTTTTTTTATCCTAATAAGCTTCTGGCAGCAACGATATCGAGACAGTAGGGTTCAGAGGTTAATTGTGCCTTGTATTTTAAAAGTACTTCCTTTTTCCATTTCAACTGTTCATTTTTAAATAATGCTGAAATAGAAACTGGAAAAAAAAAACTATAGCACAGTTTAAAATAAAAATTAAATAAGAGAGAGAGAGTTAAATTATGACACTCAAGTAATTCTTTCCTGTAAGCCCTGGGGGAAACCTGATGTCACTGAGAACTTAATGTAAATTGCTACTGTTAAGGTTAGATTAGAAAGAAAATTTTAAAAATAAGTCATTTAATCAGCTCCTCAACTGGTGTGAATCAGCTCAGTTCTTTGGGAGTTTTTGAGCCTGAAGTGATTTATGTTACCTGAAGATCATGCCCTTTGATCTTTAAATATCTAATAATTTTTATGGATCTCCTGCAGCCTTCATTTTTAAATCATGGTGTACAGAACCAGACCTTTTACTTCACCTGCGGCCTCACCTCCTGCTTCCTATGCCTCATTTTCTTACTCATAAATCACAGAATTAGATTTATCCCTCTTTTGCAGATCCTTATTCAGTTTACGATCCATTATAAGATCATCACCCAGTCAGCAACTCCACATGTTGTATTTTTAATGCTCCCTCCCTGCCTACAAACACACCCCATGTATTTAGCACCTGAATTTACAAATTTCATCTCACTGATTTCAAATCACTTATGCAATTAATCAAGACAATTTTGAATTACAATTGTGTCTCTCCCTTTCATTTTTCCTCCAGGAACTACCTCCTGCCAGCCAGGAACTGTCTTTTCTAGCTCCAAACTCAGTTCTGCATCAAAATAATTTCATTCAAGGAAGGTAACAAGTAGCACAACACTGGCATAGTGCTGGCTATACAGCCACCTTAGGACTTGCTATACCGAAACTCAAACCCAAAGATTTTAAGATTTAGTTTCCTCTTTGATAATATACATACATTGTGTATTATAAACCTACTACATGTTTTATTATTTAATATGGTTGGACTGGATAATCTCAAATATCTTTTCCAATTAAATTAAAAGTTAGCACAGCACATCATGTTTACACAACTGAATTATTCTTTATATATTTTCCTCTCTTATTGTAAATATCACAGAATCACAGAACGAGCTGAGTTGGAAGGGACCCCCAGGGATCATCAAGTCCTACTCCTGGCTTTGCACAGCACCATCCCCAAGAGTCACATCAGGTGCCTGAGAGTGCTGTCCAAACACTGTCAGGTTCTTAGAACTCTGTCAGGTTTGGTGCTGTGACCACTGCCCTGGGGAGCTGTTTCAGTGCCTGAACACCCTCTGGGTGAAGAGCCTTTGTCTAATATCCAACCTAAAGCTCCCTTGACACAACTTCAGGCCATTCCACTGGGTGCTGTCACCGTCACCAGAGAGAAGAGATCAGTGTCTGCCCCTCCCCTTCCCCTCACCAGGAAGCTGTAACTGCAATGAGGTCTCCCCTCAGTCTCCTCCAGGCTGAGCAGACCAAGTGCCCTCAGCCACTTCTCACATGGCTTCCCCTCAAGGCCTTTCACCATCTTTGTGGCCCTCCTTTGGAAACTAATAGTTTAATATCTTTCTTATATTGTAACCAAAACTGCCCCCAGGCTTGATGTGATGATGTCATGCAATGTGTCAGTGCTTGCTTCTGTATAAACCTGGATTCATGCGAAGCATGCTTCCATATGGAGGAAGATTATAATGCAGCTACTCTCCTCTTTTCTGAAAGAAACAATTTTATGCCTCCCATTTGCTTCTGACAGCTAATGAGTCAAAGGAGAATTGTTCAAACTGCCTGACTTATGCTAAAAAAAAAGCCTTAAAAAAAACCTGAGCACACACAGACCTCATCTCTGCCTGAACACCTTCCACTTGTTCAGGGAAAATGCAGAAATGGTTGACACACTCAGTAACAAAAGGTACATTCTATTTTCAGTGTCAGACAGCCAGCAGCCAGAACTAATCTTATGGACATACACTGTGCAGTGTAGGCAGCAATTATTTATTTCAGAAAGATCCAAGGAATACAAGTGCTATCCTGCTTTTCATCCTCTCTAAAAACTGTTGGTTGTGCTTCCCTGTTGGGATTTATCTTACCTCCCTTTCTCTTCAACACCCACTTGGAGAAGGAAACACAACCTATAGGTTTCTCTGTCAAGAACATACAGCTGATTCACCATTTGACTCTCCACAGATGTAAACATTGCCATCTGTAAAATGTCACAGTGCTTGGCAGAAATTAGTTACTGTGCAAAGAGCAGCAAACTTCTCCTGACCCTACAGAAGGTCTGACAATGATCCAGAGAGTAAAGCACTTCAAAGAAGTAGCTGGGGCATAACTTGTTTCTTTCACCAGAAACATCAGTGCCCTATTCATCAGAATCAGGCAGAATCATTAAGCTTTGGCAATCATCATTTGTGGAGGAAACACACATAAAAAGCCATTTCCCATTAAGGCACGTATTTAAGAATAGTACTTGCAGACAAAGCTGATTGCCTGTTGACAAAATTACAAAATACATCTGGATTCTCCAAAATTAAGCCCATAATCTATCAAGTACAGAGGTGGAGTGCTGTGATAGATGAGTAATGGCAGCAAAGGTGTTCAAAGGAAGCTGAACCTGCATTAAGGCTTCATCCTATATCTCAAAGCAGTTAACAGAAAGTAACTCATGGCCTTTGCAGGGCCTTAATAAAGGGTCCTTTTTTTGGAACAGAAGAGAAAAGAAGTGCTTTTTCTTTTTCCATAACACCAGAATCTGATTGTAAATAATAAATGAGGCATGGGAGTGGTGGGGCTTCCTGTCCGCCTGCAGAGGTACCTCTGCCCTGTGATCAAAGTGGCAGAGTCCAGCTGTGATGCGCTGGAGTGTGGCTCCATGGATCTGCCTCCAGGCTGACAGTGATGTGATAGATCAGCACTGGAACTTTCTTTCATAACCATCAAGTGCCATTTACACTGGCTTAAAGTATTTCTTCCTATTAATAAAGTTAGAATCTCTCTACCCAAAAATCACTTTTTTGCTAAACTGCTGTCCAAGGAAGTTCCTTCTCCGTTTGCTCAGGAGAGGGGCTGCTACTGCTTGGTTGGCTGTTCTTACAGTAGCCAACACCAACCCTACCTATTTTCTTCCACTTTTCTCATCATAATAATGCTGCTGAGACTTTTTATGGACTTTCCAAAATCTTTCCAAAGCTTTAGCAGCATTACAATATGACACAGTATCATCAAAGAAATAAAGAAAACATGGTAGTACAAACTGAAGGACCTCCCTTAATCCAAAATATAAATATTTTCTGAGGAAAGCATCAATGTTTAAACAGAGAGAGCGTTTCAGTGACTGAGACACCACGCAAATCAGCTTTGCAAGCTCTGTGTCAGATGCAAATTGATGTTAAATATCTGGTGGCAAAGAGCAAGAAAGATGACAAGCTCTTTTATTCAGTAACTTGAGCTATGAGTAATTACATGCCTAAACACATTTTAAGAAGACAACTGGCTGTGCCCAGCCAAAATCTTGCTGATCACCCTTTCTTGTTCAACATCCATAAGCAAACTGGCACATCTATTATTTTTACTGAGACACTTCAAGCTGGTTACTCATTTAGTTTTATAGTATTCTTTTGACGGCACAAGGTTCATAAATATCTTTAAAACACTCTTTCCTATTGGAATGATCATTTTATCTCCAAAAGCTGACAGAAAAAGGAAAAAAAAAAAACAAAAAGAGTTCACAAAGGCACTTAACTGCACCATAAAGACACTTTTCCCCATAGGGATCCCTGGAGACATTAATTTGTACCACTGTGAAGCATTTTCATGATTTGTTGTTTTGGCCATTACAGTTACAGAAATTTCAAGAAACCTTTAAAAATAAAGATTTCAACAGCTCTCTATTTATCAGGAGGCATTCAGGACTTACAAACTCACCAGAATAGGAGAGCTGGCAAAAAGCACCGTTCTTTTCTCCACCTACTGCAACACCTAGAAAACCACAGACATTTTTAAAAAGTAAAGCAAGGTTTCAAAGAAAAAAAAAGATGCAACATTAAATACCCACCTTCTTAATTATAATTTGCATTTCAACTTGCTGAAAAATTACCAGAAATAATCTAGTCTCTTTCATCTAATTAGGGCAATTATCAAAATAATGCCACTTGTAGCATACTTCAGTTAATTCACTTGGTAATGTATTTCAGGTATCCATGTTTATACAGAAGGAAGATTTGAGAGAGATGTCAATGCAGGTTATCTTTTAAAGGGGGAAATACAGGAAGACCCTGAAAGAAAGATTCAAGACCAAATTTACAATATGTAATGAAACACAACACAGCCAACCAGCCCAATTTCCCTAGTTGGAGAAGCAGCCCCGGGAGCCGCTGAACTCAGCGTTCGCTGCTGCTGCTGCTGCTGCTGTCTCTGCTGCTTTGTCCCTTCCTCCACCTGCTGGCCATGCTGGAAAGCAGCACAGCACCAGAGTACTCTGGAATAGCAAAATACCCAACTCAAGTGATTCTGTCCTCACACCCAGGTACTTCCACAGGCCACTAATATAACTGTTCTGCTACTTTTTTATGGTTGAAATTGAGATTAGAATGTCTGATGAGACATTCCAGTAAAACAACCATGAAAAAAGAGCAAAAGTCATTAAATCTTTTCAAAGCATTCCCCATCTGCTTAGATTCCAAATACAAGAGAAAATATGGCTGCTGGGTTAAACTCAGTAATTATGTTCACGGCTCTATCAGATCACAGTTAAGAGGTGATGTGTTCACTGCGGGATTTAAAATTGCCAAAATAGTCTGCCAAAACAAACATTAAATTTAAAAAAGAAACACAACCAAAATATCATAAACAAATAAACAAAAACCAAAAACAAATCTAAAATTATTATGTCTGTACTGTTCCATTGCATAACAGAGATAAGTATAGCAATGTCTGTACTATATGGATTTCCTCACAATGCACCAAGGCCAGTGAAGATATACCATGGGGGTGGAAAGTAAAAGCATTGCTCCTAGAAAGGCTACACAGTCAAAGGAAAGAATAAAGCACGATGTGCTGGCAAAAGACAGACAACTTGAAAAATCTCTGCTCTCTCAATATTTTGTATCTCAGAAAAGGACAAGCAATTTTCCCTTCCTCGCCCAGATCCATTTTTTCCCACTGGATTAAAAACTACTAACACAAAACAAAAAGGCTCTAATTTCACAGCAGCTGTATCTCTGTGTACACCCCACTCATAAAATAAATTAGCAGTGAGGGTACTTTCCTTATTGCTGCTACAGTGAGGCAAACACCAAAGTATTCAAAATTCAGGGCAGGCTTTCCAGAAGAAGACTGTTTGGATTTAGTGTGCAGTGTCTGGCCAGCTGTCAGACAACAAGACTGACTGGCAGCTTGAACAAGGGTGTTCTCACAGAGTGGCAGGTTCATCCAGCCTCAGCAGCCAAGTCCTGCTCCCTGGGTATCCATCCACAGCACCCCATACCTGAAAAAGGCTGGATACACAGCCGTGAGCCAAGCAAGGGTGGCTCACAGAGAAATTAATGCAGATGGAACCACCGATCTCGGAACAAAAATTTGCTGTGATGCTCCTGCCACAAAGGCAACCAAAACTACTCTCACCTATCCAGAGCTGTTAAAACATGTTACAATAAAATTGCAGAGGGAAGAGAGGAGCTGGCTTGCAAGTGCTAAGCAGTTTTCATCCAGTAGGATTGTAAGAGCACTCAGTTAGAACTGGCCTAAAGCAGTGTTTATAAATTGGTAAATGAGCTCGAACACATCCGCTCAGGTTCAAATAACAGTGTTCACTGCAATCTGCTCACAGCACGCAAAGCCCAGCCATGAAACCACTGCCATGTAAGCACAGTGCTGCTGCACCAGGGTCCCACAAGAGGAATGTGCCAATACCTCAGAGAAAAATTTAAGATGCTACTCACAGTTCCAGCATGACAGCAGAAAATCTTGATTGTGAAAACTCTTCCCTGTGGTAACGTGTCGGCATTACACTCTGAGTGAATTCCCAACTAATTGCAATTTTTGTATGAAAAGACACTTTCAATGATATAAACAGAAGTAACCAGCAATAAAAAAACATATTGACATCAGTTGATGACATATGTTTAGACATTTTAATGGACAGCTGCCTCAGTATTTGTTTTAGCTGGATTGGTAGGATTGTTACTGATTTTATATTTCATCTCTGTTGATTCTCAAATATCTATCATTACTATGTCCTAAGGAAAGCTATTGATTGCTCACTCTTGTCCGTTTTATATAAATAAAGCTAGATTCCACCTCATAAAAACATGATAAGATCTCCAAAGATAAAAAGCTAAGGAAGATCTACCTCATCAGGGTTGAGAGTTGAGCCTGTGCAAACCCCAAGAAGGTCGACAAGCACAAACTATTCAAACTACCATTTAAAACTTTAAATCTGAATAAACAAGCCCCAAAACCCATAAGAAGCAGACTTATTTTATTACAAAGCATACCTAGACACCTGTATTTACTGTCAGCAAGCTGTAAGACTTCCTCCAGAAATTGCTCTAAATCTGAGCTAATAATTGAAGTACTGACAGCAATATCATAAACAGACAATCCAAATGATACACACAGAGAAAATTTTCTGGTTTGAGATGTATAAAAAAAAAATCAACTGTTCTGAGGCTATACATATATATTCCATAAGTAACAACAAACAGTCTTGCAATTTGTTGTCTGTTTAAGGATGAGTAAAGAAATGCAGTTCTTTACTGATGTTTAAGGGAGAAGGCAAACAGAGATTTCTTTATTATTTAATTTAGAATATTTCTACACCCATAATGAAACTGTAGCTAATCTACAGATGGAAAGACAAAATCTCTGAATCCCAGAATTTTTGATTGCAATCTGACATTTAACTTCTCTATATACTCTCACTTGCAAGATATCTATGATGAGATGAGATATCTACACAGCAAGCATTTAGCCTCCATGAAACAGGCTTTAAATAAAGCTAAATTAACTAATGGGTAGTGATGGTAAAAAACTAAGGAGTATAATGACAGCATCATGTGAACAACTGAGATTTTATGCTTGAATTCCTTGTGGATCTAGAGCTTTTTTTTCAAGAGTTGAGCTGATTCTCACTCCACATAGTATTTCATCCATTGCCAAAGCTGTGTATTGTATTAATGCCATTTTAAGGCTGTGGATCACACAGGAAGCAACAAGATAGACAATTTACATAAAATAAAGCCGTTTTATGCCTTCAGCAGCTACCTTCACATATAAATGCAGAATTACTTAAGGTTGGCATTTGGATGCAAAAATGTTCTCTTACCACTTCTCCAAATAACAGGAAAGTTTCTGTAATTACAGGAGATTTGCTGGCTGGCTCACCACCTGCAGTGATGCCACACATGGAGGGAACAGCCATCACACATCTGTGACTGAGCTGAATGCTGCTGAGTTCAGAAACAAAGGCTGCACAGAGGAGGCAGTGTCCTACAGTAACAGTAGCTATTCTAGTTATCATAGCATTGCACAAATAATAATAATTTTTAAAAAGTAGTTTTAAAACTAAGTCACTGGTCTTACAATGTGTATATTTGCAACTTCCATGAGTCAAGCACATATTTCATTCCCCTTTTACTGGAAAGAAGAAAAAAACCCCAAACAAACCTTCTTCCAGCTTCTTAACCCTGACTTCCTCCAAGCCCATCTAAAAGGTCCACAGGCTAACTCAGGAAATCACTCTTTTAAAATAAGCACATCCTTCCCAGAGGTGAATTACCAGGGTAGACACCAATGACTGGATAATAATTGAAAGTCTGTTTTTCTTCTTTGCACCATTTGGAAATAATCTCCATCTGGAGATAGTATGAACTTAATTTTACAGGGGCCTCCTCCTCAACAAACATATCCATATGTTTACCACAATAAATAAGCAGCTTGAGGAACTATTCTTACTCTTCACATAACCAAATAAAGGCTAACTCAGGCATCATCCTTTGATTACATGCAAATTCATACAATTTCTTGGCTTTTCTCAACTCTTGACCTCTCAATAAGCAAAAATGTTTTTCTGATTCTTACAACACTAATCTATCAGCTGTGGTCCCTTTCTGTGCTGTCCCGCTTCACAGGAGTTCAGGTTTACCTGACTTATTCTGTTCTTTCCTTTAGTCCAATAACCTTCACTGGACTACATCCAACATACCCTTAGTAGGTAATTCACCTCAGGGTATGGTTTTGTTTTTTTTTAATGTACAAATTGGTACTGTTTGTAACACTGCACTGATTAGAGCTAAACTCAGGATGTGATAAACAACACAACACTGCAGACCAGAGCCAGGGGAAGGCTCAGAGCCCACCGCAGCTCCTGGCATGCACCTGTACCACTTAGCATATTGGGTAACATGGTACATGACCCATGAGCAAGGTGCTGCTGCACTTATCAGGGTCATTGGGATCTAGCAAGAACTGCTTCTTTCAGGACCAAAGAAAAATGTAAAGGCAGAAGGGAGAAAATGCAACACCAGTCAGTTCTTAGCTCCCATCCTGCCAATACATTGAGACCCTGTTTCTTCTTCAATCAAGGGACTGTGGTCGGTTTCTCAAAGTTAGGGTGGGAGAAAAGTGGCTTTGGAACTGTTTTGAAAAGTGTTTCAGTGCCATCTTTCATTTTTCCTCTGCTTTGTATTAAATTATTTCCTTCCTTCCTTCTTCAGATTCCCTGAGCTTTTACAGAGGTCTTACATGGCTTATTTACTTTTACCCCTAGATCTCCCCTGCAATTCCTTCCTGTGTCATTGCTTTCACCTCCACATTTCTTCCTTAGTAACTTTTTTTTGTAATTTTAGTCTTGCCCTTTCTTCAGTGGGTTTTGTAATCTACATCTTGTCTCAGTAGGTCAGTTTCCACACTACCAATGTAAAAGCTAGGCCAGAAAGCAATTCCTTGTCACAAAACTTGTGCAGCACATACTGACCTTTACAAGTATTTCACACTTGACAGATATGTACTATAACACCAGTTCAATGACTGTCACTGAGCAATAATTAGGATCAATGGTAAGTCTATAGAATTGTTTAGATTGGAAGAGACTTCTAAGATCATTGAGTAGAACAATTAACCCAGCACTGCCAAGTTCACCACCAAACCCTGTCCCTAAATGCCACACCTCCACATCCTTTAAACACCTCCAGGGATGGTGGAGGGATTCCACCCTTTCCCTGCGCACCCTGTTCCAACACTTGAAAAATCTTCTGGTGGAAAAAGTTTCCCTAATATTCATTCTAAACCTACCCTGGTGCACCTTGAGGACATTTTCCTTTAACTTCACTTGTTACTTGGGAGAAGAGATTGATCCCCACCAGGCTACAACCTCCTTTCAGGTTGTAGAGTAGTAAGTTCCCCTTGAGCTTCCTTTTCTCCAGGCTAAAAAACCCCTGAGTTCCCTGAGTTGCTCCTCATAGGACTTGTTCTCTAGACACTCCACCAGCCTCATTATTCTTCTTAGGATGTGCATTTAACTTTAAAAGTTAAGCTTTTTAAAGAAAATAATAGTCTACCAAAGAAAATCATAACATGCTCAAGGTGCTAAACGTTCCTTTGTTACCTGATACACAAAACCCCCATCATCACACTATTATTAAATAAATTTTCTATTCTTAGTCCTTACTTTGAAAATAAAAAAGGAAAGGGCAGGTAGGATAGGGCTTTGAGCAACCTTATCTAGTGGAAGGTGTCCCTGCCTATGGTAGGGGAGTTGGAACTGGATCATCTTTGAGTTTCCTTTCAATGAAAATCATTCTATGAATCTATGACAGTGTGGCCTACAAACCCCTAAAAAACATACACCTACATCTGAAGTCTTCCACAATAATTTCCCAGAAAGTGGTTCTTCAAACCAATTACATTGAATCAACATAAAAAGCAAGGAGAGGACTAGGAAGGATATTCTATAGTATTGCTGCATAGTAACATGGAAAGCAAGCTGTCAAACCAGGAGAGTGAAATCTCTCTCATTTCTGATTCCCAACAGCCACTATGAGTTACAGGAAACCATAAATCCTTCTGCTGAGGAACACACTCAGTACAGGTAGCAAGGTGAGTGGCTGCACTGTGAGCTGCATGTTGAGCTCTGGATCACGGGAGCCCCAGGCAAGAGGCCATGAAATGCCACTTTTTCCATAGGAAAAGGCCAGGGGACCTGTGGCACCACTCAGAGACAGGGCAGGAGCCAAGGACTGCCAGACCTCATGTGCTGAGCCTGTGAGGGTATAAAAGCCCAGGGGTTTCCTTTGTTTGAGGTCCCTCCACAGAGGCAGCAGCTCAAGCTGTTATTTTGTTGTTGCACCAAGTTTAAATTATTTTAAGGATTGAGACATCTGAGAATGTGCTATGGGAATCCTGGGGCCAGGGAGTAAAGGAACCTTGTCTGCCTGTGTGAGTGTGGGGTGTGTAGGGAGTCAAGCAGAGCAACCAAAGGCTCACTGGAGCTGCCTGTTGTGAAGGAGCTTCAGTCCCAGCTCAGGTGCTGCAGGTGTGGCTGCCAGAGTGGCACCTGGATGGCTGGACAGGAGTTTCCTTAGCACTCCTTGAAAATGTGGAACAAAACAGGCTAATTTTGCGGGCTTGAAAATGCTACATCATGTACTTTCGATCTGACTAAGGATCATGAGGAGTTTCCCAGGAAGCAGGTTTTTAAACTTTTCTTATACAAATGCATGCTAGACAAGCCATGACAAATCCAAAAGTGTATACATATTTTACTGTCTTTTCCCTGTTAATAAAAAAATAAAGAATTAGAAATACAGGAAAACCTGTAAACCTACTGCAAAATAAGATGCACAGAAATGAGGAAAATTCCTCCATATTGTCCAAATGTTCATGCACTAGGGAGTCCCAAAGTCAATCCTGGATTGTTATGTACACAAGCTTAAACACAAGTGGCAACATTTTATTACTGTATATGTTTTTTCTTTTTAATTATCTGAGACTGCCTTAGCTCCTCAGTCCCATGAGCATATGGGCAAGCTTCAGAAGGTAAAGAACAACCATCAGGATGATGAATGAAAAACCAACAGAGGCGTGTTTTAAATGCTTCAGCTGAAAGGCGCCGTTTCACTTCAGGTTTAGTTTTACTTGGTGGTTTCTCTTTTCTCCAGTCACGAATATGAACTCTCCCATTTAGAACTAAGATATAAAGACAAACAAAAATGCAGCTGTTAATAGACAGCCATGGCAATTATAGTGGAAAAAATTGCAGTGACATTCTGTGAATAAAAAACTTTCTACAAACGGATCACTCAGGCAAAACCAGATGAGCCATTTATACAGAAATAGAAAGAAGTACACAACAAACTAAGACAATGTAGACACAGTACAAAGAAGACTTGATTGATTTCCCTGAGAGATGCTTTACTGTGATGCTGAATAATTTGAGGCACCTTTGCATCATCTTTGTCGAAGTTTGTTAGTTCATTTTAAATATAGCAGTTGGGATCATTTAGACTAAAATAATCTGAATTTAGATTGCAAGTTCCGACAAAACAAGTTTCAACTTCAAGAACTGTAATTCTTCCTGTGTTCACAACTTTACAATTCCACATTTAAATTGTGATCACCAGCAAGTGTCTTCTACTACTTCCAAAGTTCACTGACCCAAAAATGCACTGCACCAAAGAGATGACAAATCTAATCCTTCATGTGAACCAACAGTGAATTATCATTAGTTAATAAGGATTCAGCCCTTTGGGGTTTTTTAAATTCATTTGCTGTGTTATGACCATAAACTGCACATGCAGGCACTTGTGAACTTCTGTCAACTCCTTAAATGTGTAAACAAAATAGATAAAAGGAAGTTAGCAAGAGAGGAAGAAAAAAACTGATGAAAAACAACAGTGAAAATGAAGAGGGAAGAATCTGCCACTTTTAAGTCGCCATGCTCTATTTTCATATTCTGCTTCAATCACACCTTCTGTATCACACACTCGTAGCTTGGCATAGTCAACCAATGCCATTTTGCATTCTCATAATTACTATTCAAAAAGTAACAAGTCCAGTGAAAGCTGAATATCACACAGTCTGGACTGGATGAATTCATGCCTCCAGGTTTCCTTGTGGTACACAGACAGATCTGAATTCATACTAAGCCAATCAAGAAGCAATTTCAGCTGAGCTTTACAATCCCTCTCAAAAGATGAAGAAAAATTAGCAGGTAGAGTGCTATATATGGTCAAGCATAATTTTTCCCTAGAAAATCAGTCTTGTATTGGACAAAATACCTGATCAAAAGAAACTGCCACTGACCACTTATTCTAAGCCACTTTGAATGTTTTGTTTGGTGTGTGTGTGCATCCATTTGTTTTCCGTATTTTAAAAGAAAAACAATTCAGTAAGGATGACAAAAGAGCTGTAGCCATGCTCTTCTCTGTCCTCCTGGGCATGAGCAATGTTCTTCCAGACCACCAGAAGTTTCTTGTTATGGTGACATGTTACTAAGAGAATAATCAAATGGTGTCTCCTAAAACCCTGGGGAGTATCCATGTGACGTAAATTACTAAAAAAGACTAGGATTAAGGACAGACCTTTCTTCATAGGTAATGTGCACACAGCCTCCAAGCCAATTTAAAATGCTCATTCCATTTAAAATGTAACAGGTTGCAAAATCTATTTCACCAATTCCTAATGATAGGGAACCAAATTCATACACATAATAAACTCAGTGTGACCAACTCCTTTTAATGGATGGTAATTCAAAAGGGTTTTATAATAGCCAAGTGTACAGAAATCCCTAGTAGATGGTAAACTTGCTGAAGTCAACCACTGGCAACAAATAGGTTGCATACTGAGGATGACTTGCCATGGGTTAGTTGATCAGTAACTTACAGAAGACATAGAATTGTTAGGACATAACACACTTTGAAATTTGAAGCTGCTTTAATACTGATAAAACCTTGAATATCTCGTATTACTGCAAAGCTACATCTCAGTTTTGCAAAACTTCACACTGACAAAAAAGCCCCAAACCAATTACACAAAACACACCACCACCACACATTACAAAAGGAAAAAAAACCCAACCCCAAAAACTACTATCAACAAACCCAGCCAGCCACAGAGACCTGCTACTGAGTTCTTTCTGCCATGCTACCACAAGCTACATAAACACATCAAGCCTCACAATTACAGGCTCTTATGAAGGCTAGTTTTGTTTCATGTCAGCATTTACACTTGGAGGCTTGCTAAGATCAGACCAAGACTCAGTTCAATGCTTTGTAAACATATTCCGTATTTGACAGCCCCAAAACCATCAATACAGCACAGGAAAATTAAAAAGTCAAAGAACAGCATCAAATTAGCCACTTAAACTAAAGGTTTGTCTTCTCAGAGAGTCAGTGTAGAGCATTTTGCTGAGAGATGCCTTACCAATACAATTTGTAAGAGTTTTACTAACAATATCTTGGAGCAAAGAGCACATAAAGAATATCCAGCTTTCCACAAAGGTACAGAAAGCAGTTAAAAAACCACCACTATAGTAATTTTTCAGTTAAGTTTAACTGCATATAAAAAGGAGGTAAAATAAATTATTAAGGAAAAACAAAACAAAACTCAAAACTCCTTTACCTTCAAATACTTGATGATTGTTCTTGAGTAGTGTCTGCAGGCCTCCATATTCACTTTTCAGCTTTTTTAAAGTCTCTTTATTTAAGTGTTCTGCCACTTCTCTTAAGGAAAGGCTTTCTGCAATAAAAAATGGTAGAGATATTAAGAACTTTTATACATAAAACCTTAACACGATTCAACGTCTATATAAGGTAATGATTATGAGCAGAGTGGCTGAATTATCTACAAGTACTGCAGCAACTTTTTTCTCACAATATGATGCCTGATATATATTTTATATGTATATTGTCTGTAAAACAGCAGCTTTCATTCTACAGGACTCAGGCCAGAATTTTCACAGTAAGACACACTTTTTATTTGCTCTGCTTTTTTCACAGTAGCATTTAATCCTCCTTCCAATAAGCACTGTTTATAAGCACATAGTTAGAAGACTCAAGCAGTAATATATGACAGACTACAGTAACTAATAAAAACAGATGGAGAAAAAGGGAAAGGTGGTAGTAGTGAGCCTGACTGCTCATACCATTAACAGCAACTTAATATTCTTTCTGTTGCTAAGACTAAAGTAAAAATTCCTAATCATGTTGTAACCTAATGGCACTTTAAAGCACTTATTATACAATTCTTACAGAATTATTGCTAATTTTTATGTGAATATTCAAAACCATAATATTCCCTACAAATAGGGCAGGGTGTTGTAGCATTGTGGATTTAGCGTGGTTTGGTTTAATAAAAATTGATTCTATAATAGTATTTAAGTATAAACCAAAAAAGATCTCACACTAATTTCAGGATATTCTTCTACATGCAATAAAACACAGTGGAAAAAAAAGACACCTTTGATTGCCACTGTACTGTTCTCAGTGTTTCCTAAAAATCTGTCCACTTACTAAATTTACAAACATGAAAATTTGCTGGAAAAGACAGGTTCTACCAGCCCAAGACAATGTAGAGGAAAGATAACCTCACCTCCTTGATTCCAGGTATTCACACTTCCACCCTGCATATCAGAAGATGATTTTTGGGGGGCTGCATTTAACAGCAAGTTGGCCACATTCAGAACCACTTCATCTACAAAATCCCGAGGGAGGGAAGCACAGTTTCTGATTTGCTCTACTTTTTCTCTGGGTTGAAACCCAGGCATCCAAATTGTATCAGCTGTCTCAGTCTCATCTTCAGGAAGTTCCAAGCCTTCTTCTTCGCACAGACCATCACAGTGATCCTTATGCTTAACTCCAACCCTTCTGTCACACGTGGCCACAGCACAGGTCCGACGACTGTTAATAAACTGTGCTATCTGCTGGTCAATCAGAGCATGTTCTGCAGCTGGATAGGTCCTGCTTTTTCCAATTAGGCTGACCTGGTTTAGCAGAAACAGCAAATCACCATTTAGAGTCCCATACTTACACCCAGCCCCACAACCTGCTTTGTTTGATGCAGGCTTCTCACTAAACTATAGGAGAATCCAATATCAACTCAATGCTCAGTAATATCTGTGGGGTTTTTAATTCTAGTTTTTGAATACTGGTGCCCCAGAAGAAATCCAGTAAATAAATCATAATCTATCATGCTATACAATCACATAGCAAAAATATTGTTCCTGACCCTCAGATTGTTTAAAGTTGGACACCTCTTCCTACTGTGAAAGCATTTAACTTTGAATTTCACTGGACATGAAAAACAGCAAAATTAAATACAAAAAAAACCAAGAGAGTCAGCTAGAAAAATTAAAGCAAAAAATAAGGGTTTTTATTAAGTTTTCCATCACATATAGTGACATAAGAGAAAATCATGAAACCTTTCATTCTTTCCTGTTTTAGGACTGCACCTATAACATTAAGAGTAGAATTTCCAAGAAAACAATGAGTATATTTAGTCTCTTTTCAGAGCATACTGTATCAAGTAACGAAGCTGACATAATCTTATCTTACAACAATAACAATGAACAAACATTCATATGCTTCAAACAGAGCAGATCGAAAAAAAGAAAAAAAAAAGACAAAAGCCCTACACAGGCCAAAATTACCCTTTTTGTTGATGGAATTCTAAGACAATCTTCTTCCACATGAAAGCCACATACAAATCCCACTTGGGCAACAAAATCAAGATATTCTCTGTACTGAGTTTTCTTGCTTTGTCTTCGGCTGTATTTTCCATGGAAATCAAAGAAGCAGCATGGCAGCACGAAGTAGCAACATGAATAGGAAGACCTACAAGAAGGATAACAAACTGCTGAACAGTAAGTTTTTTCAGAAAACACAGAAATTTATCAAATAACCTATCAGATAAAATCAACAATAGAAATTTTTATTAAGCAACAGAGCTTCATGCAATAATATTTCTAACTTGCTCTTTCAGTAGAACTATTAGTTTAATCAAAAATACAATTTCAAAAAGTATTTGCTGTAGCAAACTACTTTGCCGACTTAGTTTGCAGAAGTAAATCTCTAAACTACTGCTGCTGGTTATAAAGAGTGCAACAGTTCAAGGGAAGGCAGAACCATAAGCTTTTATTTACAAAAGAAAACCACAACAAAAAGAGAAACAACAGATTCACATATAAGGAATAAAAAACAGTTCTAGCTTTTGAACTTCAAAAGCAAAATGCTGCACTGAATTCTATGAGAAAGTAAATACTGCAGCTGTGCTTCTCCACAGAAAAAGAAACACTTTGTAAAAATAATCAATTTGCATCAAAAGTAGCCAGTCTGGCAAGAACAACAGGTGTACAAGCAAAAGTGAATTTTTTACCAAGCCCACATAGGTAATTATGGGGAATTTGTTTGGGTTTTTTTCTCCCTGTTTGTTTTTTTAATTCCTTCCATCCCACTCCCCTCCCTCTGCAAAAAAATACCTAGCTGCAATTACAGGTATCCATGGTGTTAATTCATCTGAATGGTTTCCTATGAGCCAGTCAGTATCTGGAAAGAGATGACTGTCACCTGGAATGATTGTAGCTTCCTAAAAAACAAAACAACACAGTAAGTGAATCCTAACACAGGTTTCTTTAAAGCATTTTATTTAAAGCACTAAGCAATAATATAAAGTAATACCAGCTGACAAATACAAGGTGAATGAGCACCACAGGCACCAACAATGTTTTCCTCAAGTAGCAATTTTTTATAGCTACAGAAAAGTAATTTAGCAACAAACACCCACAAATCATTGGTCAAAAAAGAAGTGGAATAACAACTCTGATTAAGATATCTAGCATTTAAATATATAAACAAACATTATACACTGAATTATGATTTCTTGCCAATCTCCTTCCGTCACTTGTATGCCTAAACTCAATTTTTCAGAGTCACTGAATTTGCTGTCTTGCAGTCTGTAGGACTCACACAGCAATTAATCAGAACACAGCTTCATTGTTATTTTCTCTTTCTTCACAGATGCTGCCCAAATCAAATCCTGGCATACAGAACACCACTCTTCACATCCCATCATCCA
The DNA here is from genome assembly GCA_013397955.1 of Grantiella picta. Lineage (NCBI taxonomy): Eukaryota > Metazoa > Chordata > Aves > Passeriformes > Meliphagidae > Grantiella > Grantiella picta. The sequence goes on along the minus strand of VZRM01005888.1, from coordinate 1,172,129 downwards.
ATTAAAGAAAATAACAAACAAACAAAACAACCCAAATAAAACAAACAGGATGAATTCTTCATACAGGCTAAATTTCAAAACTTCTTAAGTACCTATAATGTTTGTTCCTCACAAACATGTGTTCTCAGTTTGAATTAAGCTCAGCAAAGAAAGTACTGAAATATGTTGATACCATGGAAGTAGACACTCTTCCTTGAAAACGTGTATGAACATTAAAAGAACTATTGGGCAAATTTGAAAGAAGTTTTAGATTTGCACTTCCACAGACCTTTAGGAAAAGTCCTGAAAATTATGCCCATAATCTCTTTTTATACAGAAAATGTATGTTTTATGAGCTTAAAATTCATGCATATGCGAAGCAGTATCTGGATAGGAATTAAAGGAAAAAAAACAAAAACCAAACAAACCACATACTAGGGAATTTCAGACCATCCTTGTTACATTCCAAATCCCCCTAATGGATCAATATTGTGATTACATTGATTTACAATTGTTCACTTTAAATACTACAGCTCATTTTTAGTTATGTATGTACATTTCTAGATAATGAATGTAACAAGTTTCTTTTTGGCAGACTAGCAGATGTCAAATTACCAAGTCTTTGGTAAGTGTTTTCTTAAGGTTGATTAAACATGTTACTCATAATTTACATTTCAGTTTTGGCCATTCAGTTCAGGCCTAGCATGAATTATCAGTGCCATACTGCCCATTTTGACAGCCACCCATAACCAAATTCGTATTCACCATGTCTGACAGCACTTTGGAGACACAGAGTGCCACCTGTTACATCCACTCACATTGTTAGTATTGTACTGAACGTCACAGATGGCAACATCCATCCTGCAACTCATGTTTTAAGTAAAGATCAAAACAAAATTAGCTTCAGGGGTAACAACAGGCTGTGAGCAGGTGCTTTTTCCCTCTGTGGCTCCTATGGCTACAGGAGCCTTGCAAAATCATTTCATCCTTCCTGCTCGCTGTCTAACTCCTTCCAGCATAAATCATCACTTTCCTCATATGCGTATTTTTGGTATTTTTATTGTTTCTTTATGGCCAAAAAAAGGAACATGTAACATAAAGATAAAGACACAATGCTGTTCAGCATGGTCAGATATGACTTAATACAACAGGAATGAAGGGGCACCACAGCTTGATGTTTCGGGTTGTTTGTTGAAGCTTTTCAGTAAGATCTGCTTGCGACTGCAGCAAAGGAATATGGCAGTTTTGGCAGTCTGTACCCAAAATGGAAGGGTGGCAAGGAGAAGGCTACACAACACTGAAATCTTCACCTCCCATCTGTGAAAACTTATGTGCTTTCACTAATTTAATGTAAATTGTTAGCATCCAAAGATATGTTGAATTAACTTTAAACAAAACTATTAGGGAATACCTACAGGTGGAAAATTATTTTATTGTATTGGAAGCTGACAATTTTTGAGAGAACACAGTGAGAAGTTTTAGACTCTGGAGAACAAAAAACGAGGAATATCTCACCTCCAAAGGGCAACTGTTCATTGGCACCACACTTAATGAGCACCAGATTAAGGATGTCTAGAATTAAAGCGAATGTTCCTGTGCTCAAATAGTTTATAAAAATGCTAATATGGATCTTGAAATACAATCCCTCTTTTAGACTCATTTTCCTGTTCATTTCTGAAAACTGTTCCTGCAATTATTTAGGTTGGCTCCTTTAAGGTTCAACAACAATTTTGCTCCCAAAACAGAATATAGCACTAGAAGGCGAGAATAATTTTCAAGATGATCCAAAATTATAGTGGCTTTATTATCTTTTATGAGCTATTGGTGCAAATAAAGGTGCTTAATACTGATCTTCCAGTAAAAAGAAAGCTTGTTTCATGCTGTGAAAGTCTCTACATGCATTAAGACATCATGCCAGTGGTTCCTGACTGAAAAATAAGTTGCAAATATGCAAGGGTATGATACATTACTGCTGTCATAATTCCCTTTACAACTTAATTTATAGATCCCCCATGGGATATGGGTGGCATCATACCAAAGCCACTTTAGACAACTGTCTGTAACTCAGTATGCTTCCTTACGCTTGCAGCAATGCACCCTGGAACAATGAACAAATGAATAAATTTACGTATCAGTAAGACTGACATACATTTCCATAATACCTCTAAATGAGTCTCTGGTCCATAGATGCCCCATATTTTTCTTCTCCTCACATCAATTCCTTTGCCTGAATGCTGAAATAATTGAACAACAAAAAGTGTCAATTTAATTACTACTTACAGCAGAAATGGTCGAATAGGCTCACTAAAAGTATATATCAACACTGATTACTTCATTCATGCTAAAATTTAGACATAAAACAAAAAACAGCTTTGCCATTTCAGGCAGAAGCTGAATACTTTTCATCCCTTTCCTCTTTTTAAAATATGACAAGAATTACAAGGAAACCTTAAGAATATATCTGGCTCAAAATTTTACCTGGGCACACCTACTGAGACTGCTCTTGAAAATCTGTATCTCTACAAATATAAAAGCAGACATATTGATTTTTGGTTTGTTTGTTTTTAAGTTTAAAACCTTTCATAAGGTGAACACTATTGCAGCATCTCCAGGGCTCAGAGAAGAATGTGACTCTAAGCAGTCCTTACTGGAGAACCACCTTTCAACTACTGAAGCCCAAACACTTTTGTCCCTCTATGAATTGAAGGGAAGAAGAAATAGACTGGAAACTAAAGCAAGAAATTAAGAATATATAAGTATTTGAAATTCAAGAACCTTGTGCAGAACTAAGCAAAAGCCATTATTTAAAAAAGTCTCATAAAACTCTCACACATTATTTTTTTGAGTGTTTTTCAGCATTCCACTTAATGAATGAATGAAAAGTCTACAGGGAAAAAAGCAGCTTATTTAAACAAAATTTTACTGGCCACAAAAGAACAGAAAGCTTGTGTTAGGAGAACTTGGGACATTTCCATCTGCCCCCAAAGATATCTATTCATCTAATAAGATATATTCTCTACTAATTTTGCCACATTCTCCCAAAAATGGAAAATTCAATTTCCTGGAACAGACAGACCCAGCTCCAATGGGTTTTGTTTAGTCTCACTGACTTTTTTTTTTGTTGCTATTTAAGAAACTATGCCTCAAGAAACTGAATTATGCTGCTGCCACATTTTCACTCCCAAAAGCACAGGATGTTATAAGGCATTTTCAATTAAGAAAGCTCAGTATTGCTTTCAAAGATATAGAAAAACATTTTCAGGACATCACAAGTAGAACTCAGTCTAGATAAAAGTAAGTTCATGAACACATCTTGCGAGAGAGAATCGTTATATCAAGATTCCACATTCCTTTTTGCTCAACTAAAATACACCAGTACTTTTTCATTTTCTTCTTAGTGTCTTACCTTAGAAAAAACAGCCTTGAATTTAAATGAAATGCACTAATTAAAATAGATAAATAAACAAAAGGTTTCTAATGCTCTGGTAGGGATTTTCTCTTGGTAACCAGAGGGATAAAATCATATTTTAGCAACATGAACGGTTTTGGTTTTGGCTGTCTGCATGCCAAATAAAAGGAAAGCAGAACAAGAATACTGACTCTACTTTTTAATTATTATTTTAAAATGCATTCTATTTACCCCTTCATTGTTTAGAATATGAACCAGTAGACCATTTCCACATCCAAGATCAACAAATGACTGTTTCTTGGTCAACCCTTTTTCCTTTCTCTCTTCTTCCCAAAGAATCTAAGACAAGAAAACAAAACATTTTAGATTTCTGCTCTCAAGTTTCCCTATATGGAAAGAATGAACATTATTGGAAATGAAAAGAGAAGGCTGGGAATGCAGATGTGACAGAAAACATTCACTGTACTCACAGACAAAATAACTTTAGAGAAAAAAAAAGAAAAAACAAAACAAAAACAAACAAAAAACTACTGTTTATGGAGTGGGACAGGAATTATGTTGCAAAATATCAATAATTTTCTAAGTGGTAAGCACATCCTCCAATCCCTTTTGAGTCACTGGTATTTGAAATTAATCAGGTCTTTACAACTCTCTGCTAGAATAAGCATAAATGTAAAATAAATTGCTAAAACAATGGGTACAAGATAAGAACAGTGGAAAGCAAAGTATCAAGTAAACTTCAACAGTGTCTCTTCAAGTAACACCACAGATGCATTTATATTCACTGTATTAAAGAAAGAATTGGTGGCAGAGCTGAAAATAAAACCCAAAATGTTCTTTGTAATCACTTGCTGATATACCGGTACACATAACATTGCTTCCTACTGAACAAAGCAACAGTGTTACCTAGCAAGTTACTGCCCTAAATTCTACATCAGCTAATGGGTTTTTAGCCATATTCTAGTCCCTGCTCTGTACATAACTAGTTACTTTTACATAGAAATGTAATTTATAATTAATAAGTAGATGTTTCTACTGGATGGAATAACGATGGAATGGATAATGAGATGGAATAATCTCTATCACTTTCAAACTCTTTTTCCTTCAGTGAGAAATTAGAGACCACACATTCACAACTCTGCACTCTGATTTTTCACAATAGCTACCAAAAATCCTCAAGAGTATTAACTATGAAAATGAGTATTTATAACATTGTCACTTTTGAATACCAGTTTTGGAAAGAAGCTGAAGATAAACAGTCTGATAATCTCATGGATTATGTTTTTAGATTTACCAATCATTGCACTTTGGCACCCTGGACAGTATCCCAGAAATCCTTAATAACCTCCTTCACAGATCGTACTTATCCTCCAATTCCTGCAGAGGTTTTCACAACACAAACTCAACAGCCACTTCCTTGGGCATGCCTCTAGACAGCTGGTGACATCAGTAAGATTGCAGAATAAAATGAGGTCACATGTTGATGCCATAAACTCGTAATAACTTAACATTGGACCGACCTTCTCTTAACCACCAGTTTAATGTACATCTAAACAATGAGCTTCATACACCACCATCTAGACACCCAAACATTTTACAGCAGGTTAGGTCATTAATACCATACTTTAAGTTTTCACTTATGTAAGCAGTATATGGAATGACTTTAATCAAACTACTGCTATAGCAGCTAACACATAATCACTGTTAACCAACATTCAGATGTACAAAAATGCTATCACTCCAGAATTTTCTTGTGGCTACAACTAAATTCCGAACTTTCAACCTCAAATGTTAAGACACTGATAAAAACAGTATAGATCAGTCTATTACACAGCTCTTTCCACAAGTCAGTATCTAAGATTCTAACAGGTTAAACAGCTAATTATCAAAATAAAGTAGTCCTCAACGAGTACTGTAAATGAGCTAACTTACTTATAAGTATTAATTTAGATAAGGTGGTACGAGTGTAGTTCAAGGTGGACATGCTCTTACCACACTCTGGATGGCAGACAAAAATATTTGACTACACAGTGATACATTTTGATGCCTCTTAAAAACCAGAAGTTTATAGTAACTGCAGGCGGCAGAATTTTCACAGAATCTCAAGTAGGTTCGGTGCCTGAGAAAACTGCACTAAGCATTTATCTGCATTCCTAGCATCGACAGTTTGCCTTATTATATTTGAACATGGGATTTGAGCTGAAATTTTAACAGGGAAAGGCGTAGAAGTGGAAAACCTTTTGCATAAAATGAACAAGTAATAGAAAAATTTATCAGACAATCAATCCTAATCTCTAATTAGTCTTTCTAACCACTTCCATGTCAGTGCTTTTGGCTTTATCACTTAGAAATAAATAAATCCTGCCTATGTAGATCATAAATTTCCTGTGACAGAAGACTGTAAATCTTCATCATATCTTCACAAAGAAGTTAATGTCTACCTCTAAATTGTCTTCTTTATAGAGGTTGTATTATTAGGAAAGAAAACCTTACAGCACATTATTAGGTAAAGCAGATCCCTACCAGCAAGTACGTGGCAATGGCAACATCTTCATAAACAAATTTCTCAGGATCTGTCACTTCAGGCCACACCTTCAGAAAAAAAAAAAAGATTAAAAATTAGAGAAAATTTATTTTCTGCATCAGCTGAAATAACCTCAAAAATGCTCAGACACCGTAATTTGGATATTTATTTGCTTCAATAGGTTTCTGGAATTCGCAGATTTTGCATTTTAACCTCATTAAAATATACGCAAAGAATATAAAGACTGGTTGATTTTGAATCACACAAAGAATGATGGTGTAAAGAATGTCTGCTTTTGACCAAACAATAGTTTCTACAAACTTTGGCTCCACATGCTCAGGTCACATGTAAACTGCTGCATCTGTTCTGCAAAAGAGTAGGTATCTTTAACTTTCTCACAATAAAAATTCTTATCTTATACCTGTGCAACATTACAAAATGGACATTTGTAAATTTCTTGTCACAAAGTAACAGAAAAAGAATTATCCTGGCACAACAGAACATGAAAAATCAAAATGTGAAGCAGGAGGACAGAAGTTACAAGTATCATTCCCACGTGTTATTTTGTAAATGAAGAATTGAAACCAATACTAAAATGCTCAACGCCAACAATTCTACTACAGAGCTAAAGACTGAATCACTGCCTTACCCAAAAGTCCAATTATCCTCTCCTATCTTCCCATTAGTACAGAAATATTAACAGCAAAACCTTCCAGCATTTTCACTGTATGTTTTACAAAAGCATTTATCAATTTTTTTTGCTTGCAGCTAGAGACAAGTTTGTAAGAATACAGACATTACTTCAAACAGAACTTAAAGTGATCTCTGTTGCTCTTCAGGATCCCCAGGATTAAAAAAAAAAAATTACAACACTGCTCCTCTAACTCAAACACCTATTAAGTAAGTATCCAAAGGTTTTGGAGAAGGAGGTGTTTTATTTGTGCCTACAAAAATGTGGATTACTTAGTATTTATTCCACTGACCTATTGCTTCCTTTTTATCACAAGGGATACATCCTGGAAAATGCTTAACTCCTCCAAATATTTATTGTGAATTTGGCTCTAAATCTTCCTTTTCCAGTTAAGTTTTTCCAAGTATTAAATCGTTTTATTCTCCATACATACCACCCACCCCCCAAAACATGAAACCAAAAAACATACATTATAATTCAATTGTTTCTTTTATTAAAAAAAAAAATTGAAAGAAGCAGCTTCATTACACAATATAAAAAAATATGAAAGGATGATATTAGTGCATTTACTGCTGAACTTACCTTTACCATCTCTTTGTACTTTTCCTTGAGGTCTTGATAAACCTTGCTGTATTTTTCTACAGAAATGAGTGAGAGAGTACTTTTAAACTCACTGGGCTTTGCCTCCACGGACCATTTAGCCAGTTTGGACAGAAGCTCATTTCCAAGCCATGACAGCTTGGGATACACAATTCCATCTGAAAACCAATCTTCTGGAAATGGAGCTACAACAGATACCAACCTTAAAAACAAGCAAACAAACCAATAATTTAGTAAACATACAGTATTTCATTATTTCAGCTATCTCAAGGACAGAGAAAACAATGATTAAGTGGAGAAAATCAGCCAATCAAAGGTATAAAACTAGACTGGAGAATAAGGAAATACATAGAGAAACAAAAAGAAAATAAACCAGCGAAGTTACTGAATAACAACAGTCTCCCCTAAATTTTGTGACCTCATTATCTCTCAATTCAAACACTGTACATGAGAGTCCATGCTGCATCTAACACAATTAATGAGGATTCACATATGATGAGCAACCTGATTTCACTAGACAGCCAAACACTAAACAGCAAAAGTCAATTTATGAAATTCCTGAAAAATAATAGGAAAATATATCCATTGTCACAACTCATTATTTCATCACCACTAACTTTATTCAAATTTTATCAGAGTTTCATCCCCAGATGCTCAGGACCAAACTGAATGATCTACACTTCAGTGACTGAAGCTCAGTGGGCTTACAGCAACTTCAACTCCTTACTAACACCCACAGAAGCTTTCTCACAGGCACTGCTACTTCCTCCTGATCAGAAGAGGAATATTTTTTCTAGAGCACACACAGCTACAGTCCATGTATACATTCAAAGGTGAAACATGTTTGTTTTATGTTATTCTGGCTATTGTAGATTTCTCTTTATAGAACACTATGCACTCACACCACACCACTACCGTAATTTACTAATCAAGCAAAAAATTATAAAGACTAAATTACCTACATACCAATACTAAACCATTGTGTGACTCTTGCAATAACTCACTGTTTACTGTTTGCTTCCTCTCTCACTCCCACACTTACCATTCCTCATCTTTCATGTGTTTAAGTTGAATTTGATAAATATTGCACTTTTTAATCAGGTATTTTCCTTCACTGTTTTCCTCCAAAGGCAGAAAGGTCACAGTTCCATTGCAAACATCTGAAAAGATATGCAAACAGGGATTTATTATTCCATGGTGCAACCCAGCCGGGTTAGCATCAAAATGAACTTCTGCCTTCTTACTACATTAAATATAAACCAGTGGGGCAAGATCTAAGACAACAAATAACAAACCATAATTCTAGGAACAGATCTGTTTCTTGGTGTGCCTGACAGCTGAAACTGCTGGATGAATTGAATTCCCAAAATTTAGCATTCTATTGCATGATTTTTCCAAAATATCTAAGTCTGACCAGGAGTATTAATTTTCATCAAACTTAACTATTTTAATAAAGTATAAACTAAACAATGAGATTTTTCTAGCATAAGACTACTGCATTCCCATAGTAAATGCAGAGTTCTAGGAAGTAAATATACACCTGCAGTATTACTCTATTAAAAAAAATAAGTCTTTTTTTGCTATTGTTTACCAATTTCTTACAGTAGCTTGTTAAGTTCTCCATTTTGAAAACAGTTTTTCAATTACCACCAAAACACACATTCTTGCAACTAAAAATGCTATACTGGCTACATAATCAATTTTCAATGGACTCCAAAATTTTCTGAGAAAAGAAAGAATAATTAGTAATAGAGCAAACACTAAATCTTGCTATCTTGTCCCATCCTTAGCAATTCCATCTCCAACATTTTTAATTGTAAACACATTAATTAAAAAAAAAAAATCCTAGGCTTTTTCTTAGAGATAGGCTCTCTAGATGCAGCTCAGGAGCATCTTCTTTTAACATCAAAAGAAAAAATAAATCAAAATTGCAACATATACTTTTTTCTTAAGGCACCATTTTTTTTTTAAGGCATCAGATAAGAATCATAAGCCACAAGAACATCCGAAGACAGTCCCATAAATGACTATTGGTCTTTCTGAATTGTAAATCAAGTTGTTTCCGGAATTCTGATTCTTTCCAAAACATTACTGCTAGAATTTAATCTGTATCCACATTTTTTTCCAAAATTTATCTCAAAAACCATGTCAAGCTCTATTCAATGTAAGTCTATATCACCAGGATTTATTGCAGCATATTACCATCACACAGTGTAAAAAAACACCCCAGAACAAAACAAGAACAAAACACCAAAACATAAAAACCACCCAAACAAGTTGAGCTTCTTTCTTACGCAATACTAACCAGTAAGAAAGTCGATAGAAACCCTTCTACTTGGCCAGCAGGTGCCACAGCTGCCTACTGGTCTCAGTAATTCCGCATTTCCAAGCACTGGTCACTCGCTCCAAGCTGCCATCAGCCTGCACTGCGAGCAGTGTTGGTGTGTGGGCAGCTCACCCACGACAGGAGCTCCTGACTGTCTCAGGTGTTTGACCTCTGCAATTTCTATTTCAACTACTGAAACTTCAGCGCTTCCTACCGCAACAACGGAGGGGAAAAACAAAATCTAAGCACACGATCAGGACAAAAATCCATCTTCATTCCCTCAGGTAGTGGGGGGGG